>OZ023334.1:37068056-37158743 GCA_964007535.1 Brachyptera risi | reverse complement strand
AACGAATCCACGGTCTCTTGGACTGAATAATTCATCACATTTCGTAGCTCACCTCATAAGCAGGGCTAGGATTTTGTGCTAACAACAATGGAAGTACACAGAGACCAGACATGTTGCCATGACAGGTAGCTCCCCTGGGAGATATTGACCAATCAAAGACCTAGCCTCTTGGAGCTAGCTAGCACTAGCACGACATTCATTAGGTAAGGGTCCAGCTCTCCTGGATGACACTGTAGAATCTTCAGTCTCTTGGAACTATGGCCAGGCCTGGGACGTTATATATGACGTTATATAAATATATATGTGTGTATGTGTGTGTGTTTGTGTATGTATATGTGTATATGCAATACCCTAACGCGTCGTACGTTGGAGGTTCACTCCATTAGGGTATGTGATTTTCAATTCATTTTGACAGTTCTCCAACAATATCCGTATGATGTAGTGTCATAAGGGAAGTGGAACATACATACACATCATATGGTTGTGGCTGTGGCTGTTATCACACTGAGAGTAGAATCTGACATGGTTGTGCAGCATCAGTTATGTGCTGCATCTTGCTAATCAATCCCAATGATATCTCACGCTTGGGTAACCGTCATCTCTCGAAGCAATTATCAAAATGGATTCAATTTGTTTGCAAAATTTGTCTGAGTTTCATGGTGAATTCCGAGAGAATTGCGTACGAATGATTGCGGTCCCATGGAGCTATACTGCATTATGAAAAAAATTTACCAATATTGATCGTTTCTTTTCCATTCGATTATTGTTTTCTCGACGACCCCACCAGCAGCTAGGTTATTCGGGGTTCAAATGAGCAGGTGATTGTGAAATTATGATATCATGATCAGGGATAGGACATACACAAAAACCCATGCCTTAAGCGGGACTCGAACCCACGCCCTACGGTGACTTCAGTTCCTGAAGTTGTGTCTCATTTGCCTGAGCTACGGAGAAAGTCTCGATATTGAAACTGAGTGACAATTAGCACACTCATTCCACGTACAATCTGTCAAAAATCGGCGGCCATCAGTGCGTATATTTGATTCAAATTATCTATTCAATTTCTGATCAGACCTTTCGTTTGATTGCGAATAAATACGTATTTCGGTGAGTGGATCTAGCAATCACACTGTTCGACTGTGAAAACAACAATCAGGTCCATTCGGGAATAACTCACAGGAGGTTTCTTCCAGTATATGTGAACCAATATGCATTGAGGGTTGCGTTGGTTTGCCGCCAGGAGATGGTGACTTCACTAATTCGAAAACACTTTTCATTCCTTCAGGACTTTTCTGTATTGACTTTTCATACTTTTCATACTTTTCAGACTTTTCATATTGGATTTTAACGACGCACTGTAATGATTACTAAGATCTATCGGCGTCGGATAAATGATTAATGAGATGATGGGATGATGAGATGGAGGTTTTTTGGGGTAGTGGAAAGGATAAGGGGAAGGAAGCGGTCGTGGCCCATATTGTGGGAACCAACCCGGCACTAGCCCAGACTACAGAGGGAAACCACGATGCACCCCTGTAAAGATGGACGGTGGCGGGGATCGAACCGGGTCCGATATGTCCCTTCACCTCCCGGATCACACGAAGCAAGTGAGCTAACCACTCAGCTACTGTGCCGGTGATAGGGCTAGTTATATGAGTGTCGCGAAGATTTCATTTCACATACAGAAAAAAAGGGCTTCGTTTTTATGTTATTTTTTTTTTTTTATAATTTTGTGCGCGGCCGGCATACAGGAAAAAATACTCGAAACTTCTTCTACATATTTCTGTCAGAAAGTAAGTCCGGAAAAAATTGGAAAGTTAGAGAAATCCTCATAAGAATAACACGGATGGAAAATACTTTAAATGTGGAAAATTTTCGAAAACTTCGAACTTTTCTTACTGAATATGAAAAACATGATCACATATATTTTCAGTGACCTTCACAACATTCGGATGAGAATAACGAAGAAAACGCAGTGAAAGTATCCATTTTATTGAAGGCTGGAACAAGATGTATTGAGGGTTGCGTTGGTTTGCAGCCGGGAGATGGGAAAACGCAACCCTCAATGCACCTTGGTTGGGATCAATTGGTTTTGCAGAGACAGGTTGCAGCACTATGGATATCAACAACTTGCGGGTGTGGTTTTCGAACTTCTGAAGTAATCCAATGTCCGTAGATATGGATTGATCTTACGAAATATGTTTCATTCTAGATTCCCATACTTCTAAGCTCATCTCACAACGCAAATCCCTCGTTTTCCCAGTTATATAGATGTGTGTACGATAGATGACTCCAATCGTTCGTGCGCTAGTGTTGTATGACGCATACAACGGTCGTTCGGAACCTGAATTACTCGTATCAGAAATAATCATGAAATAATAATGATGATAATAATGAATGAATCGTATCAGAATGAAGTCATCAATGAGAACAACAGCATAGCATCCTCAGTGTCAAAATAATGTAAGAACGATCATCCGTAGTGATAGTTTAATTTATTTGAACGGAAGTTTGTACATATTGAACTGAAATTTTTCATCACCATTAAGAGATGTATCTTATCAAGTATCTGTCAATCCAAAGTGAACATCCTCTATGGGTTACATTATTGGTATTTGTTTTTGTTAAATACACTGATACAGGAAGAGAATCACAATAATAACATAGAAGTATCCACCAAGCCCTTCAAAAGAAGACTTGATCATGCACTCGTAACAAGATGAACCTGTTTCTCCCTCCCCACTCAGACTCTGGAGTATTGGGTGGCTGGTGGTTCGGCGCGTCTCCCTCGTCTCCAGACAGCAACTTCCTGCGGGTGCAAAACGCCTTCCCCAACCGGCGCCTGTCCGACAACGCCCTGATGACGCCCAAGATCCGCATCGCCCCGTCGTGCGCTTCCTCTCCTGGCGGGACGCCTGGAGGCGGGTTGCCTATCCGCAGACATTCCAGCATCGGCCCTCAGGAGAGGAGAGGGTCGGCCGTCAATCTTTCGCCACCGACCGTGAGTAGCTTCATAACGGCGCGTTCAAGCGGATCTGTTCCGTTATTTCAATACAGGCCCCAGACATTCAGTTTGTGTCTGGCTAGCAAGGTACAGGAGTACTGTTTCTCGTTGATGGTTACACTGTGGTAAATGTGGCCGAGAGACGTCACCTAAAGTCCCTGTCAGGGAGAGCTGAGTCTGACGTCAGAGCTTTCATACCATCCACGTTACCACCACTACTCACTCCGTTTGGATGAAAGGGTCGAAGCTCTCGACGGGATCGTAGCCGAATGAGTATATTACCTGAGTCGGAAATAACAATTTGAATTGCATTACCATTATAGAGATGAACGAGAATCGTTTTCAGTGAATTAAGAGCCCGCATCTTAGACAGATTTACAGGGTGCACTTCTGCCACATATATCTCAAGAACCACAAACACTACGGACTTTCGGTAAAATGCAATGAATGAGTAATTCACTCACAATTAGGTATGCTTAGTCAAAAATCGAAGAGTAATTCCATCATGGAGCAATCATTGAATCAAAATGTGTCTAATTTGATGGTTTTCAATGCATAATTCCCGGTTACTGAAAAATGGTAGAAATAAATTACAAACGCATATCCTCAAGTTCAACTTTGCTCAGCAAAATTTTTAATTCTGATTTGCCTGTAATTCTACAGTTTTCCTCTCTTCCTTGACCAAAATGTGTGATGTAACTAGATTCTGTCCAAATTGGGAATGAAAAACTCCTCAATCTAGCGGTGGTTACTGGAACTCTTTCAATATCATCCCTCTTTCACTTTTCAACCCACAACCAAACTTTTGAATGCACATCAAACTTGGGTAGAGCATTTCGAAGAGAAACATTCTCAGCCAAGATGCGGGCTCTTGAGATTGTTTACGGAAGATATGCATTGGAAATGAGAAAATAAGCAATTCACTTTTTTATTTGAGAAAATTCACTCAGATGCGGCCGAGATACTTCGATATGTTCGTGGAAGTGATATTTATTCCTCTGGTCACTCCCACAAACATATTGACGAATCTCGACCGCACATGAGTGCATTTTTTCTAATACAAAAATAAATTGCATATGCCTTTATTTTCATTCAGAATGCATATCTTTGGTATATAACAATCCATAGTCACCAACAACGATTCTAATATATTTCCATAATGATAATTTAATTCATATTGTTCCTTCCGGCGCAGGTAATGAACTCTTTCGGGTTTGATCCCGTCGAGAGCCTCTACCCTCTCACCCCAACGGAGTGAGTAGTGGTGGTAACGTTAAGGGGAAAAAAGCTTCGACGTCAGACTCATTTCTCCCTGACAAGGACTTCACACGAATTCAGTCCTTGGGTGTCATCACATATCATACAAACTTGGGCTGACTTGAACCCTAGCTGAAACTAATTTTGGTGAAGTCATATATAAGTATAGGCCTGATTTAATTTTTTTTGTTTTTTATTGAGTTTTAACGACGCACTGTAATGATTATCAAGATCTATTGACGTCGGATGAATGATTAATGAGATGATGGGACGATGAGATGAAGGTTTTCATGGGTAGTGGGAAGGATAGTGGGAAGGAACTGGTCGTGGCCTATATTGTGGGAACCATCCCGGCATTAGCCTAGACTACAGAGGGAAAACACGAAAAACCCCCGTAAGGATGAACAGTGGCGGGGATCGAACCGGGTCCGATATGTCCCTTCACCTCCCGGATCACGAAGCAAGTGAGCTAACCACTCAGCTACTGTGCCGGTAATTACATTATTCACGGTTCTGGTGATATGAGGTATAGAGTCATCGTATGATAGTTAGTGAATCAGGTGATGTTCAGCGAATCAAATTTCAATCATTCTCGGTCAGATAATATGCCATTTTCTTATCTTGCGTTATAATTAGCAGACTACCACTCAACTGAGATGCGTGAAACCATCTTCCGATGAAGTTAGTACCATGTGGTAACTGGTAGATATCATTAGAATAACCAGTAGTTAGTCAGTATCAACCTCCACCAACAGTGGGATCACAGCCACCTAGATCCTTGTTGAAGACAGGTTCAGCATGGGTTCAAGTCAGACTGGGTATATGTGTGTATATGGGTCGGGATGGGTAGAGAGATATACGCCCACTGAAAACTTTATTACAATAAAATACGTGGTTTTGGAATAATTCAACCACTTCCTCACGCCTCCACATAATATAAATATTGTCATAGAACTTATTCATGGCATCAGAAGAGTTCTCATGACTGTCAACATATTACAAGAAATAGGATTGATTTCACAATATGTTAATCGGGGAATTGATATCATCTCCTTTTGCCGTATCCTTGTTTTCGCATTCATGTATTTGAGTTAGGTTTGACGACCCTTTTTACTGATGACAATATCTATTGAAGTTGTTGAATGATGAGAGAGACGATGGGACGAAAGGTTAGTTATTGTGAAGTTTTTTGGATAGTGAGCAGTAGTTGGTATGGAACTGTTTCGAGTTAACAATCCCAGTTCCTACCTGAACGACAGAGAGCAAAAAAAAAAAACTGTGTCAATATGATCGACCATGGAATCGGAATCATTTTTATTTCTCAATGAAGGTTCTGCGTGCTAGCCACTGGTTCACCCGACTCAGTACCTTGATTAATATCCATCTTGATCAATCAAGTTCGAGTTTATTCTATTTGTATTAAAAACTTGACTAAATAACGTGACACAAATGAATACAACATAATGACAAAACAAAATGAAGTCTTCACGGTTCCCACAGAACCACCGGAGGTGGCTCAACTGTGGATGTACCGAAATGATGGTTAATACATTGTGACTAATAAAGACGCATTCAGATCTCAATATCGCGGAGAACTTGAGTTCATGACCGAATTGAAATATTCCAGACTGAAGACGATAGCTCGTATAATATAGGAATCTGTTGAGAATAAATCTCGATTCTCTTAGTTTGAGAAGAGAATGATAACAAAATAAGAACAGCTGTGAATATGGATGATTCCCAAATTTTCGGAATTGATGATGCAGATTATGAGATCATATATTTGTTGAGTGGTTCTCAGCATACGGTTTCAAAATGATTTCGGAATTTAGAGATATTTCCGATTCAACTATACTTCAAATATGAGCACATAACGAAGCGATTGTTGGTGTGAGACTTTCTGAAATTTTCCATCCCAAATTTAAAGATTCAATCGACCTCAAAATGAAGTCGATCGTTTTGGTCAGATTTTGGAAAAAATTGTGAAAAGATGGTGTATAGAGATATTATAACCATATCAATGTGTATATATATATATATATATATATATATATATATATATATATATATATATATATATATATATATATATATATATATATATATATATATATATATATATATATATATATATATATATATATATATATATATATATATATATATAAATATATATATATATACATATATAAATATATATATATATATATATGTATGTATATATATATATATATATATATATATATATATATATATATATATATATATATATATATATATATATATATATATATATATAACTATATATATAAATATATATGAATATATATATATATATATATAAATATATATATATATATATATATATATATATATATATATATATATGTATATATATATATATATATATATATATATATATATATATATATATATATATATATATACATATATATAATATGTGTGTGTGTGTAACCTTTCCGAATAGAAAATCTCTTGTGTCTCTTGACAAAGTGGTGATTTTCACATTTGGTGAATGATCGACGTGCCATAAACATGGAATTTATTGATAGGAGAATCATAATATTCTGATAGATTCGAAATTCCTGCTTTCATCTTCAAAATTCAGAAATATGAGTTCTCCATTGCATCTATATAATAGTAATGTAAACATGTATGAAATAACTTCACAATATGCTGATATACGTATTGGCCTATCAGAAAATTGAATCAAATTTGAATATTCTCAGGAGTCCATTGCTCATCGCTCACCCGAAAAACATGACGAATTGATACGGGTGAACCAGTGGCTAGATCGCGATACCGTATCCTAGGTTACCGGGGCCACATTCATGCTATGGTCAAAAAAAGTGACAGCGTTTTCCGTAGTTTACCTAGGTTGATTGAGATGACACTGGGGTGGTTCTTCATCAAACACCATGACCAACTACATTCCACTATCCAGAAACATACTGATAACCCTCCATATCCACTTCTCATCACGCAATCGTTCTTTGTCTTCGGTTCAGTCCGTCGATAAAACTAAATATGAAAAAACATGACGATTGAAATATTGTATGTAGATATATGACAGAGGTGATTATGCATGCATCAGCTTTTCTATCAGAGAGTGTGTACATATGAACAGAGATATTCCAACTGTCTAACTGTGAGAAGGTAAGTTGGTGCAAACAGGGCCGTTTCTAGGAGCGAGCGAAGCGAATGATCGCCAGGGGTGCCAAATAGAGGGGCGTCATCGAAATTTCTATGACATTCTTCTGACCATCAAATCCTCTCATATTTAATGATGGAGTAATGATTGATGGAGTAAATAATCCTTATGAAATATCATCGCTTTCGATGAAATGTAATTGATTTTTCCAATCAGTCAAATCATTATCATGATATCTATCTTCCAGAATTTCTCTCAGATCTCCATACCCATAGTATCAATCTGGAATGAGGAATTTGCAGAAATGTTCCTGCGTGCAATGACTTTCCCTTGTGTTGACTTGACCCACATACATGGAATCACGGGGGGGGGGGGGGGGCAGGATGTCAGGAAACGGCCCTGTCTTCTGTACGTGGACCCAATGATCTTGTTCTAATCTGATACTGTGATAGTGATAAGCACCTATCCTGACAGGGCCTTCACTACAGATCGGTGTCGAGAGAAGACTCCACCTTATCGGTGCCTTCCGGCTACGTAAGTGACCAGACGCTTGCTCTAATACCTGCTACTTGTCAATCTGTTCTATCACTATCTCTCTCTATAGTAGACTCGTTTGTGCGACAGAATCCGGCAGCTTTGACAACAGTTATTCGAATTCATACACTATTCATTTCTCAGATGTGATATGTGTCATTCGATTGCGTTGAATTCAATTGGATAATATAGAATGTGAATCAGTCTGGAATAGCAGTGATTAATTTATCTATCCATCAAAATATGGATGTGTCAGTTCTCATAGATGCCTGAATGACGCGTACATTTTTCACATCGAAAAGACTCGAATTAATCGACATGATCAAATATCACTCGAGTATCATTTGATTCAGCTGATTGGATGATGTTTGATGAGATGAAGAGTCAATTATTTCATTATGTTCAATTATTTAATCAGTCAATCCACCTCGTTTTTTTCCCCCTTTTGAGAAGTATTCCCATTCCTTCTGGTATTGTCTGGAATACATTCGAATTGTAGATAGGAGAAAAAAAAATCAGAAATATCATTTCACCAATGATGAAAACGGAAACGGAAGCCAACACTTATTTCTTCGGTGTGAGCAATCATATGTGCGAATCATCATATCGATTGAAAGTTCGGAATCGATTGATCTTGTTTTCGTCACTGACAAAAACACGAAAAAGAACTTGTGTGAATCCCGATGCCTTAAGACACTCCCTGATGATAGCAGTATGCAACCGGAAGCAGATTTTTGTATAATGATGACATTCTACGAGGTTAGGATTCAGATGAGATGTCACGGTGATTAAAATCAAAGAGTTATCTTTTTTTCAAATTTTCCATTCGGTTTAAGTTGGGCGTGACTTCATCATCGAGGCTCAACCGAAGTTATATAATATAAGTTCTTTGGCTCAACACCAAGAGCGTTCGAAAGAAACTTTCCAGTTCAAAGTTCCTGAGAGTCAATCTAGCGCAAGATCAGTTGCTTGTATGGTGTTAACTTTTGAACACTATGAGAAATCAATATGATTCTTATCAGGGAAATAGTATGTGTCTTATACCTCCGATATTGTGGAAATCATAACTTTTCAACAACTTCAATTCTCTCTCATACCGTCTCAAAGACAGATAATTGATTCACCTGAACCTTCTGGATTTCGATTTTTGTAACTCACACCACTCGCAAGTGTTCACCAAGAATTGATGTTCTACTTGATCGACTCTCATGTGCCTCTAATTGACGAATTCAAGAATGATTTCGGTCATGTTTTTTTTTAACAACTGATTTTTCTGGTCGCATATACAAACACCGATATAGACCCCACTGGGTTCATAATGAGAATTCCCGATTCGATTCTTACAACTCCATTGCATTCTTGGGCAATTCCCATCCCACAAGAGAATACTACCGGACCTTTGATACCCATTCGAAACCAGTCTGTTCTACATTTCGAAAAACATATTTCATCCAAGATTGTTCAGTTCCCAAACTTCTTCATAATATCATCAGATTTTCATTTTTATCGAATCGATTGATACTCTCATCGATATTTCAAATACTTCACGTGATTTATCGCATTTGATTCATACAACAATGCGTAGAAGACAACGCGCACATCATTAGGTACGAGGCTATGAGTTCTTCATTTTCCTTCTTACAATGTATCACCAATAATTTCTCTTCAGTTGCAACTCTGAGCCTAGTACTGAGTAGCGTGTAGCAGCTAGAGTACTAACAGTAGATCTAGGAATCACCATTGTGTTGGGTAAACTTGTTGCAGATGCATCGACACCATCTTGGATTATAGTTATCGTACTCGTGGATAGACAACCAGTGTTTCCGCACTGTGCAACCAGGCTGGGCCTGCTATACATTGAGGAACATATCCAATACCGTGGTTCACATCACTTTTTTCCACATCAAACTACGTATTTTATTGTGGTTTAAATCATACTTTGTTCAATCTTCTCTTGCATATAAGCAAGAAGGCAAATTTATAACTTCACGTAATTTTTTTTTGCGCGGTATTCCTTCTGTTTTCATAGAAGTCTTCCATATAGGAGATACCACTTGCGAATATAAAAAAAAACGGAACACCACTCAATCGAGTGATGTTCAGTGATCAGAATAATTAAAATCACAATTCAATTTGAGCTTTATTCAGTTTGTGAGACCGAAAGACCCAACAGTTGACCTCACTGTTTCTCAGCTGTGTAGCGAGTCAGCATAGCTGTAATCCAAGACGTCGTCCATATAGCTAGACGATGGTCATAGTTTGAGCTGCACGCCCGCCTATTTCATGCAGCGTTGTGTCACTGTGTTGTCCACATCTGTGCCGTTCGTGATCACACACCACACTCATCCTGTTGTAGCCCAGAGGTCCACTTCTATCTGGCTCGAGCCGTCTCATTTAGACTAACAACTTGTTCATTCCGTGTGTGCTAATATATTATATACAATCAAGAAATTTGGAAAGCACAAATAACTAGAATGATCGGGAATATTCTTTCAGCCCCAATGAATTTTCATTTCTTGTTCCTCCAGAAACCATGAGATTTTGGTTATGAATCGATAAAAATTCGAAATTGTGTGTTTTGAGAAGAAGGATAATTGCGACTACTGAAACATTATTCTATACCATAATAAATTCAGACTTCTGTTTTCATCAATTTTTCCCCCCACATTTCTTTTAATTAGCGTTTCAAGTAGGGCCTAAAAGATTTTCAGATCGTTTCAAGCCAAAACATTACTGTGTACATCTTGTTAGCAAATGGGCATTCAACTGTCTTGATACAGTTCATGGCAACGTCGTATGCCTTGACTAATCACTATCACAGATAACATAGAACAGGAAGGCGGCCGCCGAGAGATATTGTCGAACATATAACATCCATTGTTGTTCATCCTCGTCCACATTGTTGAGTATGATTATTGACTGCCAGCGTGTTGCTTTGACTCACTGGCGAATGAGGCTTATATTCGTGAACTGATTGTAGCTGTTTGTCTGTTCTCTTCTGATCAGCTTGCACGGAGCATGATACTCGTGAGTACTTTTCATCAAGTTGCCGAAACTGTATGTGATTCGTGTTGTTAAATGTACAAGTAGTTATCATGATGGTAGAAATCAGTATGTTGATTTTTGTTCAGCGATCGTTGATTATTCATTTGAATTGAAGATTGAATATGTAAGGTGTTGAATTCAGAGATTTTTTTGAGGGGCGGCTTCTGTATTTCCCGGGGGGCAACGGAAAACCGAAATTCAAATTTAAAAAAAAGTAGACCATATATCTGGTGCTTGATGTTTTCATGCCGGGGGGGGGGAGACAAGCTGCGGGGGGAGGGTCTCCCCCCCATTTCCGCAGGTATGCCTGGCTTCAACACTGAATATGTTACTTTGATCAGTTCAATTCGGAATGATTTGTTTTTGCTGAAGTTATATATATATATATATATATATATATATATATATATATATATATATATATATATATATATATATGAATATATATATATATATATATATATATATATATATATATATATATATATATATATATATATATATATTTATATATATATATATCACTGTGTTTCTGTTTGAGATTGTGTGGGTATTATTTGGAGTGCTCGAATCTTTGTTGTTATGGCTGTCCTGTATCATGCTTTACTTGGTTGGTATAAATATTATACCCACACATGTTGATGATTTAATTCATGAAGGATCAAATTGTGAATTGGAATGTAATTATTCCATTAAACTTGGAGGAATGAAAGACATCCTCAGGAAATGTTAGTCATCACGTCGGATAATCAAGGTAACTTGAGTGGCTTTGAGTAGAACCATCGTCGTTCATACATGGAAGTTCACATGTGTAAGAAATGAAAGAAGTCACCACTTTCTCATACTGGTGAATGTATTGGAGAATATTTCATTCCGAACTCGGAAAAGTTCCAGCCACTTGTGCCTAGATCCATACTATCCGAGTCGGTGGATGTAAATCTCTTTCAATCATTCATTTGTTTCAATTCATGAGACACGCCACTGAAAAAAAAAAACAAGTTTCTGATTTCGATTCAAAGTAGTAGGCCTACACAAATTTCATCCAAACTCAGACAATCATTGTCGTTTGGAATACCTTCCGTGGTATCATTTTCTTGAAGGAAACTGTGGATAATTCTCCTGAAAGTTGGTTTCATTCAAGGATGAGAAGGATTTCTGGAGTAATAATGGGCGCTCGCATTTAGTCGTGTATTTGAATGTTGGCTGCAATGACTGTGTGTGCTCAGGATGACGTCACAATAGATGATGCGCTTGTTTGTAGCGGTCATCAGAATTCCATTCGACCATTCATCTCTCTCTCTCTCTTTCAATCACAACCAGGACAGTCACAATGGATTGCTTCGATCCAATTTGAGAAGAAAGATATTATCAACATAGCACCAGGAAGAATGATAATTCCAGAGTAATATGATTGAGAGTGTATGGTCGATGATTTGGTAGAATAATCACTTCTCTGGATGATAACTTTGAACGGCAAGAGATATATAGATTTGAATACTGAGAGACGAATATATTTTCGAGAACAACAGAATGATGTGGAATAAAACGATTATGATATTTTGTAAAGTATATATCTGGGAATTGTGTTTTGCTCCTCAAGTTGTGAACCTGTCAAACTTATGTTATAAGAAATGAATGGTATCCACTCGAACCATCTCAGAGGTATCAGAAATGACCGCGTTCCTCTCTTATCGGACGCTATTTCATGATAATGATGATGTTAATGATATAATCATCTCATTATTCATCAAAAATGTGATATTATATGATTTTACATGAATGGTGTGATCGAAATATTACACAAGTTTCGAAACATCTCGAAAAGTGATAGAAAAAAGTGAGAAATCAAATGAATAATTCACTATAACTTAGCTTTACATAGTTCGAGCAAAAAAAAAAGAGTGGAAAATCAAGTGTGAAGTTACATGTGCGATTTTCACAATCATTGAACTCATCCAGACTGTAGAAGCTATGATTGAGGAGATACTCTTCAACATTTCTTTCATAAAAGCTCCTTTTGATACCTCAATGTCCACGATGTAGAGGCATATCATTTTGTATATTCATTCCTGCATTCACTGACTCATGATCTGAAATTATTTACCGTCTTTGAGATTAATAATTAGATACGAGCCAGATCTTGTATCAAGTTGATGAAAGTCACTGATCTTGATGAGTTCATATCCGTCGCTGAATCGACGACCATGTACCCTCAGAGGATGACTATGATAATGAGATATAGATGAATGCGGTCTGTAGTGAACAAATACCATTCAGGGAATGCGTCGAGTCATTGCTGTGTCTCAGTGTCAGATATGTCAACATCAATATCATCACATCAAATAGGTACAAATACGAATCCAAACGGAACGAGAGTGAAGCAAGTGCAGACAACAAGTTGAACTGATGAATTGTCGATTCTCTGTTTACATGGAGAAAAAGGTTGTTAGTGAATTGATGGCAATCCAATATTAGGTTGGAAGGTAAGTAAAGGCGCGTCCACACTACTCTATCACACTCACTCACTAGTTCCGCAGGAAATCATTTGATGTTAACAAGATTCAACTATCGGCGGATTTTTATTGCACAGAAATAAGCTTTTGGAAAATTCCACCATTACTTTTCCGATCATGAAGATGCAAAATGGAATCAAATTCAGGAAGGAGCATATCTGCGGGTCATCCTCTATAATTGGGAACACAAATAAAAATGTTCAGATTCGAGAGAAGAATCATATCAAACATATGAATCAGAATACGGATGGAGAGGCATCACCTCATGCGCTTTCGATGCCGTCAAGATTGGGGAAGAAAACTTTCTCGGACAATTTGTTCGATGTATGAAGCCAGAAAATAACTTTTCAGCTTCTTATATTCGAAAATCATGCGATATCTGCAGTGGAATTGGAATAGACCATACCACCCTGAATGTATCAAGATTATTCGAAAATTTGTATATATCTGTATTTCATTATTACATATATATATATATATATATATATATATATATATATATATATATATATATATATATATATATATATATATATATATATATATATATATATATATATATATATATTCATGTATATATAAGGATGAATATATATTCATATATATATGAATATAAATATATATATGGGTATTTATAGAATATCATGTGGGGAATGCGAGAAAGTGTACGTTGGACAGACGGGAAAAAGAGTATCAGAACTGAGGAAGGAACATGAATCTTCAGTTCGGTTCAAAGAGTTTAGCTCGACTTTGGCTCAACATACCGTCGAGACGGGGCACATGATAGACTTCAATAATACGTCCGTTCTTGCACACGAAATTCTTCTATTACCAAGAATAATTAGAGAAAGTATAGAAATAGAGAAACATACAGGCGCAATGAATCTAAGGAACGACAGCAAAAGACTGCCGGTTGCGTGGAAGCCTATTTTAGAAAGGAGGAAGATTCTTCCAGTACATCCATCGGAGGAGTCGATCCAGTGGTTGAAGACTTTACCTAAGTGGAGGGATGGAAGAGAGAAACGAGTGGACCTGGAAAAAGGAGACTTGACGCTGCCATCTGAGAGGATGCTTTTCAGAAGTCATCACAAATAGGATACGCACATTATTTTTCTATTTCTCTTCTTTCTCTTTTTATTTTTATTTTTATGTTCCTCCTTTTATCTTTCTATCGGTCGCTAGTTCGTGACAGTATTGTTTCATTTCCACATCTTAATCCTTTCAAGTTTTCAAGTTTTTGTATGAGTTTTATTGATATTATTTTCTAGATGTAAAGAGATTCACGCTACCTTGAAATTCACACAGGCCTCTGGAATGCTTTCAACTATTGTGACATCTAGTTGGCCAAGGTTTCTGAATCAAAGTAGCGTTGGTTTCGTCACATATGAAATGTTTTTATGTCAAAATAATTAGTACAGTTTGGACCCTGATGAGGACGAGACCAATCTC
Source organism: Brachyptera risi (assembly GCA_964007535.1). Classification (NCBI taxonomy): domain Eukaryota; kingdom Metazoa; phylum Arthropoda; class Insecta; order Plecoptera; family Taeniopterygidae; genus Brachyptera; species Brachyptera risi. The sequence goes on along the minus strand of OZ023334.1, from coordinate 37,143,769 downwards.
GTTGAAACGTTGGTCAGTTTAAATAAATATATCACGATTAGAAAACAGCCCATTTTCAGTCAATTTAAATATATATAAATATATATATATATATATATATATATATATATATATATATATATATATATATATATATATATATATATATATATATATATATATATATAGATATATATATATATATATATATATATATATATAGATATATATATATATATATATATATATATATATATATATATATATATATATATATATATATATATATATATATGTACACATGACACCCATAACATGCTTCCACTCGTTACAGAATTTTGACTCCTAATTCTCCCACGAACCCATCACCAAACTACTGACACTATCCTAGACAAACATCCTTGCAGTCTCGAGCAATCAGGTTCACATATCACATTGATAACCTGAACACACACACACACACACACACAAACCTGAATTCAATCCATTTGATAGGGCCCATTCGCCAGGCAGTGTCTGACATTCCACTATCTGGGTATTGCCAGGCAGTGTCCGACATTCCACTATCTGGGTATTGCCAGGCAGTGTCTGACATTCCACTATCTGGGTATTGCCAGGCAGTGTCTGACATTCCACTATCTGGGTATTGCCAGGCAGTGTCTGACATTCCACTATCTGGGTATTGCCAGGCAGTGTCTGACATTCCACTATCTGGGTATTGCCAGGAGGTGTCCGACATTCCACTATCTGGGTACTGCCAGGCAGTGTCTGACATTCCACTATCTGGGTATTGCCAGGCAGTGTCCGACATTCCACTATCTGGGTATTGCCAGGCAATGTCCGACATTTCTATGCTTGTGTATTGCCAGGCAGTGTCTGACATTCTTTCGCTTGTGTATCACCAGGCAGTGTCTGACATTCCACTACCTGGGTATTGCCAGGCAGTGTCTGACATCCCACTATCTGGGTATTGCCAGGCAGTTTTTGACATTCCACTATATGGGTATTGCCAGGCAGTGTCTGACATTTCTATGCCAGTGTATTGCCAGGCAGTGTCTAACATTCCTCTGCTTGTGTATTGCCAGGCAGTGTCTGACATCCTACTGCTTGTGTGTTGCCTGGAGTGTCTGACATTCTTCTGCTTGTGGTGATTCAGGCAGTGTCTGACATTCCTACGCTCGTGTATCGAAAGGCAATGTGTGCCATTTTCATGCTTGTTTATTGCCAGGCAGTGTCCGCTATGCTACTGCTCGTTTATTGCTACTGCTCGGGTATTGCCAGCTAGTGTCTGTCATTTCCATGCTTGTGTATTGCCAGGCAGTGTCTGAAATTCCTATGATTGTGTTTCGCCTGTCAGTGTGTGACATTCTACTCTTCGTGTATTGCCAGGCTATGTCTCACAATCTTCTTCTTGTGGTAATTCAGGCAGTGTCTGTCATGCTACTGCTCGTGTATTGCCAGGCAGTGTCTGACATTCCTCTGCTTGTGTATTGCCAGGCAGTGTCTGCCATGCTACTGCTCGTGTATTGCCAGGCACTGTCTGACATTCCTCTGCTTGTGTATCGCTAGGCGGTTTCTGCCATTTTCATACTTGTGTATTGCCAGGCAGTGTCTGACATTCCTATGCTTGTGTATTGCCAGGCAGTGCCTGACATTCCTCTGCTCGTATATTGCCAGGCAGTGTCTGACATTCCTCTGCTTGTGTATTGCCAGGCAATGTCTGACATTCCTCTGCTTGTGTATTGCCAGGCAGTGTCTGACATTCCTCTGCTTGTGTATTGCCAGGCAGTGTCTGACATTCCTCTGCTTGTGTATTGCCAGGCAGTGTCTGACATTCCTCTGCTTGTGTATTGCCAGACAGTGTCTGACATTCCTCTGCTTGTGTATTGCCAGGCAGTGTCTGACATTTCTCTACTTGTGTATTGCCAGGCAGTGTATGACATTCCTCTGCTTGTGTATTGCCAGGCAGTGTCTGACATTCCTCTGCTTGTGTATCGCCAGGCAGTGTCTGACATTCCTCTGCTTGTGTATTGCCAGGCAGTGTCTGACATTCCTCTGCTTGTGTATTGCCAGGCATTGTCTGACATTCCTCTGCCTGTGTATTGCCAGGCAGTGTCTGCCATTCCTTTGCTTGTGTATTGCCAGGCAGTGTCTGACATTCCTCTGCTTGTGTATTGCCAGGGCGGCAGTATGCCCAACACGAGCAGCAGCGTACCGTTCCTGTTGAGCTCAAGCATGACGAGTATCCGTTCCCGGCGCCCCTCCGCTTGCCTGTCGAGCTCTCCTGGATCGGGACTCCTCCAGCAGCTTGGCTCGGGCATGGTAAGGCAACTCACGTTGGGCTCAGCGTCCTTCCAGCATTCGAGCAACGGAAGGGCATTCCCTAATAGCAATGTAAGGAAATGTCCTTCCTGAATGTATTCTTCACATCTTTATTATCTCACTTTTTTACTATCGACAGTTGATTTTTTTACGTGTTTTTTGTTTTGTGCTTTGTTTTTATTGTATTTTTCTGCTTTATATACAGTTCTCCTTGAACTTTGTGATACACTCTCTAGGATATCATCGTATGATAATCATTAACTTGCTGATCACTGCCTTGTAATGTATTGCAACCTGATCGATTTCCTCAAAAGCTCAAATCAGTATTCTTGTTTTTGTATACATCCAGTAAATCTGGCGTTGATTTGTCAAATTATTAGTTTTAGATAGTTCACCGCTTTAGTAAAGTAAATTAGCTACTATTTGCCATAAACCGAGTCTTACTAGTTCATTCTCATGTTCGCCCTCATTCATTACCAGAGTCGCTTCTCACAATTTGAATCGTTTAATGTTTCAAATATCATATCGAATTTAATCGAAAACTTAGTTAAATTCAACTTGAATATTGGTCCATATGATTCTCACGGTTCGGTTCTAACACTGATTCGTGGTAATTGTATCGTTCTGGGTAAAAGCTCTAGTTCGCAGCTTCAATATTATTTCTCAATATTGTACACATTGATTGCATAACACGATATCTCCCATTCTCAATTTGTTTCTGAGATTTTCAGTATCTCTATAATTGGTGAGGTTCCAACTGTGGATAACCTGCACAAACTATTCGACTCTCTGGGTTTTTATAACTCTGGCGCATCATAGTTCAAACTAGAAGTATCAATTATTCTCAACGCATTTCAATATTGTCAATATAATAATATAATCCCCATATGCAGGTTGATTCTGCTTCAATCAGAAATCATCTATTTCAAGTTTCAGGAAAAAGGAAATGAATCATTCTCTGCTATTTGTTCATATGTTGGTTGGCGTACTGTCTGTCTGATGTTGTGACGAGGTACCATGTCCTGTCTTCTATGTCGTGTATCATCCCCTTCCATCGTCTTATTGTGTTCATAGTCATATGTCGTTCTGTGGCCTTGCATTTCTAAACATCGGACATTCTTTTGTCCGGCTCTATTCATCATCTTGCTCCATTATATCATCTGTACACGGTAACTCTGAAGCAGTGTTGTGGTAGATTAGTGATAATTACACAAACTTATGAATGTTGTATGTATTATTTCATGTTAGTAATTATGTGGATGTAGCAACGCATGATTATGTAGTACACTGTAGGAACATTCTGTTAGTCTTCTGATCTGTGGAATTTCTGTATTTTGTTTGAGCATCATTTGATTGGTTTATAAAATGTATGTCCATGTTTCAGTACCAGCTCTTCTCTGGAAGGTCTTAGGCGCAGTGAATTGTGTCGGCAATATATAACATTCAACCACAAGCATAAGAATGGGATGCATTATTGCCGACGGAAGAGGTGGAGTGGAGAAGCCCAAATATTGTGATACATGATTTTACAGCTGGACACATTTACGGCGTAGTAAGATACCTAGATCGTTTTAATGAAAAACTGTGTGACCAGTCAGAAGAGGAAAGTGTGCCGAGTACCATTACTTGACCTGTGTCGTGGCGTGAGAAACTACTTAGGCCTAACTATAATAATGAGTATTGACCAATTTTTATAAAGATTTACTTTGAATATAAAAGTTCTGTTGATGAAAATTTTATCAGATGGAAAACGTGACACTCTCATGAGAAAGAGTGTGCAATAATTATCAAGTAAGACTGAGACATCGTTATGGATCAACTGATAACATGTTTAAACGTCTCTTTATTTTCTCTGTGGGAATCAGAAATCGGAAATATTTTCTCTACGCTTATGACATCTCCAGACTCTATATTTCTTCAATGTATCTGAAAAGAATCAAAAATGAAAGAGATGAATCTTCACTATTGCATTGATGCGTATCAATCGTTCCACATTTTGACAATCTCTATGCCTATTTGTATATGAATATTCTCAAATAATTGAATTCGTAGTATTTTCTGTAATTTTGGATTCATTGAGAATATATATTTTCACTTCGAGGCACTTGACTTTCGATATATCTCGATATATTGATATGGTACATGTACTGTCAATAATTACCCTTCACTTTCATTATGATGTACATGAGTACATGTTGTGTAATGGAGTCGGTCGGAATTGTACTCATAATATTTCATTTTCACTTGTATGGATTCTGAACATAATACGTGTTGTCAATCATTGCTATCCTTAGTGAATATATATACCAGTTATAAATGAGAAGAATTCGTCCCTTTGTTATGACCGATTGTACATTTTTGTGAATTTGTAAATTATATATTTTTCAAGAGTATTTTTATTTCATCGTGATGTAAGATCGGGTGGTGATGACAGATGGAGACAGAGGCTGGAAATTAGCGGTCACTTGGTAGACAGAATGGAACATCAATCCGTAGAAGAGCAAAGGTCATTGCCCATGAATTAGTTTTCGATAGGAGTTTAAATCTGACCGAGCTTTCCAATGTTATGTTGATGGTTGTTGAAGAGTTTATATTTCTTGTATGTCTGATATCTGACTTGATGTAGTGAGTCTCCTGATTCCGAGTGAACTGTGAAGTGAATTGTGAAGGGACTTGTGGAGTGAATTCGGGTGCATTCGATTGCATTTTTGAGATCCAAAATACATGGAGTGAGGTGGTTGGGAGAGATAGAAAAGAGCCATCAGTATTTCTTCCCCTTCTTTCTATGCACCCAGTGACATAAAAAAGAGCTGTTTTGACAGAGTGTCCATGATGAGATGTTTTTTTCATATCAGCATGGACACAGCTGATTTAGGGTTCATTCTTTCTAATGAGTTGGCGAGTGAATACCATGCTATCCATAATACAGACATCTCAGAGTAGAAACGATCAATTGATATATATTGGAATATAATTGGAATAATTGGAAAATTGGAAGTTAGGTTGACATAACTATAGTGACCACAGCCTCAGTAATTGCTCAGTTTCATGAATAGCTCTCCCCAGTCCTAGGTGCATCAGAATAGGCTTGACAAGCTCTCCAGGAACTGAATATATCCATGATTGTATCTTGAGAAAGAGCACAACGTGATTGGCCATGGCAAGCAATGAACCACTGATAAGGCATACTAATTTCTAGTGCTCATACGTCAACATCTATCATCTTCATAGTGCACAGTTGTGATATAATGGTTTTGAGAATGACATACATACGAATATATATATATATATATATATATATATATATATATATATATATATATATATATATATATATATATATATTTGTATATATATATATATATATATATATATATATATATATATATATATTTATATATATATATATATAAATATATATATATATATATATATATATATATATATATATATATATATATATATATATATACATATATATATGTATATATATATATATATATATATATATATATATATATATATATATTTATATATATATATATTTATATTTCTTTTTTCTTTCAAATATTCATATTATCAACATTTTTGTTCAATCCCAACTATCTGCCCACTCTTAGACTTGAACCCAGGACCTCATTGTTTGTTACATAAAGCTCTCATCAACTTAGCCGAACAGACTTCCGGTCACATGACAAGAACGTCCACACACAAGCAATGGATCGCATCCATGAAGAGTTTGCTGTCCAATGAAATGCCAGTTTCCGAGCTCGGGTGATGTTTGAAGGAGGAACACAAGGACCTGTGGTAACGTGCAACCGTTACACCTTCCACCATCTGAATCCATTCATCTGTGATGACGAAACCTCGTTTCTTGAATTCGCTATACCACATCGATATATCATGACGCTTATGCGATTATTTGATTCGAATTTGGTTGCCTCCTGAGCTTAGTTGACTTGAGCTTTGGGATCAAATCATGAAACTGTGGGTTTAAGTCTCAGAGTGGACTTATATTCATGATTCCATGGAAATGTTGATATAGATTCACACCAGTGATGCAGAAGTGTTCTCCAGGAATTTGTTCTATTGTTTCTATCGGGATGTTATATATGTGGTTATTCTTCATCAAGAGATAATATCCCTCATCATAGTGATCAGGGTATATTATCTCTCATTAGGCATTCAAGTTCTCGGTATCAAAAATGTAGTAACTTGATTATTATAATTGTGGTGTTCCTCAAAACGTGTACACATCCCACTCTTCCTCGATTCATCAAATTTGGGAATATAATGAAAATAATATCAACCATTAAGCCTTGTAAAATATTCCTTGACAATCTTTCATCTTCAAATTTGTTGTCGACTATTTTTCTTAATCACTATACTATCGTGTTACTTGTGTACTATAAGTGGTAAATGTGAACCTCGTACGAGTCTTTACTCTACATGTAGGTATTGAGTACTGTATTTTTCGACCAAAACTTATATTGTTATTTTTAGGCCTAATTGAGCCTGATTATTTACTTTCCAAATGTTAGATATTTTTCAGAACTTGATATTGTTTCAAGTTTGGAAATCTGTGATCTTATTCAAATAAATGTTACCCTTATACTAGAAAAATGTCGTTGATTACTCAATGTGATGGCAAATATCGAGTCGATGATTTGTTCGAGTATGAGGCTTGGATTGGATGCTATCGTACGGATGGAAACCCAACTGTTGCTCGTTCTGATGCGGACTCTTTCCGGAGCTGAAGAGCATGAGGGTGATTCGATGACTCGATACAGCCTTGACTTCACCAGTAGGCCAGTTGGATCTATATCATTTGTGGTCATTTTAATTCATCCCGATTAGATATTTCAATCTCACCACAGTTCTAACAGCGCTGCTGATTGGACGGTATGATTTGTGACGTCATCCATTGTGTTGGATCGTCCAGTCCTGCGTGTGGATGGATAGTGAGAATTATTGGATGAGCGAAGCAGAGACTCCTTTTCACCGTACTTTGGAAGGAAGTTTATGTTTTTTTGCTGTTTGTTCGGGCTTCATTGGTCGAACACAAATACAAATCCAGCTGAAACTTGGCATTCACCAGAATTCTGATCTGATTTGAAACTTCAAAGTTTTGAGGTACAATCGATAGCACAGTTTCTGAGAAAACTCATTTCGAAAAAAAAATTACTTGGGGAAGAAAATTTGTGAGGAATATATCCTCCGAGAAGAGTCAGAATCTCATCCAATTCCAATATGATGGGCCTAATAAAACACATCATTTCGTATCTTCATTTCGATCGGATGAGCCGTTTTGATATCATGAATATCACTCCTTATTGCTCAAAGCTATTAAAATACCAATCAAATCCAAGAAAGAGGTGTCACCAATCAATCCATAACGATGAAGGCAAGTCCTCTTTCAATTTCGGAGGAATCAATCGTAGTGAGTGATGAATAAAACAGGATCTCAAGGTAGATATGACACCAAACCAAAAATATGTAGTAATCAATGTTCATCAACGTGGCAACACATAACGCTTTGTCCAGTATTCCTTACCATGTCTCTGTGATCTTTGACGTTCATTTGTTCACCTCATTTTCTTTGTCATCCAATTCAAATCCATGAGATTATGTTCAACAGAGAAAACTCCAATACATGGAGGAAGAGGAAATACTGCCTGAACAATCATGCTTAACTGAATTTGAACGCGTTGTGCTAAATAACTGAACATTTTTAACCGCGATAACAGCACATTTCCGGTTTCCAATTTGACGCTGGTTGACAGCTCGGTAATGCTGTTGCCTAGCCATCGGTACGATAGCTTCAATCCAAGGTGACGGTGAGTATGGACGGGTAGGCCCTACTCTAACCAATGGTGCATGAATATGCGGTGTGACGTCATTGGGTGCGGCACATGGCCTACGTGTTGAATATAATATTCTCTAATGTACCCAGAGTCGATTTGATGACATTTCAGTGTGTGTGTGAGTGTGTGTTAGTGTGTGTGTTGTGTTCATGAAATTCCGAATAAACTGCATCATATTTTTATTCCGAATACGAATCTTGTGTTGACAACATATTTATTTCTGATGAGGCTTGATATATTCCGATGTGGATATCTGTCAGTGGTTGACGCGCTCGCTTCATGTGATCCGGGAGGTGAAGGAGCATGTGAGACTCAGTTCGATCCTCGACAACGTTCATCCTTAGAGGGGTTTCTCGTGTTTTACCTCTGGGTCCGGAGCACGAGGAGGGAGTTTTAATTAGCTCGGGGTAGTTGTGGGGGTTTTCGCCAATTCCACCAGAATCGGTATTCACAAAGCGGGAGGATTGGATTTTTGAATGTTTTCTTTAACTTCCCGAATGAAATCCCTCCCTTGTAGTATAGGAAGAATTACAAAACCACATAAGTTATTTGAGAAAAACATCGTCTTGTTCTCACTAGGAGAACTGAATGATTGATATCATCAAATCACATTCATATTGAGAGACACGCTATTCGTAATAAGTTGTGGGTTATAATGAGTTATTCTCCGTGAAGACCACAAATATATTGCTCACATATCTTGCTTGTACTTATTCCATATGTTGTTATTTTTCCTAGAAATTCGGTCGATTCAGTAGTTTAGGGGGGTGCGTGAAAGAAATAAACTGCAGGAAACAGACTCGAAACAAATCAGGACCATACAATTTCAGGGAAAACCTTTCATGACCTAGCTCGGTCGGCACAGCACGGCTCCGCTTCACACACAGAAGACAGGGGTAGCGGGACTGACTCGGATAACAAAAGTTCCTGGTTCGAATCCCGCCACGGTCAATCATTCTTGTTCGAATGAAACGATAGTTTCGTGAATATACTATCATTTCATTTCATTTTCCGAAATCATAATTAGAAATTTGAATCAAATTACAGTAAGAAAACTCATCTGGATCACTGGTCATGGTAGGTCTCATTTGAGTCAAGCTAATTGTCTCCTTGAATTCATCATTGTATCATGCTCAGAGAAATTGATTAGGGCGAGGAAATTAGTTATTTTGTAAAGAAGAAAAACATGATATCTATCGTTTATTTCCTTGACATGGCAGCGATTCCAGTGCTGATGAGTGGGGACTGTAACGCTGTCTTGAGACAGCTGACCGCTCAAGATAATATCATACAAACTGTTGCGGTCACGTTCGATAATTATGCACAGTGATTAATAACGTTGATGATTTTTATGACCGTTACTATCAACCATATGATTTGATGAATATGAAATTCATCTGAAGACATTGAATATTATGATTACTGTTATTACAAAGTAATGTGATGGGTCTTTTAGCATTGGTATGGTCTGTTGACATTTATAGAAAATATTCATACACACTACACACATTTATGGGGTTGTAATTATTTTATTCTGAATTCTCCGCATATATGGCCGGTACAATATATACATATACATATACATATATATATATATATATATACATATATATATATATATATATATATATATATATATATATATATATATATATATATATATATATATATATATATGAATATATATATTCAAATATGAATATATATATTAAAATTCATCGTATATATATATATATATATATATATATATATATATATATATATATATATATATATATATTCGTGAATGGCATTATTTCAGTATTATTTTCGTCGTGTACGAATTGAATTATAATATAGGTTGAATGAAAAACCTTGGATTATCTAACTTTTCAGTTCCAATATTCAAACCTCTCAAAGAATATATATGATGAATGTTCACATGAATCATACAATTATAAACCTCATTGTTATGGTTATAGAACAAAAACTATCAAAAGAACAAAATTGACTTGTAAGCCACTGCTTCCACTACTCTATGGTCCGTCCATGGTTTCTTGATTGGTTAATATCTCCCGATTTTCGAATGTTCTATCATTGCATCTGATTTTCACTCCTCAAATTATAAGGTGACGTTCTGACTGCTTGATTTTGGCCATGATTATGTGCTGTTGTGCTATTGTTCTGTGGTTCCAATCGAGCAAACTTTCTCAATTCAACCGTTGCTATCGACCAGCTGTCTGAAATTTTGTATTCATCTTCTCGATTGAAATTATGAGGGTGTTTGATAATCTCTATCGATTCATATATCGCTCTTGGCCATCATTTATTCAACTCCATTAAGATTGTTGTATCGTCGTATAGTATTCGGTGTGCTTCATTTTTGTCACTCCTGAGAGCTTGTTCAGCCACTCCATATAATCATCATCATCGTTGAATACAACGCATCGCAGGGTCTTTGGAAAGTATTCTCACTGGCCGTATTCAATCATTGGGAAACATTGGAAAAACACAGTCTCATTGAAAATTGAATGATCACTTCAATGAAAATATTAATAAATTCCTCGAATTACTTCCAAAGTGTGATTATTTATTTATTTCCAAGGTGACTAATTCAATAATCAAGACAGCGTTACAGTCCCCATTCAGCAGCACTGGAATCGCTACCATGCCAAGGAAATAAACGATACATATCATGTTTTTCATTTGTTCAAAATTACTAATTGCCTCGCCATGATCGATTTCTCTGAGCATAATACAATGATAAATGACAAGTTCAAATTCAATGATGAATTCAAGGAGACAATTAGCTTGATCAAGAGACCTATCATGACCAGTGATCCAAATGAGTTTTATCACTGTTATTTGATTCAAATTTATAATCATGATTTCGGAGAATGAAGTGAAATGATAATATATTCGTGAAACTATCGTTTCATTTGAACATGAATGATTGACCGTGGCGGGATTCGAACCAGGAACTCTTGCTCTCCGAGTCAGTCACGCCACCCCTGTCTTCTGTGTGTGCAGCCTGTGCTGTGCCGACCGAGTTGGGTCATGAAAGGTTTTTCCTGAAATTGTATGGTCCTGATTTGTTTCGAGTCTGTTTCCTGCAGTTTAATTCTTTCACCCTCTCCCTAAACTACTCAATTGACCAAATTTCTTGGGAGAATAACAACATATAGAAGAAGTACAAGCAAGATATGTGAGCAATATATTTGTAGTCTTCATGGAGAATAACTTATTATAATTTATAACTCATTGTGAATAGCGTGTCACTCAATATGAATATATTTCGACAAAAGGTACATTGGTAAGAAAATATATTCAAATTCACTTGAAAATGATGTTTGAAACAATTGATACAGCAATGGGATTTGGCATTACATATTATTGAGATGTTGTACTGGATCATAAAACATTCAATTGTCATCAAACTAGAAGTGCTTTCAGAAGAAATCTTCCGATGATCAGTTGGGAGTAGACTAAATTATTTCAACATGTTAACAAAAATCACTCACAATGTCATCTTATTTGGATAAGAGATCCCAAACTACTCGAGCTCAGAAAACAATCCGGATGGGAATTGATGTTGTGATTCTGTTCTCAGTAGAATGAGTATTGGTGAATTGAATGGAAAATATTCATGAATGTATCAAATATGAATGTTTACAACAATGAAAATGAGCCCAGCAGGTATCCAATATGCAATGGATTCACAATTGTATGCATTTTTGTGACATGATAAAATTAATGTTGTGATTGTGATTTTCATTTCATATTATTATTATGATCTTGTCTTGTTTACTGATACAACAGTTTGATTACTCTGATGATCCAAAGATCAGATATGGTATCATGAGTATTTTGACTTATTCAGCTTGTTCTTGTTCTCATCATCATTCATAGCGATTGATTTCAGTGCATAATTGCAAACAACAATACAACATCTTGAACATTCATCCCATTCACACTAGATTAGCTAATGAGGAAACTTATCAGGTTCCGTCATGGATAAATGAATTTGGCAAGAGGTGATAAGAAATTGTCACTTTTCTCAGACATGATATGATGGCTCATATTGAGGAACCAACCAGGGTAACATGTACAACCAGTATACTTCAATTGATAATGTGATAATTAATTCTAAACTTCCCCAACACCAATGAACCTCTCCTCAGGGTTATCAGATCATAACTGTATGATAACTCAAGTGCACTGTAAATCAAATGAAGATTCTGAGAAAACTGAGAAATCGAAAGTTGGTAAAAGAATCCATGACAACGTAAGTGTTATAGAATTTCTAGATGATTTGAGCATGGAAACTAGGTCTTCTGTACTAACTAGCGATGATACCAACAGCAAATTTGACGAGTTTTTGAAAATATTTCTCATGAAGTTTGAGCAATATTTTCCCCCAAAAAATGTTTCAATTAAAGTTAGGAAATTATTTTGTGTGACACCAGAAATAAGAGAAGCATTCGATTTTGAGAGAGAACTCTATCGCGAAAGCAAAACAAACAGTATGGCAGATTCTATTTGTTTCCACAAAATCTTTAAAAAGAAACTCGCAGAAAATATTCAAAGAGCAAAATGGAATTATGATGAACAATTATTTGAGAATGCCGATAATGAAATGAGAGAGTCGTGGATTATCATAAATTCTGAGTTGGGAAAACTCAGAAAATACAAATCATACCTTCCATTCAAATTAGAAGCACTGATGGAAGTGGTGCTATCCTAACTTCACCGGAGAAAGTTGATAATGGATTTGATAGGCACTACGTTAATTCAATTTTTTCTAATAACATCGAAACTCGATACAAAATCATTGTTCCTCAATTAGGGCTGTGAATGAAGGATGGGATCGTTTGGACGGGGCACCACAAGGGCGATCTTACCACCCCATTTCAAATGTTGACAACCAATGATCTTCCACACCAGGACTGCGCTGTTGGTGACCATGAATTTCCGCCGCAGATAACAGTCTTCCAGTTTCCGAAAGTCCGGAACACATTATGATATATATATCCGTACATTATCAACATTGGTATCAAATGTGAACAAAACAGACGAATGTTGATATCTTCCATTTTGGAATAAGTCTCTCAAGCAATGATCACTCCTTTCCATGAACAGCAGATGTAAAGTTCATCATCATACAAAATGGACACAAAAGAGTTATAGTTATAGTATAATTTCTTCAGTTATAGTGAAATATATTCTGAGAAACGGTGTCCATATGATGAATTACGTTATATAGGGCCAGCTAGTTCGTCATGCCCTCTTAATGTATCAATTTATATTGGGTTTAACGACGCAATGTACTGTTGACCAATATTTTCTGGCGTTGTTGAATGATAAAGACGATGATGGAATGATGAAATTAATTTCTTCACGTATTTTTGGATAGTGGGAAGCAGTCGGTTGTGGCCTGTTGTTGAGGATCCAACCCATTATTGACCTGAACGACAGAGGGAAACTACGATAAACCCCTGTCAGGATGGTCGACCATGGCGGAAATCGAACCCAGATCTGGACTAGTTATTCATGTACGTTCTGGTTCGGTTTCAATAATTATACTTACGGTTTTTCAATACACATAATTTAATAGACACGCTATTTGATGAGTCTATTGACACACATGTAGAGTATAAGAAAACAATAATAAGAATTGATTTTGTCCCTAAAAACAATTTTGAGCCAGGCAATACCAGCTCTCTTGGAGTCATGGCTATTATGGATGGCCTGAAAAATAAAGCGTCGTCAGGGTGGGATGATGTAGCCCCTCACATTTCAAAGAAGTGCAGTGCTTTTCTTGCTGTACCACTGGCGGACATTTTTAATTATTCATTCATGGAAGGAGAATTCCCGAACAGAATGATGTATGCAATCGTCCGTCCTCTGTTTAATAAAGAAAGTCCAACAGAAATTGTCAGCTACAGACCAATATATTTACCATCCATTCTCTCGAAAATTCTAGAAATACTCTTTTTAAAACGCCCCAATAGCTTTCATGAAGCCATCATATTTTATGTGCAGAACAACACGGCTTTAGAGACAATATAGATCTTCAATAACAGCTACATTTGATCTAGTTCGCGCAATTAACACAGCAATAGAATGTAATGATATAGCAGGCTCAATAATGTGCGGCCCATCTAAGGCCTTTGACACAATTAATCACACAATGATGACGGAAAAATTAGAATACTTTGGTATAGACAATCAAGGTAGCATCTAAATGGCTCAAGTTATACCTGAGAAACAGGAAATGAAAGGTTGTTATAAACCAAAATAATTGCGAATCAAGTTCTGAGTGGGCCCTTATCGCTAGCGGAATACCCCAAGGGTGTATTCTTAGCCCTACATTGTATGGTAATCATGTCAATGACCTCCCATCTAATGTTCCCTCTAATTGCAGTACAATATTTTTCGCAGACGATACTAGCGTTATAATTCAAGGAGTGAATTCCAGTGTGATTAGAGACAAGACCGTTAATGTTATCACTGAACTAGAATTATGGTTTGAAGCGAACAGGCCTCAACTCAACTGTGAAGAAAACGAACATCATAAAATTTCAAAGCCAAGGTAAACTATGCGAAGAAGGCATTAACTGCAATGGTACAGAATTACAATTTGTAGAAGACGTAAGATTTTCAGGAATACATGTGGACTATAGACTTGAGTGGAATAGTCACATTGGTACCACATCCACATGTAAAAGCTCGGCTCAGCCTGCTTTGTGATTAAAGCTCTCAGAAGACATTGCGACCAGTCAACAATGCGGACAGTTTATTTTGCATTAGTTCATTCCATTGTACAATACGGCATTCTGTTTTGAGGCAAGTCCTCTCAAGTGAATCGGGTTTTCATACTTAAGGAAGAAGCAATAAGACATTCGGCCCATGTAAGTAGTGGAACCTCATGTAAGAACATTTTTGAAAAGCTCAATATTTTGACATCAACAGGAATGTACATTTTACATGTTTCACTATTTGTAGTTGATTTTCCTAATCTCTTCATAAGTAACGACTGTGTACACACATATATAATACCAGACAGAAGAACAACTCACACCCTGCCAAGTTGAAACGTGAACTCACTGCATATGACACAGTACATGCAGGGACGGTATTTTATGACAAACTTCCAGAAAAATTGAGAAGTTTCTCTAGCGATAGAACGTCTTTTAGGCTTAATATCAAGAAGTTTCCAATTCTGCAACGACATGCGTTGCTCTGGGCTCGAACCCCGGCGCTCAAGGGGTGGAGACTTGGCCTTCGAGTTCTGGCCAATACCATCCGGGCAGGGCGCGCATGCGCAAGGGTAGCTTTGCGTACAATGTAAAGGATTGAGATCATTGATGTCCAAATGTTCGATGAGGTAGGACCTAGGAAGGGATGGAGTTCCCTGTGACCTAGTTGTTGTCCGTCTCGTGTGTACGATCATATTTACTCTTGAATAAACTCCTATAGTTGAACATATTATTAGTATTTTATCATTTATAGCCTATTCCCTTCATCTCGCCTATAATCATAATCCGTTGTCGCTGCAATTCACCATAGCTTTTATAATGTGAGTGAATATTTATCGAACGACAGAGAGTAGTTGTAGCTATCTGTGGTCAATTATTGGAATTTTATCGGAATATTATATTTAAAAGCATCCCCTACATGTATTATTGTCAATTCAACTTTAACTTGTCACGATTCGATATGGGTATCAACCTTATTATTCCAATGATTTTGATATTCTATTTTATATATTGTTAATTATAGTCACTCATTATTACCATTGTTATTTCAATCGAGACAACTTTTGAGACCTGCTTGTTATGATGATGATTTTGATTATAACTCGTATATAATGGTATGAACAAAAAGCTAATGAATGAAACTCTTTCACCACAGTCTGAAGATATTTTCGGTGAGCAAGAATATATTCAGACTATGCTCTCCCACGAATGAAGAAATATGTTAACATGGAACGAGAGGTTGGGAATCGATCACTGAGCACCATAAAATGATGAAATGTCAAATTAAATGAGTATATTAATTCAATTAATCGATGAATTATTGAATCGAATCATCATTTTGAGGTTATAGGTGGAACTTGCGTGTATTTCGTTCATGTAATTATCCATTGTTTTTAAGTCAATATCCATTTTTATCGTGGCTTTCCAATGTCAGTTCACTAGTTGAACGTGACTTGGATATTATATGAAATCCTTTACAGGCGCTAAATGACCTCGCAGTCGATGCGCCTTGAAACCCTAATATGCATTCATTCATGAAATCCTGTGGAGGAAGATGAGTATCATCTTTGAAGAGATTATCATCACTTCTTCCGACAGTCAAACCCTGAATGAGTCATGTGGAAACTCAAGTGTGAGAAATGTCTTTTGTGACGATGTACATTCATTGAATGAATGAGAAGATATTGTTGTTGATGGGTTTTTCAAAATCTGAATATGTCGATGCTCCATTGAGGAACGTGTTGAGAGTGAATACGGACAAGCTTTCAGCCACGATGGGACCATAGCACGCGTCATTCCAAGAGCAGGATTCTGTTCGGCATGTCACATGTCGAACATGTCAAGAACACAATGGAATGGCCCACTTCCAGTATTTCTGTCATATCGTGTCGATGCATCATTCATCATCGAATTAATTGAAGTCTTCCAAGCCTCCATTATATCTGGAATGAACATATGTCATATCAAAATTGTTTCACCTTAACTAGAAAATAATTATGCCCTCCCATCATTTTATATATATTTATATATATTATATTTATATATATATATATATATATATATATATATATATATATATATATATATATATATATATATTGAATATATATATGTATATAAATATATATATATTTATATATATATATATATATATATATATATATATATATATATATATATATATATATATATATATATATATATATATATATATATATATATATATATATATATATGTATATATATATATATATATATATATATATATATATTATATATATATATATATATATATATATATATATATATATATATATATATATATATATATATATATATATGTTATATATATATAATCCATCATTCATTTTGGAATGTTTATTTCATTGTAGGGTCATGAAAAGATGATATTGACTGATCAAATACATTCTCTGAGAAAATCGATGATCTAGTTTTATAATGAAGTCAGTTATATATTCGAACAATGACTTTCGTCTTGGATTAGGAATATAATTGAAGAATTGAACAGATGTATCACGCCATCTTGACTGCGTCATTATTGTATGAGTGTTCGAACTCAGAACTCCGGAAGAGTGGAGATAAAATGAACGAACATGAAAATAGAACAACTATTGATCAAAGTAATCGAAATAGAAATCAAGAATGAAAGGAAGAAAGAATCTATTTGGGGCCATTTCACTGAGATCATCATGGGTTCTGATTTCAGACCATATTACTGAGTTATGATCAAGATTGGTATCAATTTGGGACCATTTCACTGAGCTATGACCAATATTGGTCTCAATTTGGGACCATTCCACTGAGCTTCGACCAATATTGGTCTCAATTTGGGACTATTCAACTGAGTAACGATCATTATTGGTATCAATTTGAGACCATTGCATTGAGTTAACGACCATCATTGATTCTGATTTCAGACCATTTTACTGAGTTATGATCAAGATTGGTATGAATTTGGGACCATTCCACTGAGTTGGGACCAATATTGGTCCTAATTTCAGACTAATTTACTGAGTTATGACCAATAATCGTCGTGATGGAGTGAAATGGTCCTGCCGAATACGGTCTGGAGATTTTCTCCCTGACGTTTTTTCAATCCTGGCCCTGAGGAGAGCCTATGCATCAGAATCAGCATATGGTTGCGAATCCATCGGTTCGACAGTATTTATGTTCCTAAGCTATGGTACGGCAGCTTCAGTCAACCCTTAGAAATGAATGTCCATGTTCCAACTTACAGAAGTGTATGTTTCAACTTACAGAAGTGTATGTTCCAACTTACAGAAGTGTATGTTCCAACCTATAGAAGTGTATGTTCCAACTCACAGAAGTGTATGTTCCCACTTACAGAAGTGTATGTTCCAACTCACAGAAGTGTATGTTCCAACTTACAGAAGTGTATGTTCCAACTTACAGAAGTGTATGTTCCAACTTATAGAAGTGTATGTTCCAACTCACAGAAGTGTATGTTCCCACTTACAGAAGTGTATGTTCCAACTCACAGAAGTGTATGTTCCAACTTACAGAAGTGTATGTTTCAACTTATAGAAGTGTATGTTCCAACTCACAGAAGTGTATGTTCCAACTTACAGAAGTGTATGTTCCAACTTACAGAAGTGTATGTTCCAACTCACAGAAGTGTATGTTCCAACTTACAGAAGTGTATGTTCCAACTCACAGAAGTGTATGTTCCAACTCACAGAAGTGTATGTTCCAACTCACAGAAGTGTATGTTCCAACTTACAGAAGTGTATGTTCCAACTTACAGAAGTGTATGTTCCAACTCACAGAAGTGTATGTTCCAACTCACAGAAGTGTATGTTCCAACTCACAGAAGTGTATGTTCCAACTTACAGAAGTGTATGTTCCAACTCACAGAAGTGTGTGTTCCAACTCACAGAAGTGTATGTTCCAACTCACAGAAGTGTATGTTCCAACTCACAGAAGTGTATGTTCCAACTTACAGAAGTGTATGTTCCAACTCACAGAAGTGTATGTTCCAACTTACAGAAGTGTATGTTCCAACTTACAGAAGTGTATGTTCCAACTCACAGAAGTGTATGTTCCAACTTACAGAAGTGTATGTTCCAACTCACAGAAGTGTATGTTCCAACTCACAGAAGTTATGTTCCAACTCACAGAAGTGTATGTTCCAACTCACAGAAGTGTATGTTTCAACTTACAGAAGTGTATGTTCCAACTTACAGAAGTGTATGTTCCAACTTACAGAAGTGTATGTTCCAACTTATAGAAGTGTATGTTCCAACTCACAGAAGTGTATGTTCCAACTTACAGAAGTGTATGTTACAACTCACAGAAGTGTATGTTCCAACTCACAGAAGTGTATGTTCCAACTCACAGAAGTGTATGTTCCAACTTACAGAAGTGTATGTTCCAACTGACAGAAGTGTATGTTCCAACTTACAGAAGTGTATGTTCCAACTCACAGAAGTGTATGTTCCAACTCACAGAAGTGTATGTTCCAACTTACAGAAGTGTATGTTCCAACTCACAGAAGTGTATGTTCCAACTCACAGAAGTGTATGTTCCAACTCACAGAAGTGTATGTTCCAATTTACAGAAGTGTATGTTCCAACTCACAGAAGTGTATGTTCCAACTTACAGAAGTGTATGTTCCAACTTACAGAAGTGTATGTTCCAACTCACAGAAGTGTATGTTCCAACTTACAGAAGTGTATGTTCCAACTCACAGAAGTGTATGTTCCAACTTACAGAAGTGTATGTTCCAACTTACAGAAGTGTATGTTCCAACTCACAGAAGTGTATGTTCCAACTCACAGAAGTGTATGTTCCAACTCACAGAAGTGTATGTTCCAACTTATAGAAGTGTATGTTCCAACTTACAGAAGTGTATGTTCCAACTCACAGAAGTGTATGTTCCAACTTACAGAAGTGTATGTTCCAACTTACAGAAGTGTATGTTCCAACTCACAGAAGTGTATGTTCCAACTTACAGAAGTGTATGTTCCAACTCACAGAAGTGTATGTTCAACACTCTGCATTTTGCGTTCTATCAACAACTAATTGAAATTCGCGGTTTTCTACTACAAGATGCATCTATACAAAGGCGGGTAGGGGAGAATGGCCAAAAATGACACATACACAATGTACACAAAATGGCACTAGAATACATGAGGATAACCACTTCACATATAAATCATAAACTGATTCCATGTGCGTATAATTGGAGTGGAAAATCAGACGAAATCGATTCATATGTATTGGGACTGTGCCTATGCTGTGTGTTTTACATTGTCTGCTAAATACAATGGATGAAATAATGATGATGAATGAAAAAAAAACAGTGGATGGGATTATTTTTCACTGAAAAGTACCTCCATTCTCGGGAGTATTATCATATTTTATTGATAACAATATAAGTGATTGGGCTATTTGGGCGAATTGTGATCAATCACGATTATCATGAATGGCATAGACTGCACAACATACTTTCAATGGATGAGCGTTTTTCAAACCATCTCAGGATCGAACTTATCAATAACCAGAATGTGGATTTCAAAATTCTGACCGATTTGAAACAGAATTTGAATGGTAGGTATAGTTCAATCGAATCCATTGAGTCTTCGCTTCGCTCATCCATTTACCTAATCGGTCATTGGCCTGACGGGTTCTTTAGTTCAGCAAACTATTGAAATCCGGGGCTTCTTAGGGCTCGTTAATATCTTCAGTTGACATTGATGACCATTATCAAGAGGCTTCTTTACATCTCACAACCCATGAGTAAAACCTGCTGGGAACGAACAAAACAGGACAAAAGGCGTCAATACAGGCCTTTAGCTCACAACACATGGTGGGTAAACGGTGCGACCAATCAGTCTGATTATTTCTGCAATGAAACAACAACGAATATATCTGTGCCCACACTCTCACTCAAAACCAAAATTCTCCAACAAATTACTCTGAAAAAATCGTAAAAACAATGAAGACAGGTAGAAACGTGTTGATTTTTGCCAATTATTTTGAAAGGGTTGAAAACATACCACGAATTGAAGCTCTTCAAGCGAGCACGTATTGAATACTGGTGATCATATAACCGGAAACTATATGTTGATACGATGATTGGTTTTCCGTTGCCAACTTGGGCCCCGAACGTCTGCATCAAGCCGGTAGGTAACATGTAAAGAGGCCTCTTAATTAATATTGTATGCTCACACAGCTATGGCTAGTTTGGAGATTGAATAAAAGATCCCACCAAAAACTAGGTTATTCAGGGTAAAAATGAGTGGAGAAAACATACTGCATACGGGACTCGAACCCACGGCCGACTTGACTTCAGTCTCCAATGCAGATTCTTGGTCGACTGAGCCGGCCGTGCATCAAATATCATGCTGTTGTTTCAAAGACTCGATAACAGAGCGCGCGGTCTATCGCTATCGCACGTTCACAGTTTGACAAACAGAAAGTGGGTTATGAAAACTTGGCACCTCCACACTTCAGGATTATTGATAAGCCTGAGATAGATTATGAATCAGGATGATGGACCAGTGGATGTTGAAGGGGGACAACACTGAAAATATGTCCATTTGTTGGAATTTCCATTTTTTTTTTTGTAATGATCAATTCATTTAATATCCCCTTTTTTGGGCTACTGAAGAACTAATGTGCATTAATTCACTAGTATATTTTATATTTGACTTTTTAGCTTCAGAACGGAAAACAGTTGAATGTTTGATGGCTGTTTTCTCGTCATCTTTTTTTCCAGTGTATTTTGAAGGGAGAAGTAAATGAAATCTATTCTACTGGATGGAATCGCACAATTTTGTCTGTATACCTCATGAACTCAGTGATGAACAAATTTATGCATTAGCAACAGCATATCTTGAGGTTATCATGCCTAAAATACTTTTTGAAAATTGAAAAAATTGATTTTTTTTTTAAAAAGCGTGAATTAGATGAATTTGCCATTCCTACCAAAAAAAATTGAAGTGACACCAATGCATGACTTTGTCGATTGCACTCTCGAGAAGACTATGTGATTTTCAAAAACTACTCTCCTAGAGCCGTTTTTCACCAAAAAGTCTCTCCGTGACCATTGACAAAATAAAGGTTTTATTTGAAAAAAAACGTTGTGGAAAAAATGTGACTTTATATTCTCTATATTCATCTGGTACTAATGTGGGACCAAAATAAAAAAAATCAACTTGATCGGGTGTAAAATTTAGAATTTGGGATTTTCAGTGTTGTTCCCCCCCCCCCTAAGATTCCTATTCTTTTGTATATAATAATTGGAGCAAATAAGCGCATCCACCTTACTTTTACCTCGGAGTAGGTAGACCGGAATTTGGAAATCTAGTCGAGCGGTAGCTCGACGGGAGTCAAGTACGTCATCGCGCAGCCTGCTACACTGTTTACACGAAGTACCTAAATGATGTTTTGAGCATATACAGTATACTCGTCCTGATCATAAGAACGTTTGAAGTAAAATAATGAACATACGCGATTAAGGATCTGAAATTTGTGTCCATCATATTGTCATACACTGGAGAACTACTACTGGACCTATCTGAGAATGCAGCTCAATTGCTGACGCGCTCGCTCCATATGATCCAGGAAATGAGGGGCATAACTACACCTAGGTTTGATCCCCGCCAACATCCATCTCCAAATACGTTTTGTTGGGATTCCTCTCTGTAGTCTATGCTTATGTCAGGATGGTATACGAAGAATCATGACAATGTTTGGCATATATATATATTTGAACTGGTAATCTTCATCAGGAAACGTCTGGAAGATGTTAGCCTGAGCTCGGACTTACACCAATACAATACACGTGGTAGAAATAATATATATCTAGGATGCACA
Source organism: Brachyptera risi (assembly GCA_964007535.1). NCBI lineage: Eukaryota > Metazoa > Arthropoda > Insecta > Plecoptera > Taeniopterygidae > Brachyptera > Brachyptera risi. The sequence goes on along the minus strand of OZ023334.1, from coordinate 37,121,004 downwards.
CATAACACATAACACTGTGATGTACGAACAAGACTGCTTGTATAAGGGTACGCTTCTTCATGATAATTGACCCGACAAATTGAAAATGCAAAAGAAAAAAGAATATGAAGGTGTTCAAACAACAACTGCAAGATTTCATTATTACCCATCCAGTATATAGCATGAATAATTTTAATGTATAATGACTGAGTTTTACTCTATATTAACAGTGTTTGTTAATTTTATTCCATGTTTAAGATGTTCTGTTCTGTTTGTATGTACTACAATCCAGATTATTCATGCATATTTTCCATAATTGTATAGAACAAACTATAATTATGTAAATTGACTTGACATATATTTTTCATTTTTTTTAAATGAAAAATCCTGTGGATTATCGAAAGAATCTAATCCAATCTAATCTAATCTAATCTTATGTAGGTCACAACCGCTTCCATTCAAATATCCTTACCATTGTCTGAGGAACTTTCATCTTACCAGCGTATGACCTTGATAATCATTCATTCAACGTCAATTTACACCTCAGCTTTCATCGAAGTGCGTCGTCAATTCGATAATTATGAATTGAGAAAGAAATCACTGAGTCTATTTTGATGATCTATCACACTCATCGAAAAGAAATGGTTGAGAGTGGATCAAAAATGATTGAGTAAAATATGATTATTTTTGTGATGAATCATGAATTACTCGACCAGGATGTGCTATCAAAATTGCCACACTCGGAAAACCAATATATTTCATATCTTGACTATGATGTACAGAAAACAAATCAAAGTATACCGCAATAGTTCTATTGATCTATAATTAATCTATGGTTAGATCTATGAATTATTTTATCTCATTTCATCAATATTATGTGTGTCTTGTTATATTTTTCTCGAGTTGGTTTCCATATTCAAAAAAGTATATTTGAATTTCTTCATTATCTACAATTTGAGAATCAAGGACAGTGAAATAGGTTCGAATCATTATTTCTCATAGTTTCTTCAACAAGATTATTGATTCTCGCTGGTAATGTCCGCACACAAGATTCAGTTCTTACGTATGGGCTTCTTCTTCTTTTTCACTACATTAATTTTGAGATTTCAATCCACAATTCTATATTTGGTTCACCTCATTACTGTTTGTATCGTTTTCCTGTTATCCTGTTACGAATAAGATGGAGAGTGAGAAGATTCATTAATTGAATCAAAATTGAGTTCTCACTGAATTTCTTACAGCTAAATGACACATTCTCTGGGTTTTTTATATATATATTGGGTTTCAACGACGCACTGTAATGATGACTGAGATCTATTGGCGTCGGATGAATGATTGATGAGATGATGCGATGGTGAGATGAAGGTTTTATGGGTAATGGGAAGGATAGTGGGAAGGAAGCGGTCGTAGCCGATATTGTGGGAACCATCCCGACATTAGCCTAGACTACAGAGGGAAACCACGAAAAAACCCTTTGAAGATGGACGGTGGCGGGGATCGAACCGGGTCCGATATGTCCCTTCACCTCCCAGATCACATGAAGCAAGTGCGCCAACCCCTCAGCTACTGCATGTGCCGGTAACACATTCTCTGTTTTATACTTGTGAATATATCAGTGTCCTGGGTTTGCAACTTTGTCACAGCGAGGAATTTCTGTATATCATACCGTTCAATAGTTTTCTCCAGAGAAGTGATATTTTGCCCGACCTTCACTACTGTGCGCTATTGAAAATTATCACACCATTTTCTATAACCTAATTGGTAAAAACGTGGAGTTTGCATTGTGAGATGAACTTGAAAGTATGGAAACCTGGAATACAGAATATCTCGTCGGATCAATCCACGTCTACAGACCTTGGATTACTTTGAACTTTCAAAAAAACTTACCTGCAACTTGTTGATATGTATTGTGCTTCAACCTGTCGCATATACACTTTGCAAAACCAATTGATCCCAACCTTCGATGAAATGGATACCTTTATTGCGTATTCTTTATCATTTGCAATATGAATATTGTGAAAGTCACTGAAAATACCCGTGATTGTGGTTTCCATATTCAGTGGAAATTTGGGATTTTTTGAAAAATTTAACGTTCAAGTATTCTCCATTCGTGCTATTCTTATGAGGATTTCTTGAATTTCCGGATTCTTTCCCGAATAACCTTCAAACCAATTTTTTCAAAAAACCATCTCAACCTATTCTGATATGACGGAAATATGTAGAAAAATTTTCAAGTTGAAAGGTATCTTTTCCTGACCTGTATGCCACGCACAAAATTACAAACAAAAAAAAACAGAAACGAAACACTTTTTTTTCGCGGTACGGTATGTGAAATAGAATCTTCGCTACGTTCATCTGATAATTCATATTGGATTTGACGACGCACTCCACTTACTTATGACCATCATCTATTGGCGTCGGTATCAAAATGATATCAAATAATATATCACATGATGGGATGAAGAGATGGAAGGTTGAATAAGCTGGATTCTTGGAGAGAGAGTGGCCAACTACCGTGCAGGAAGCCATTCTTGTTTCAAATTTTGAGTCCAAAAGTGTCGTAAACATATCAGTTATAGCCAATGAGATATCAGAGCTTCCAACTGGAGTTGTTTCCCAGCTGATATAGAGCAGTCTAGTACACGTTTTAAAATATCTGATCTGAATTCTGGACAAGAAATGGCGTCCATGCGAGAGATATTTCAGCAGCCAATAGAAAAGAGTCATCAAGTTGGCCACTCACTTCCAATATCTACAGCCTCTCTAATTTGGGTCATGGTTTTCTTCTTGGTGATTTCTATAAATCAATCTGAAATGTAGTTTGAAGAACCATAACAAAACAGCCGACCAACGCCACCTTAAAAACAACTTGGGTTACATATGTTTAGTTAAGATTTATGTCTGGTCATAATACTATTTTCAATTGGAATCCAGCCCAATATATTTGGTCAAGTTATTTGGAGCCTGATATGATTTTAACAACTCATCAAATTATTGTTGCCAATGAAGAAGTATGTCTCACCAACTTGGTATTGTGAAAACTTCGGGACTTACCTGATTTCTCACCACTCTGTTGTTATGAATGTTCTGGAAGATGTAGTGGTGTTCCTCATCTCAAACCCGGTCCTCAAAACTCACGTTAGCCATGAATTACCACGGCTATACAATTCAAATAGTGATATTTGTGTTTTTAATATTGGCGGACCAGTTTCTTCTCCCGTAGTTACAAGTGGAGTAAGCATGATCAGGAACTTGAACGTTCTGTTTTTCAAGTGAATTACATGCAAGAATGTGAATATGATGCGTTAATAAATCACAGTTTGGCAATTTGGAATCTTTGGAAAAGATTGGTTCGGAATCAATTCGGCTGGATTTGTACATTCGAACTTTTTCTGAACTCATTGCTCGAATTGTTTATTTTCCCCTGATTACTGAGGCTATACATGTCTGTGAGAGCATCTTTTCTTGACTAAAGGCTGATTTCAGTGTTACAGGTGGAGTTTCAATCAACGCATTCGGTTGAATTGATCGAGTTAAGGGTCTATAATACTCAGTTCTACATGGGATATAGATAGGCCATATTAGATTGCGTAACGAATCGATAGGTCTTTCGATAACTTGATCGACAACTCGTTCAATTACTGAATCGTTCGTTATCTCTATCGAAGTAACCATTCAGTTCTCACTCACTCCTATGACGTAGCATTTAGTTGGACTTTGAAAAGTGACAACTCCAGTCTGAACGAGATCTCATTCGACGGATGTTTTTACTGAGATAGTAAGTTATCATCATGACATTGTGATAATTGGGGAACATAAAAGCTGTATTTATTGTGACTCAATTATTGGTGTATACAGTAAACATACAGTACATGTATATTCACATAAAAACAAGTACAAGTATGCATTATGTTTATACACAGAGTATTGAGTAAATACACCAAGTCCACATGACAGTGACTATCATCACATAATGTTCCAAGTCATAATCACCCGGAAAAACATTTGGATGAGACATTGACCGTGAAAATGTACATTTCATGGAGTTCCAATTTCTGATTGGAACCGTTGTATTGTGGACATTTATTTGTATACGATGAATATGAGTCATGAATTCACTTCTCAATGTACAGAAACTTATTCTCAGGCATTCAACGACAGCAATAATCCACGGAATAATAGCATCTGGAATCACATATTCAAATCAGTGGAGAGGTTTACTTCTTCCGGACCAATTGCAATATTCATGAAACCAATTCTCGATTGATATTTGAACAATGGATGATACCCGAATTGAATGAATATTGATTCTTTCCTTGAAATAATTATGTTCCAACCTGTATTTCAGTTATTCTCTGGAATTCAATATTGATGCAAGAAATCAGAGATATTTGAGATGGTTCGAATGACGTGGCAATATTCACTTAGTAATCAGCTCAAACCAACTGACGACTCGAAGTATTCACCCCCTTGACGTCACAAAACATACCGTCCAATCAACAGGGCCGTTAGAAATTAGGTGAAATTCAAATATCCAATCAAATTATCCTAAAATGACCACAAATGATATGGAACCAACTGCCCTACTGGTGAAGCCACGCCCATTTCGTGTCGTTAATTCTGGTGATGCAAATGTCAACACAAATTATTTTGAATTGATTGGTCGATTTGTCCGACTTGTGCCAAAAGAATCGAACATCAAAATGAACACCGTCTTTCCCGGCATGAGTGAGATGGAAACCATCATTATGCGAATCTGAATATGTATCCAAGTATAACAATGCCAGAATACTGAGAAGCGTTTTCAGAAAAAGCACAGTACAGAGTTACAGATACCAGTACACAAGATGGTGTGATGGAATATTGAATGGGGAATGGGAGCGGGGTACGAACCATCGGGTGGGGAATCCCATCTCTCCCTCCGGCACGCTCGATGTTTCGGGGAATCTCAGAGAGCGCACACCGGAATACACATACCACACCAAGAGTGAACGTGTTCTTTGCGTGGTGACTTGAAAAGAGTGCATGTGTAAATGAGTGAAGAGTTTGTACCTATCCGAGGAAACAAGCAAAACTCGACCCAAATAACTACAACCAATTTCCCGGAATGGTATCTATCCCAGCATTATTAAGGTACGTTCATAGAGTCACGGCAACACGAATTTGCCGTGCCATCAAAATGAATGAGCCAATCACAGACTTGCCGGGCTTGTCGTTCACTGTGGCGTGTGTGTCGTCCGTGATGACGTAGACGACATCACGGCCACGTTTATACTCGAACTGTGTGTTTTGCGTACGAACTATCGACTGTCAAACTCTATCACTATCGACGTTGCCATGGTTATCGCATCGATTCGATATATAATTGCCTTGAGTCGGCGATAGTTTGCCGTGGTAGTATGAGCGGTACCAATCATTTGACGTACAACGGCACCCGACAAGATTGCCGGCCGGCAAAAATGCCGTGGCTCTATGAACCTACCTTTACACGCCAAGCCTACGTTCACTCTAGCATAGATGGGTAGGTAGGTGGGCTAGCTCCAGGTAGTAGCCGTATTCCGGTATTCTCTCTCCAGCACCTCCGGTGTCTCCGTTGACATTCACAATATGAACTAACATCAAATATCACAATACATATTTAACGGATGGGCAACGATGATCCTACTGTGACTCCGTGCTGCCATTGGGTTATGTATTTTAACAATGATTACCACTGTTTTTGATGAGTTCGTTATGAGCAGCGAAGTAATCCTATCAGTTTGAGTATACATAAGGGTATTTCAGCTTTCCCCTCTTGCGAGTTCTTCCATCGGGAACTCATTGAGTCATTGCGACAGGTGTATCAACATCTGAACAAGAAATGTTATGAGTCGATGACGAATAACAAAACTGTGTCACGCGATGTTTCCAGTCGAGGGAATATAACAATCGCTGTGACTTGCAATGTTTCTCAGTCGAGTGCACTCAACAACTGTGCTCAGCGTTCATTTCAGTCAGGGGCATAGCAACAGCTGTGGCACGCCCATATTTTCACTCATTCATGTATATTAATTGATTTATTTAATTCCTACCTATCCAGAATGCCCATACTTCACACTCATCATATGATAATTAGTTTTTGACATTCATGATAATCTGGAACCGACCACATCTCACATTTATCGCAGGATATTGATTGGTTTTCGTCACTCCTGAATATCCAGAAATCGTTCTGAATCGAACAGTTTCTTTTCGAATCACGTTTACCTGTCATTCTATTGAATTTGATGAAAATAGTCTTTGTTCAATGTGGATTGAAACCAGTTCTCAAACGCACGAAACTTACACATTTTTTATTCATGAGCTACAATTTGATTCCAATATGAAACGACAGCCCTACCTCATTATTCAGTCATACGAACTCCAAAACTGAGCCACGCTTGAATATCTCTCTCTTAAAGTATAGCGAATGTATTTAGTTAACCCTAAAATGTTTTGTATTATACATGGAGTCTTCTAGATATGTGCGTCTGTCAGTCTATGAGCCCATAACGGTTGCGCGCGCACGCTGTCGCGGGTCCCACCACCTCACACACCGCCACTTCTCCCATCTTGTAGCTGGCAGTTTTGGCGCGTAAGTATGTCTAGTCACACAGAGAAAGACTATGTATATTGTTCGACAACGTCAGGTGATGTGCTCATACATTCTGTCTCTCATAAGTCAGTGTCTGTGATACTTTCTCAGGTCTTTCAAGGTTGTGGTCCACATGAAGCTTGACTCACAATGCGAACTAATGATTGGTGACTAATACTGAATACTAAAATTGAGGCTTGAACTAAGTTTTGATTCTGACGGAAATGACGTACTTTTTTATGAGTGGTAGCTGTCTTGAGATGACGGATTCAAATTGGGATATACATATCAGAAGGCTGTAAACGAGCGGTTCATCAAGCGGGAAAGCTCTGTTTTCCCTTGACTTTCTGTCGTTTCGAATTCACGTCTTCTGATTGGTCAGACTAATGATTGAAACTAATAATACCGAAGTTGAAAGTCATTTAACTCTCAACGTCAGTCACTAATATCAAACACGATGTGAACGTCAACACTGATTCCGTATCTGCCAACTTCAGTTGGGCCCAGTAGTACCACGGCCAGTTAGTATTTATCTGAGAGTTGGTGGAAACAAATAGCATGAGTAACCATGGTGATAACAAGTTTGAACTGTCAGATGAAGGCTGACTGGACTTGGTAATACCAGGCCTCATTCATTAATCATCAGTTCGCATTGTGGCTCCAGCTGGACGGGTCTCACTAGTTCACTCATAATATCCATGATTTCAGCCCAGAGCCACTCGGAACAAATATAAACATCCGTCCATTCCGCAAAACATTCAATCACACTGTCGTGTGTTGCCGAGCCTAGATCTGACTCTCTTCATCTCCGTTGAGTGGTCGTCTCTCATCGCTGCTTGCCATTGGTTGCTTCGTCGGCGTCATCGACACGTTCGCTCTCCCGTCGGCTGCCAGGAACACGGACATCTCCCTGGCCGGGCTGCCGTTCTCCCCGCTGTCCTGGTTCACATTGTTGCGGCGTATTGTTGACTGAGCCATGGACCTGGGGGCATGGAACAAGAGATCAGGATTGTGTCACAGTTTCTAGGCTGATCTTCCTCAACATTATTCGATTAGATCATATTTGAATTTCATTTTATTCGAATTTGATCTGATGTTTAAATAAGTTGGGACAGATTGGAATGATCAGAACTGGTCATTTACAACTTTACAATATACATTCTCACACCACTCCATGCTTCTGATGGCAACTCCAAGTTTCGAACCTGGACTTGGTGATTCCCACATTTCCCCAGCACAAAAATCTAACTCATCGAGGAATTCGCATTTTGCCCACAACTTCTATTGACGGTATCACATGTGAAGAACGACTTAAGGAGAAATAGATGAGAAATAACGTGATGAATCATGAGAGCATGATAACATGGAACATTGGAACATGGAACATGGAACATGAGAACATGGTGATATGAGATTAATTGATTTTGAGGACATGAGACAGCGCTTCTCAATCCAGTAAGTTTCCGCCATATTCGACATAAATTAGTGATGATATGGAATGCTTTCTGCTTAGATTATAAAGGAAATGTCCAATCTGGCCACCGAGATTGGAACTCTCACTTTACAATCCGGTAAGCTTCTGCAATATTTGACATATATTAGTGATGATACAAAATTCTTTCTGCATACTCAGATTATAATGGAGATGTCCAATATGGCCACCAAGATTTGAACGAGCATATGTTGCTATCGGCTGCAGGAGTAACATATCTCGGTATTGTAAAATTGAAATTGAAGTCACAAGAGACGTGAGATTCCCGACCACTCGGCTCCACTCGGTTGCTGGTAGGAACCGAACACGTATGAACGTATTACAAAGATCATGATGAGGGGTTGCTTTCCATTCTGCCTTCAAGCTGGATTTCCATGCACACGATTCTCATATCACGCGATACCATGTCACGCGTTATGGCGGCGCGCTCGAATGTTGAACAAACCTCAACTTTCGTGAAGCGATTCGCGACTTGTCCCTGATTGGTCAGTGGTCTGCCGCCTTGCGACTTTGAGCCGCCATGACGCGCGACATGGTATCGCGCGATATGAGAATCGCGTGCATGGAAATCCAGCGAAAGTGCATGCCATGGAGGTGAAACTGTTGTCACAAGCCAAACAGTAGGGGCGGCGCTGATTCGGACCCGAAGTCCAGTCCCATGTGCTCCCGAACATACTCAATCTCTCCATTCGCACCATAGAGAGAAAGATGAATGGTTATTCACCTCATCATGAGGCTCAGTGGATGAAGCGTCTGATCCTTCTTGAGTTTCCGAATATTAAATAAGTGATGAGCTTTGAGGCAATTTTTTTTTTACCCTTGAAGATTTGATACAACAAAACAAGTTGATGATTCCTGACGAATTACTAACTGCACTTCAACTCCACCCCTCTGGTTGGCTAGTTAGAACAGGCACACCCATATCATGGAAGGTGATCACATTCCAGAGTTCAACAATGTGTTGTGCTGCCTGTGGAGTCAATACTGTATATATATATATATATATATATATATATATATATATATATATATATATATATATATATATATATATATATATATGAATATATTAGAAAAAAAAAATATATATATATATATATATATATATATATATATATATATATATATATATATATATATATATATATATATATATATATATATACATGCATGGATTGAGTGAAGCTTGGCTGTTTTTTCAATCGTGATATTATTTATTTCAACTTACCAACGTTTCAACGAGATTGGTATAGTCCTCATCAGGGTCCGAACTATACTAAAACTGTATAATACTGAACTGTATAGTTTGGACCCTGATGAGGACGAGACCAATCTCGTTGAAACGTTGGTAAGTCCAAATAAATAATATCACGATTGAATAAACAGCCCAGTTTCACTCAATTTATGCAAATATGAATCGAGAGAGTTTGAGTCGAGTTATATATATATTTATATATATATATATATATATAGAGAGAGAGATATATATATATTCGTTCAAATTCTATCGACGACATAATTGACGAATCATTTGACCACTTGCAGTATCTGTGACTACCAAAGCTCGTCCTCAGTGAAACGCATAGCCGGGTAGACTGAATGTAGTCCAGCATCAGATCGTTAATTGATGGCCTGATAATTGATATTGCCTGAACAGCGTCCAGTCATGTGGGATTGAAACTAATTCAATCGGGTTGACTCGATTGTGATCACTTCATCCAATTCACAACCGCACTGATGTAATCAAAAACATGCTGATATAAATTGTACCTCTCGATTGTGAATTGAAGTCGATTCAGTGAAAATCAGTTTCGATAACTTTGACACGGTGAGTCTATGGGATATCAGAATTGCAATGCGAGAGGCGAATGTATATTCTCAATACCTCAAAATGATTAGGAATGGAATGATTGTAGCTTGATTATGATAATTTTCACAGATATACCGCTAAGAAAAATGTTTTTCTTCTGTGTGTCTGACAAAATTAATTCAATGAATTGAACAATTGAATGGCTGGACAGTTGAATATATAATTCGTTTCCACCATCCGTATTCTTATATCTCATTCACCTGGGTCAGAGTCATTGACAGAATCTGATATATCGCTGAATCGATTTTCGGCGTATTACAGTTCGAAGGTCACATGTCCCGAATATTGCTGTATTCAAACATATGTTTTCTCCTGAAACATGATTTTTGATAGCCCACTTCGTTTTCCGAAATACCGAGTTAAAATAAAGGTCTTACCGGTAAGCTAATAATATCAATGGGATTTTCTATTTTGTGAAATTAGGGGTTGAATGAGTTAGGGTGAGGTGTCCGCCCCATTGTATTTTGTTCAGGTTCAGCCAAGAAATTCTCAAACTGTATTTTCAACAAAGAAAACATATATTTCTAATTCGTTGTACAGAAAGAATGAAGCAAATTTAGTTATTGCCTTGTGTACTCACTTATTCATATTGAGTTTTAGCGACGCACTATACTGATGATCACGATCTATTGGCGTCGATGAATGTTGAATGAGATGATGGAGAGATGAGATGAAAGGTTATTGTATTAGGTGTTCTGGATAGTGGGAAGGAGTCGGTCGTGGCCCGTTGCCAAGAAACCATCCCGGTATCAACCTGAACGACAAAGGGAAACCACGAAAAACTCCTGTCAGGAAGGTCGACCATGTCGGGAATCGAACCCCAGTCTCCCGAATGACGGTTCAGTGTGTTACCACTCGGTGCCTTGGGTACTAAAATACATATGGAGCATGGTTGGGGCCTCGGCAGGATCTCAAAGACCAGGACCGATATATCACTATTGGGTATCTACCTGCCCCTGACGAGTACTGTGCTGGCGGTGACGTCCCTGGAGCCACGTCGCGCGGGCGTCCTCCAGAAGAACAGCGTCGTCTTGAGCGCCGAGCGGAACTTGAGAGACATCACGCTGTAGAGGATCGGATTGAGCGTGGCCGACAAATAGTAGAACAGACCCGTGATGTAGAATATCCACTCGTTCACTTCGGCAAAGTTCGGCAAGTGTCGGGCGTAGATGTAGAGCAGCCGTTGCGCGTGGAATGGCGCCCAACACACGAAGAAGGAAACCACGACCACGGCTGGAGACGACAAGAGAGTTAATTGACGACTAGTGATTGACCGGCCCACTAACGTCACAAAACATCCAATCAAATGTGCTTTGATATGTGGGAAATTTGGCATACCCCAATCAGAGTATCTCTAAATGCCCACATGAAGTATGGAGCTGGGTGGCCTGGCGATTAGCCACGCCTGTCACTAGTGGTCAATTGTATTGTATCGTACTGTGATGTAGTTACGTATTAGCTGTTGTGTTGAAAATAACATTATGTCAACATTGTCGAAAGTAAGATATATGAGGCTGTAATGTTCAGGACACTCAACGCGACTACCACATGAGAGGCCGCAGGCGCTCTACACGGGTTCGATGTTCGCTCGCTTCAGACTCGAGTTCAACTTGCATCGTGTGCTGGGCAAAACCCGTGGACTAGCCCGCCGAACTCATATCCACGTGAACGCCGTTAATTCTATAACTCACACTTCAGATATATTTCACATTTTATATTTTGTTTCGGTATTCAGGAATATGTATCTAGATTTTCGCATTTCCAAAATTTTTTCATTTCCCATTTGAAGAATTTGCAAAATTATAAATTTCTGGTTCAAAATTATGTGAAAGCGATAACCTCCGTTCTTCAATTATCAACAGAATTCAAAATCGATCATATTGATATCTCAAAAATTACGGCCGTGAGAGTTTGCGGCGTGAAATACGAGCGCGTGCGGCTTCTTAAATTAACTTTCCGGGCCTAGCTAGCTGCAGAATACTTGACACCTCGATTGCATAATGTTCTCCACAGCTGAACACCATGAGCATGATGCTCATGGTACAAGAGACCGTGACTCTATGATGGTGACAGAGTCACGGTCTCTTGGAACGTGAAGAAGTGACCTCTTTCAGCCCACCCAACCTGCTGGAATTCGGTGCTAACAGCAATGAAGATACACAAGGACTGGACATGTTGCCATGGTACTCAGTTATACTTGTGAATATAAACCAATCAGAGTCGTACATCACTCTCAAGCTGGGCCCAATTGACCACATTGTGAGTGGCAAGCGCGATGAAGGTCCAGTGAAATGATGATGAAAAGATGAATACAATGGAAAAATAAAATGACGTATGTATGATGAAGGAACCCCTAATGAAACGTGGGAGTTGTAATTCGATGGTAAATCAAGAAGTTGTCCACACTTGAGGAAGAGTGTCCTGAGATCAGTTTCTTGAGGTCAGATTAGGATAAGTGTCGCTCCGTGATTGTCTTGATTTCTGATAGGAGGTTGTTGTGAAGCATGCGACCTGATTGGTGGACTCCTTGTAACATGCAAGTCAGTCGTCCGTACAACCAATCAGCGTACGATTCTAATGATGACCGAACACAAAATACACTTGCAAACATCAGGCCCATTGAGGTGAACCCACTCACCAAAATATATCGATTTTCCTACCATTCATTAATGTATTCATGTTGGAATGGTATATCTAAAACTTTTGTTGTGGCCTGGAATTGATATGAATTGGGTAATTTTCGCTGTTATCGTTACATATTGCATTATGTGTTTATTGACAGTCAGCTTTTAATAATGACGACTATATTCTTATTGCGGAAATATGTCATAATTTAATATGCAATATTAGTGGAATTTCTGTGATAGAATGTAGCGTTGTGTTGTAAGTTTGACTTAGCACATTCTGTTCAATTGGTGTAATATCCTGGTTGACCAATTTGGGCGCGGTGCTGATTCAAGATCAGCCTCGTATTCATAGTTGGGCCTTTGGTAAACTGGGGTCGGTCATTGTGGAGTCCTAACGTGATATCAAGTGTCAGAACCAGTGCAACATGGGGGGTGGCAAGTGCGTGCCATGTAAGTAGGAGCTGGTTGCTCTAATCATTATATTTTGTATTAGGTTTATTCTTGTGATTAATAAACTAGATTAAATTGTTCAATATGTTATTATTTCCTCTCAATCCTCACCACCCTGATCTTGCAAGACAATACGATTAGACTGCGGTCTAATCGATCCATGATGTACCTGAGGCTACAACATATTTTGGTGACAGCGGGTTTTTGCCTGTAAGGAAAGGGAGGTGTGGAAGGAGATAATGGAAATTTAGATTTTTCATTTATATATTTTTTTGGCCATTATATTGCTTTGCTACATTTTCTAAATTGAGGAATTATGAACAGTCAATCTATAAGTAAGTTTAGCTCATTATTTTGAAATGAGAACTGGCCAAATTTGTTTACTCTTCTCAAGAGGTGTTGTATTACCAGCTATATTTGGGCTGGAATGCAAATAATTATAATTGCATGTTATTTAGTGAGGCAATATGCCATTTTTGCATGCAAGAAATTTGCTGACTTGTGTTATCTTGTGTCAGCGTACTATCCTAGTACTATAGGTATGTACTGTTGTTTCAGAGAAGTGTAAATGTTATAGTTATTTATATTATAGTTCATGTGTTATTAACAATGAATGAGTTCACTAACCAAGTGCCCTACATAGTGTCATCAGTATAGGTCCTTAATAGTTACATTGTTGAATTGGAAAGTATAACTGAATTAAATTTTGATTGTTGGGAACTAGATTTGTTTGAATAGTATTTAAATTTCCTTGAGTTTCTAAATTATGGCTGCATTTATGAAGCAGGGGGAGACTGCTGAGCAGGCAATATTAAGACTAGCTCAGGAAGTTCATACTCTGACGATGATTACACAACAGCGCGGGGTCAATAAGGATTTAGGCGTAGCGGCATTGATACCGGTATGGTCTGGCGACGCCAGTGGTGTACCGGTAGGCCAATTTTTTGACAATATTGATAGTGTGGGGGCATTAGGGAACTGGGATACAAATGACAAGAAGAGGATAGTCAGACTTAAATTAGGCGGGGTAGCAGCCGAATTTTTGAGAGGGGAACCAGAACTTCTCGGGGAGGGGGTGAAATATGAAGATTTAAGGAAAGAGTTAGAAGAAAGGTTTAGGGAGAAGATGCCAGCTCAACATTACTTCAATGACCTAATGTCCGCCTCTCAACGGAAGGAAGAATCACCGGAAGTTTTTGCGGACCGCCTAAAAAGGCTGAATTTGAAGACGGTTCGTCGTGTTGATAATCCAATTGAACAGAAGGTAATCAACGAAGAGGGTCAGCGTCGTCTTCTCTCAGCATACGTTTCGGGCCTTCGTGGGGAAGTGGGGCGCCTTACGCAGCTAAGGATGCCAGAGACACTCAAAGAGGCCGTGGAATATTGATACGATTTCACTCATCATAAGTAATAAATACTAAAATTGAAATTAATCATTGGACACTAATATGAATAGATCCGTCTTCTCTTTATTTTCCAAAAAACTAATAAATCTTTTACAACAGTCATCACTTTCTTCTTTTCATCTATTGTTGCTATGATATAAGCCCTCTTGGCACCACTCTTGACCAAGGTGCTCATATCGTAGCAAAGAATCGAAACCAATTATTCCATCATCACATGTGGTAGAAATTCTAGAAGAGTTCCATGATGGAAATTATGCCGGACATCCAGGTCGAAAAGAAACAGAAAGAGCGATCAAAGAAAGATTTACGTGGAAAGGAATGACCCAAGACATCAAGTTATATATAAATTCATTTGTAGTGTGTCAAAGTAGGAAGGCGTATCATGGCAAGTCGAAAGGTATGTTAAAACCACACACAGCTGAATATCCAGGGGAGATATTGAGTTTGGATATAATGGGACCTTACACACGTTCAAACAAAGGAAAACGATACATTCTAACAATCACAGATCAACATAGTGAATGGGTGGAAGCATTTGCGTTAACTAAGGCTACCACTAGCAAAATTATTTTCGCCTTGGAAAATGATTTTTTTCCACGTTGGGGTTACCCAAGAGCTATCATAACAGATAATGATACTCGTTTTGGAGCAAAAACGTGGATTGAGGCTCATGACAAATGGAACATTTTAAGATGGACTACTCCTATTTATCACCCGCAAGCAAATCCGGATGAACGAAAAAACCAAGATATCAAAAAACAAATTCGCATATTGATTGGCGAAGATCATAAAAAATGGGATGTTCATTTACCTATGATACTGTTTCAATTGAGAACGAGAGATAACGGAGCAACAAAATTTATGCCATGCCAAACGATGATAGGTCGTAGGTTGATGCGACCAGGAGATTGGGGCTTTATTAAACAATATAATAATGAGAATCATGATCAAGAACGAATAAGAGTATCTGCTATAAAAAATTCAAAGAAATATCAAGAACAATACATAAATAAATTGAATGAAAGAAGAATCATACCCACATTTGCAGTAGGTGATAGAATATTCAGAAAAAATTATCCCCGATCGAACGCATTTGAGACTTTTAATGCCAGTTTTGCACCAAAATATTTAGGCCCATATGAAATTTTGCGTATCATAAGTCCATCCATAGTAGAAATAAGAATCAACTCAAGATCTAATATGAAATGTCATGTGAATGATATAATTCCAGCTCCAGAAAGAGATGTGAACCGTTTTACAAGAGAGAATTTGGAAAAGGAGAAAGAGAAAGAAGATATTCCAGTTGAACCAGTGATTGATCCAGAACCAGACGAGGAAGATATTTTTGAATACAGACAAGAAATTACTTATAATTTCAGACCGAGAAGGGTTGAAAAGTAAAATATATGTCAATATGCATTTTTTTTTTAAATTACGTACGTAATTTTTTGAGAGCGAGTGGAAGTTGCTACGATATGAGCACCTTGGTCAAGAGTGGTGCCAAGAGGGCTTATATCGTAGCAACAATAGATGAAAAGAAGAAAGTGATGACTGTTGTAAAAGATTTATTAGTTTTTTGGAAAATAAAGAGAAGACGGATCTATTCATATTAGTGTCCAATGTTTAATTTCAATTTTAGTATTTATTACTTATGATAAGTGAAATCGTATCAATATGCAATTCGAAAGGGGAACTTGTCACGCAAGAAGGAAGAGATGGAGGTGGCGAAGGTATTTCCGGTCACGGTGTCATGTCAGTTCTGCAACAAGCCGGGACATACGGCTGATCGGTGTTATGCATTGAAGAAGAAGATGACCACCGGGAAACAGGATGGCAGTGTGAGGCAAGAGAGCGGTGGAGTTGAACTAGGATTCAAGCAAAGGGAAGACCGGGAGTGTTATTTCTGCCGCAAGAAGGGTCACCTGGTTCGGGATTGCAAGATGAAGGCTGCGGGGTCACGGTCGTCTACTGGAAATTCGGGAAACGGCGGTGCCTCGTCGAGAACTCCGTCGTAGAGGCTGTCCAAGACACGACATACAGGATTCCGGGAGTGGAGGCTGACGGTACCGGAGATTTGGCCGTCGAGTTCGCAATAGAGGGCAATAGAAGTATCTGGATGATAGATACAGGTGCCGCGGTCTCGTTGGTCAAGCCCCACGTCTCGAGGAAGTCGATTGGCGTATGAAGTGTCAACGCAAAAGGAGTGACCGGACATTTCCTGGATATAAAAGGATCCCAGGAAATTATATTTGATTGCGGGAATAATATCAGTGTGAAACAGAACTGTTCAGTATGCCCCATGAATATCAAGTATGACGGCATTCTGGGGGTTGACTTCTTGGAGCAAGTCAATTCTGTGTTGGATTTGAGTTCGCGGACGCTGGCAATGTGTGGAAGGAAAATGAAACTGGTGGAATTCGACAGTACGGAGTCATCAGGCTGTGTGGATCGTTATTTGGGAGTAATTAACTCAAAGAATGATTCAAAAGATATTTTGAGCTGTTGCGCCACCTGCAGGCTCCATCAAGAATATCAACATGGCCGGGATTCGAACCCGGAAGCCATAAGCTCAGACCGACCCAGAGTGTCATCTCAACGGCATCAGGAGGGTGAAGTGAGTACGACTTACCCGGTTACTGCATCGAACCCAGGATTAGTGAGCTGTCAGATCAACATTCCAGATATTGAGTCTAGGACTTGGCAGGTGTATAATCACGCAAGTCTTAGCCTTCCAGCACGAAGTGAAACCACAGTTAAAGGAAGGCTGGATAAGGCCATAACTGTGGTGCCAACACATGCCGTGGTGATAGAACCCGAAGAACTAAATATACATGGGATATACGTTTCTCGAATAGTTGGGTTTTTCACGGATAAAAACACGGTCCAGATGAAAGTCATAAGCTTGACAAATGAAAGGATGAATTTGAATAAAAATATGTTGCTCGGATCTGCAACAGTATTTACGCCGAGATATACACAGGACGGCGAGTTAGTCCACACTAACTGCAGTGAGTGTAAGCTGCAGCATGTTGAGCCGAAGCACAGTGATGATGCAGCGTCAGCGTCAGCGGAATCTAGTTCTATAGTCCGACCACACATAAGAGGTGCCTCGGTGAAATCTATAGTCCGGTCGCAGTTAAGAGGTGGCACGGAACCAAAGATCCGTATGATGGCTGCATAAGACGGGAGGAAGTCTTCGGATAAGAGTCTTATAGCTTCTGTTAATGTAGGAGTGACTCGAATAGTTCGGTTGGAACACATACCACCGAGTGAGAGGGAGATGGTAAGGGGTGTGCTTGCTGAATATGATGATATATTTCAGGACCCGGAGAGTAGCTCCATTGAGTGTACAAGCAAGATTGAACACAGAATAGATACTGGGCAAGCAAGACCAGTGCGGAGATATCCCTACCGGATACCACATAAGCAAAAAGAGGTTGTGCGGGAGCATGTAGAAGACATGCTGAAGAAAGATATTATCAGACCGTCGTGCTCAGCGTGGAGTTCACCCGTGGTGATTGTACCGAAGAAGTCGGTAGATGGAACTCCAAAGTTTCGCTTTTGCACGGACTTTAGAGGTCTAAATAGTGTCACTCATGGAGACAGCTATCCTATTCCGAACATTACGGATACACTGGATAGCTTGAGTCATGCTAGGTACTTCAGTACCCTCGATTTGGCATCGGGGTTTTATCAAGTCGAAATTGAAGAGGCTGATGAACCCAAAACGGCATTTTGCGTGGAGGGAGGCCAGTACGAGTAAAATAGGCTGGCGATGGGCCTCCAGGGAGCACCATCCACGTTCCAACGCCTGATGGACAACATTTTATGTGGTCTCAAGGGTAGTAACAAGTGCCTGGTGTACATGGACGATATAATTGTGTATTCCACTGATATGAAGGAGCACGTGTCCAGATTAAGGGAGGTCTTTGAGTGCCTCCTGGATGCCAATTTGAGGGTGCAGTTGGAGAAGTTGAATATGGGAGTGGTAATTAACTCAAGGGTAAGTTACTTGACCGTACCGGGGGACAGTCATTTTCATGCGTTACTTTCGGAGTCGGATGTGGGTAAGTGTTCTGGGGGGGGAGGGGCGCGATAAGGGTTTGCTCCGCCCAATTTGCTTTCTTTTCGCAGGAGAATTCTTGTTGTGAGTCGGCGTTATTCTTTGGCCAGGAGGAGGAGGTGACAGCAATGTGCAGGCGGGAGGTACTACCGCATGGAATACCAGCAACATGGTACTTCTCGCCGGGGAGCACATTGTGGGTGTACAGCCTGCCGAGGGAGCCGACTCGTCTCTTGTTGAAATGCCGGGAGGGACAGCCGCAGTCGAAGAAGGAGGTTTGGGTGAACGGCACAGGTATTTCAAGGGGAGTCGCGCATTGCTATATCAACTCCGGAGGCTTTCGGCTTTTGCCATTTACGAATGAAGTTAGTAACATGGCGGCTCGGAGGGAAAACCTTGTGGTTCCGACCATTGGGACGGTGATTACTCGGGAGGAGTATGGCCATTTGGAGGACACCTCGTTCACTAAGGAAGCTTTACTTCGCCTTTCTCCAGTTAAGATATTGGGGAGGGGGGCAGGGGGTATTAGTTTAAACAACCTGGTGTCCAAGGTTCAGGAATTAAAGGAGTTAAGTTCCCTTGAGGAAATACACAAGATAAGGGAGGCATCAGCAGCTCAATCCCAGTTGGGGGTTGTATCAGGGATCGTGTTGTCATTTTTTCTGTCTGTGATTTCTTCTTCCAGTGTGCTGTGGTTCTGCCGGGGTCGAATGGATTGTTTATCCGGGCCTGGGCGGGACGTCGGCCGTACCAATAAGGACCCATGTCCCCGTCGGAAGTCTGGGGAAGCGGTTGGACTTTCCGGGGTGGAGGACGTGTACACGGCAATCCGGGAAAACATGTCACCTGGGGGTCCCTTCTTCACGACAAGTAGATTGAAGGTAACCTAGGGTGGCGCGAGGAGCACCGGGAGGTGGAGACTTGGTGTCTCCGGGTGGCGTCTCCGAGGGGGTCCCAGTTGTGGTGGCCGGGATCCAGGCGACCATCGTTCGGCCGGAATTCAAGGACTGGTGCGAATTGGGAAGAGCCAGTCTCCGTGAGTCGACGGCAGTTCCGAGGGATCCTGGTGCGGGAGAATTTGGAGGAGTCCCGAGTCGGTGGAGCCGTGTTCGAGTGAATTTCGGGAGGACGCGTCAGCTTCAGCGAGCGGTACGGCTTGTGGTTCTTTGAGAATATGAGGGGGAGTTTGGAATTTTATATCCGTTATGGCGGTATTAGGTTTAACGTAGAAATAATGAGTCATCGCTTTTGGATGACAAGCTCCTCGTATTGCTCAGGGAATGACGAGTTTTAGTTTAAACTTAATAAGTTAGGTTTTGAACTAGATTTCAATTGGTTATAATTCAGTAGTTTGTAACTGTTTGTAAGTTGGTATTCGGGCACGCACTTTGAATCGGGGTTAATTTTGTAAATTTCTAGGATTTTGGTGCGTCTGCACAATTTAATCAGACTCGATCAATGGAGGATAACAGGGAAGCAGCAGCACACTTTAATTTAAAGTTAAGTGGGGATCGCACGATTGCGTACTATGACAATTCAGATTCACTTGTATCTACGTGGTATTTCTCTTGTTTGAAAGCCGGACGGGAAGTTATAAGGGCGGTAGAGGGGAATAAAGATAAAAATTTTATCATCATAATTGAACACATAATGGTGTGTGGATCAGTTCGGTTCTTATTCAGTGAGGCTGGGGTTCGACTGTCACACGATTTACTCTACCGTGCCTCTATTGGAGAGCAGTGACTCAATGTTCCGCGGCTGAGGGATTGCTAATTAGGCAGGGGACTGATTTGTTCATATTGACTTTTTGTACCACCAGTATACTGTAGACGCCAGGGGGGGTTGAATGGTCCGGTATACCATTTGTTGCACGGTTGTAATGATGTTGTATTTCGGTATTCAATCAGTGATTTAATAAATGTTGATTATCAGTAGCGGCTGAGCGGGTTGCTATGCTGGCTGTTGTGTGCTTCTGTTTCCGGTAGTCCCTTCAGGATATTTGGAAATTACCAATTCCAGACTTCAGTGTGAGAAAGAGCACGTGCCCTTGGCATCATCTTTTTAAAGGTCGGGGCATTGTTGTGGCATGGAATTGATATGAATTGGGTAATTTTCGCTGTTATCGTTACATATTGCATTAGGTGTTTATTGACAGTCAGCTTTTAATAATGACGACTGTATTTTCATTGCGGAAATATGTCATAATTTAATATGCAATCTTAGTGGAATTTCTGTGATAGAATGTAGCGTTATGTTGTAAGTTTGACTCAGCACATTCTGTTTAATTGGTGTAATATCCTGGTTGACCAATTTGGGCGCGGTGCTGATTCAAGATCAGCCTCGTATTTATAGTTAGACCTTTGGTAAACTGGGGTCAGTCATTGTGGAGTCCTAACTTGATATCAAGTGTCAGAACCAGTGCAACATGGGGGGTGGCAAGTGCGTGCCATGTAAGTAGGAGCTGGTTGCTCCAATTATTATATTTTGTATTAGGTTTATTCTTGTGATTAATAAACTGGATCAAATTGTTCAATGTGTTATTATTTCCTCTCAATCCTCACCACCCTGATCTTGCAAGACAATACGATTAGACTGCGGTCTAATCGATCTATGATGTACCCAAGGCTACAACACTTTGAATGAGGAAAAAAATCTAAGATGAGTTTGAAAAAACTGATTGTGAAATACGTTGAACCGTCACATAGAACAGAGCCAGTTGATAGTGGGCATGACAAAGACAAGTGATACATCAATGGAGTGCATTTCTTTCGATCAGATGAATCATATCCATACATATATCGACATATATCCGTTCTGATACAAATAGTTTCTTTTACTCAGATTCACAATAGAAAATCGCGTGTACTGTTTGCAGAGGGCATGGTTCAACTGCTCATCCTCAGTTTGAGGGTACTCTGTTGGCAGGAATATATAAATATATATATATATATATATATATATATATATATATATATATATATATATATATATATATATATGTTACCGCCGATCTCAGAGATGGCGATGAAAGACCAGTGGACTGTATATTGATGTTGAAATTACGGTGAGGCCATGTAGAACTCAAATATTCGGGTGCCGACTTGGCATTAATAATCGAGCGAGCAAATCCAAACTCGGAATATGCCTCACCCCAAAACGATACGTATTTGGTCTACGTCGACTTGACGTTGTTAATAACCAAATAAAAGAATAACGAGAAGCGAAACAAAATAGATCAAAACCTGAGTGGTGTCCCCGCACACCATTCGAATAAACAAGAAACAAAGGCTTGAGAGAAAACAAAACACCCAACTTCGTAAATGCTAAAGACCATAACAGAAGTAAGGAATTAGAAACAAGAAAGTCTGGAAAGAGGTCCAATTAACGACTCAAGAAGAACGCAGAATAGAATAGCAACAACTGCGTTCATGCGAAATAATGTACAGCACGTCCGCACTCTAACAAGAAGAGAGGACAAGAGATGCTCACACAACAAGAGCTGGTCGCGAACTGACCGAATTAACTCACTTGAACGAGCGACTTCAAAGCACGTCCGAACTCAAGCGAGTCGAGAAGATAACTGAATGGATACTCGACGAGAGACGTTTCGGGACGTCCGGTCTCAAGCGAGTATAGAAGATAACTGAATGGATACTCGAAGAGAGACGGTTCAGGACGTCTGGTCTCAAGCGAGTATAGAAGATGACTGAACGAGCGAGGCCAGCTGGATTAGGCAACACGAGAATGGCGAGCTGTGATTGGATGCAGCACATCGCGTGATAATGTACCAGCCAATCAGCTTTGAGAGAGGAAGGTACACCAAAAACACGCTTGCAATAAACAACATTCCATGACGCAATCGAATGGGTTTCATAGTTCAATTGACAAATAGGGGAAACGAGCTAGCTGGTCTCAGAAGACCAGCGGGAACAATATATATATATATATATATATATATATATATATATATATATATATATATATATATATATTCATGAATATATTTATATATATATATATATATATATATATATATATATATATATATATATATATATATATATATTCGTTTGTTTTTTGTGATTTTCTGATTTCACGTCAATATTTTTTCTTTGTAATTTTCTGATTCCACGTCAATATTTTTGCAAATGAATCGATACTATCGCAATAAAACATCTGAGATCACCCCAACGTGTCGAGTTGAACGACTCATTTCTGACTCCATGATGTAATCCAGAGACCTTCAAATCCATACCAAAAGACGAAAAACTAAGCATTCTGAGCAACGACAGAGTGATGCCATAGCGCGTATCAGAGCGGAGTAGATAATTCTTTTGGCGGGTCGGTTGAGATGATTTTCAATATGTTCATTTCCCACTCTCTCAGATTCAGATAATTATCATGTTTTTCATCAGAATCAATATATTCCATACATGCAATTCCATCATGAAAGGACGAAGCGACGCTAAATATGATATCACTGAGTGTTTAAATCATGTAGTCCAGGCAAAAGCGGAGTGATTCTTCAGAATCGGGGAGAAATGGAAATGTGAGTACAGCCCAGGCTTGACCAATTGAAATAACTGTCCATTCGTACATATCTATACTATTCATAACGTATTGGGAATATTCGTGTGAATAACTTTAAATACAATGACCATATAAGTTTAATGTTATACGCATTGGACATATAAATGGTGAGAAGACCTATATCTCTCCTAATTCACTTCACTGCGACATAGTCACTGTCACTAGCACTGGTTACTGGTGAGGAATGTTGCTAATTGATACATGGTGAACAAGCTCAGTTTTGCACTCTTCCAGACAATACGGTCGTTGGTACAAATCTCTGGTTGAACACTGGTTGGCAATAGTGACGTCGTTATCGCCATTCAGTTTGACGGGGTAGAAGATATTGCGCATGCGCCAAACAGAAGACTTCTGGAACAAATCGTCGCGAATACTTCCTAAAAAACAAACAGGAATTTCCTGACTAAGTACATAGATTTGTCTTCCGTTCCTTGCAGTAATTAATGTCTTCTGGCTTCCATATATTTTCTTTTCGTCCCGATTCATACCGACTTCCTTTTGAGGAAGTTTTTACATTCTGGCTTCAAATTTATACAATCCAGAACTATAACAAGAAATTCGCTCCAGAAATTCAAGAGGACGATGTATTGGAGTGAAAAAACATCTCATTCAACTGAACGATTGTGTTTTCTGAAATATTATGAACAAAGAAAAATGCATGTACAATTTGATGAGGAAAATCAATCTCACATTGGGGATAATCGTTTAGAATAATTGCCTCACAAGCGCAAGAAAGTTACAACCCATATATCTGAGAATTGGTAGAGTATCAGTTCTCTGAAGTCAATCATCTCATCTTTTTCATTCTCTTATTTTGGGAACCATTTTCTCAGCAATGAAGTACATCCAGGTGAGATTGCTGGTCTGCGTTTATCAGCACGTTTTGAGTTATCACTATAGTTCAAAGAGGTTGGTAGTGAACTAGTGTTGATCGCTCATTTATTTTTCTTTTGAAATGAGTGCTCAGGTTAAGATGCGAACATTCCAACAATAGATTAGGAATTTTCCAAGAAACATCATGAGTTGTGAAAATCGATACAGTGACACGGTGGAAGCAATAGTTGTAAAGTCCTATGAAACTGAGATCACTCTGTGTGAGACACTCAAACCTCTGGTAGTTTAGTTTGGTTATGTATTCATTCATTGAGTGTATCAGTTTCGGTGAGTGAAAACTTCAAAATTCAATTGTTGAACGGCTCATGCATTGATTGACCTTGAGATTTGGGTCCAAGGTAACTGAAAATGATCACAACAAGAGTTTGGGAGTGCCTGAAGATCAGATACTGGAATTAAGTGAACTCGGTTGTGTGACATGGACTCCTGTGTCCAGCTTCATCTGAACCACAGATAGCTCGATTCCTGTGCCTGAATCCCTGAAGCTAGGTTCACATAGCGATTTTCTCACGTGACGTCCGTCAAAACCTCGGTCGACGGCAACTTTCAACCAATCACGCGCACGAGAAAACAACTGTGGGAGGCAACGATTTTTCGCCGCCCAAGTGGAGCCAACTCCAACATTTTCACGTCCGGCACGGCACAGCACGGCACGGCACGGGACGATTTGCGGATGTCGTGTAGTGTACCAACAATCGAATGAAGGATTGAATTGTCGCATTTCGGTTTTAATTTGATATTTGGGCCTACTGTTATAATCGCGAGCAAAATCACACGCTATCTTATATTTTGAGGTTGTATAAACAATTATTCAATTTTTAATGATTGATTCCGATCCCGTAATGTTCATCGAGGCAATTGGAGAATATACCTGCCCAAGAAAGTGTCATATTGGCTCGTTGATTCCGATGGTAGCCTTCAAAAAGTTCCGGTTTTTGCCAATAGAACGCATTATCTTATGTGACGGGAAAAAAACGGTATGGGAACGTGATCTATTTTACACCAACGATGCCGTCCGATGTTTTGACGGCCGTTACGTGGAAAAATCGTTATGGGAACCTAGTTTTACCTCTCCCCCAAGTCCATGTCACACGGCTGAATTTCCTTATCCCGGTACACACTCTTTTGCGCCCCAAACTTTGTTCTCCAAATGTCAACAAGCTTTATCTGCACACGATGTAGTGATACCAACCTATTTCATAATAATTCAAAGAAGGTGCTCCAACTCGGGTCTTGGAAGTGAGATAGTTGGGGGGGTCAGTTCACAAGTTCAGGGTCCCGATTGCCTGTAGCGGAACTATCGCTTCCACATCGAACTATAACAAACAACAATGCTCAACAATGTTATACGCGGCTCAGTGTAGTTATCAGGTTTGTCGTTTTTTCACCGAATTGACAAATTGGGTGCATGAGTTCAACAATGCTACTGGTACCGTAGCCATCACTCTCATCTAGATTTTGTTCACAAGGGGATCCGCGAAATCGCGACAGGCAATCGGGACTTTTGGCTCTGAACTGACCGCAAGAAACCACATATGCCATCTATGTTATCAATATGGGAGTTTGAGTCACCTTCTTTATATCATGATAAAATAGGTTGGTATCACCACCTCGTGGTCCACACGTGTTTCTCACCGAGCATGCGCACAACGGCCGAACTGTTGCTCAGCTGGCGCGCATGCACCGCCCCCTGGGTACCGTCGCCCACGATGTCCCTCTCCCTGCGCGTGATGACGCGGCCCATGTGCGCGTACATGCCCGTCATCCAGACCAGGGGCACCAGGAAGAAGATCAGGAACGACAGCTCGTACACGGGCCAGTGTTCCGGGATGTTGTCCTCGAACATGGCGCAGAACGCCGACTTCAGGAGCAGCTGGTCGGAGCCTGCGCACAACAATCGATAGGTTAGACACAAGATGCATTGAGAGTTACGTTTGGGTTTGCTGGTTGGAGTTGGAGATGGTGGTCTCACTTCCTAACCCTCCCATGTTGAAAATATGTTCCAATTCACGGGCCACGTTCGAAGAAGACCGTGCGTAGATGAGTGGTGATAGAAGGGACCAACTCTACTCAACGACCTCGGCCCAGCTGATAACAACAGTCATCAAGTTTGCCAGCCCATCAGCCGTTTTTAAAGAACAACAATAGATCCATGATTCTGAGAAAGTGTAGTTTCCGATTATACTTCATATGGATATCTAGCTCATCTCACAACGCACATTCTGCGTTCGCCTAGTTATTATGAAACAGAACAACTCGATTTCATTCACGGAAAATACAGTACTGAAATATTCTGAGAAGAAATCTCTCAACAGAATATTGATACACGTCATCAGAATGCAGTGGATTGTGAGACTCCTCGAAGTTTGATTTCCCAGTAGCCGGACGATGAAACGTTGTAATGAGGAACATATAATATAACGGATACTCAATATCTACAGAGTACAAGTATCGTGTGCCAACTTTACAAAAATGGTCCTCGTTATATTTGTATGACTTGGTTATTTTCCGGCTGTTATGTTTTCCATAACAATGTTTACGATAAGAAAAGTAACTAGATCCTCCACGAGCGTTAAATCGGTGAGTTGGCTGCAATGTCATGCAATTACGTAACTTTCAGAGTTTTCCAGTTGGCAAAAGATTTTCCTCTATCGGGTATAAAAGTTCAGGGATACAGTTTATAATATGCAAGTTATTGCATGATTCCATTGAAAAATGGTGAACATATTTGAATAAGATTTTATTTACTAGAGATGAAGGTTCCGAGCGACCGTCCTTTCTATCCCACACCACTAGCGCGCGGGTGGTTCGCTCTTTCTCTCGTGGATACAAATATTGAAGGGAAGAATTATGGCATGACTTGCTGAAATTTGTATATGTTGATACTCATATTCACATAGGATACGGCCATATATGGCGTTGTCTTCATTTGAGCGTGGACCATTTCGGAAATTGTTCAGAATTGAAGGAAAATGATCTGAGCATGTTGGAGGGGCCCCATCAAGAGAACCGAGTGACGTCTAGTAATCATAAAAATACATTTTTTTCAAATATATCTGCTTTTAGTATTTTCCTGTAAGACTGCCCCAACAATATATATATATATTTTTATACTATGGAAACGCGTTATGTGTTCCGCGTTGATGGTTGAGCTGGAACAATATATCAACATATCTTTGGATTGGTCATATTGTAGCCTTCTATACCGATTATATAGAAGGCCTTGGCTATATATCTATGTTGTGATCCAAACAATTACGTCAATGCCCTCTCATTTCTTGATTGATTTCCATGATGGTGAAGAACGCTTTGTTTCAATCGTTTTCAAGTAATTGGTGACACCTGTTACTTGGATTTGGTTGGTATCTTAATAGCTTCGAGTGATTTAAATGAAATGGATTGATTATTTTCTCAATTGGAACTGCTGATCTGATTTGACTGAAAGTTCGAAATAATGTGTATAATTATTATATCAAAATTCTCTGCGAATTTGGATTCTCTCAACTTCGAAATGAGTTTTCTCAGACGTGGCTCAACCGATTGCGCCTCAAAACTTTACAGTATCAAATAAGATAAGGACATTTGTATATGCCAAGTTTCAACTGATTTTGAATTTCCATTCGACCTGTGGAGCGCGGAAAGGAGGACTTTTTTTCGAGTATGGTGAAATTGTGTCTTCACTTTGCTCACACAATGAATAAATATATCCTTCCAACCGAAAAATGGAACACAAATTTTATCATGATTCCACGAATGAAATATGGAATAAATACCTGATTTGAGTAACTTCTTGATCGAAAACACATGAAAATTACATTCTCTTTCAATATTTATTCTGAATACTCATCAAGGAAATCAGGAACTTCTCATTTTCAAAGTCATAGCCAGTCTAGTTTCAATATCTGGTCGGGTATAGATCCCTTCTGGACCCGAACCCACCGGACATCCATCTTGAGAGTTCTCACGTGAATCGTAATGCCAATATTGTAAAAGTGGCCGATACATTATTTTTTGCATTTGTTTTTCTTTTTTTAGGTTTAATCATATATGAGTTATGTAGTTTTTGTACCGACTCACTCTTATTATATTTTCATGGGACAGCCCGCACACAAGACTTTGTCTCACGCGGGCTTCTTGTTCTGGTTTATTATATGAAAATGTGAAAGTGTGAAAGTGTCACAAATTCAGAGGTACAAAACATGAATGAAATATTCAAAAATTGAATTGAATTGAATTGAGAGACGTGTTATCATAGAGTTCATATTTGCCGTTTACCCAAATGTTCAAGCGAAACGGATGCGACCGAGACGCGTGGCCGAGTGGTAACACACTGAACCGTCATTCAGGAGACCGGGGTTCGATTCCCGCCATGGTCGACCATCCTGACAGGGGTTTTCCGTGGTTACCCTCTGACGTTCAGATCAATACTGGGATAGTTCCTTACCAACAGGCCACGACCGACTCCTTCTCACCATTCAAAACACCCAATTAAATAACCTCTCATCTCATCATCCCATCATCTCATTCCTCATCCACCGACGCCAATAGATCGTGGCCATCAGTATAGTGCGTCGTTAGAACCCAATATAACCAAACGGATGCGATTATATCGATTGATAATACAGCCGAAGACTCCAAAAGATAGGCCCTCAAGTAACGTGTGTAAATTTCATTCCATCCAATCATTAGAGTGTTATCTATAGTCGAGATATCTAGTTTTGAAGCCCTGCCTGATGGTATGGGCCTATGGTATGTCCCAGCACGGATGTTTCTATATGTGTTCAGTCAATTTACGACAGTTCAAACAAATCTGTCAGTTTTAGTCTTGGTCTCAGTTTCCAACCCGCTTCGAACTAGCTCTGTTCACATTCATCTCATCACTTCTTGGAACTACCAACAGACCATACACGTGAATCCCGCGCCATTTCCAAGTGCGTGCTTAAGATTTCAAATTTTTAACATTTCTAGATCAAATGGCAAGATAACGAGTGAGTTTATAAAAAAATTGGATTATTGACATTGAATATTCGAAGTTATATTTCTTCTGTTGTTACACAGATGTGTCTCTCCTGTGAAAATCTAGGAATAAAAACACTTAAAAAATGTTTTTCCCACATATTCACTATATATGCAATTTTTTCAATTAAGCATTGATTTCGGCAATTACTCTTCGCCAGTCGTTCCATATAGGCCTAATTACAAGATGACTTCACCGTTCAATTGAGATATTCACCACTCACCGCTTGCTCTCCACAGCCTATTACACAAAATTATATTCATCCAAATTTAATTCAAAATAATTTCAATTTGTAGTAAAATTATCTCAATTATGTATTTTAATTATACAACGAATTTATTGTTAATGATGTTCAAAAACAATTGACAATCCATTGATAATGGCCTACTATTTGAATCGAATTGATTATTTCCCAAAAATTGATTTAAAAACAAAATGGCCGCCCCAATTTGAGCAAGCTTTACATGTAACAGTCACGTATAATTATTTGAATGAGATTTCGTTGAGTTTACATTTTCAACTTCTAAGCCCTGTTCACTAGATCTGATTAATGAAATTTGGCATTAATTCAAATTTAATCACAAAATCAAGGCAATTTCTGTTTGATTATTCCAATTAATCTTGATGGCATGGTCAACATTTTTGTCGTGATTTTAAAATAAGATGTGGGAATGTGACTCACTAACAACGGCCAATAAAAAATGAATAAGATTTTCATGAAAATTTGATTAAAAACAAAATGGCGACTCCGATTCGAGCCAACTTTTCTGGATTCGATTTAAAACTATGAGGCAATCAAAATTCGACGGAAAAATTTCCTGTTACAATTTGTTTGAGGCTAAAACTTAGTTTGACTGGAGTATTTGCCTAGTATGTATTGTCTCTCCTCTTCCACACACAAGCTTTGGCTTATGTGGGTATCATTGTTTCTCAAAAGATCAAATAACCAACTCATTTCATTCTCATTATTACAACTTTTCCATATTTTTCTTCATTTCCACTCATTGTTCATATTTCATTCGAGTGTCAATGCCATAATTGAAAAATCTATCATGTTTCGCTCAGATATAATTTGTGATTCTTCCAAAAAATTCTCTGTCATAATGATAAATGTTCAATATGTGGAAAAAAATCCGTGGTTTCCGTTCTGGGGCGCCTGTAGTTCGAATACTGTAATACAGATATGGACGGAACCATGCTTGGCGTGTTCAAATGAACAGAGGTTGTGCTCATTCGCGAGACCGATCTTGACCTAACTCAAATAGCCTCAACCACAGCTCCTCTGTGCTCCAACCAATCCTCCGAAATAGTAGCTCCTACTGCATCATTACACGCCAAGCCCACCTTCACACTTGGTATAGTATCGCTGAACCAGTATTCGCTCTTGAGCGCCCCCGTTTCCGTGTTTGTGTGTGTTTACAAGATGGCGACAGGATTACGAGCATTAAACTCAGAACAATA
Source organism: Brachyptera risi (assembly GCA_964007535.1). Lineage (NCBI taxonomy): Eukaryota > Metazoa > Arthropoda > Insecta > Plecoptera > Taeniopterygidae > Brachyptera > Brachyptera risi. Next base: position 37,090,542 of record OZ023334.1, on the reverse strand, counting down.
CACATGTGTCTGGTCTACTAGGTCATCATTCACATCTCTAACACCTCTGCGCATGCTCCACATGGTTATGTGTTGTGTTCATGCGACCCAAGCATGCCGTCAAACAATCCGTGTTATATAACCATAACATGTACAATAAGAATTGTAGCTCTAGAATATGTTTATTCTTCAAACAACCTTTGTTCTTTTGTTATAAATATCTCACACGTCCTCAGCCATATTGCCCTGTTTCATCGTTGTGTATGTTTGACGGTGGGGGGGAGAAAGGGGGCGGGGGGGGGGGGGGGGTAGAAAACATGCGAATAGGTACAGTTTATTCACGTTATTCATACCACACCACTTGAATCTGTTTCAGTAATCTTCCCACTGACATGATAGCACGATGTGGTGGCACCAACACTGATAACAGGGACGGTATTTGTAGTTTCTTGAGACCAGTTCAGAGCCAATCGTCCCGATTGCCTGTCGCGATTTAGCGGACTCACTTGTGAACTTGATTCAGATAAGAGTGGCTTACGGTACCGGTGGCATTGTATAGCATTGTAGTTCCATATAGAATGATAGTTGTACTACATGCAATCGGGACCCTGGACTTGTATTCTGACCTTGGATATACTTCACTCCGAAGACACGAGTTAGAACGCCTTCTTTATATCACGATGTAGTATGTTGAAATCACTACATCGTGATATGATGATAAATATGATAGAATATGATATGATAAAAGGATGGTTCTGATATCAGATCCTACAGTCAGATTCGAACTGGGCACAACACAGGCAGAAGATGTCAACATTGAGAAGAGGGAACATTATTTACCTTGCATCCCTGACCTAGCTCAACAATATAAGATCGACTGCCAATACTGGAACGTTATTGGTCCTTTTTTAGAAGCCCGAGGTGTAATCCCATCATTTTTCACATTTTTTTTTAAAACAAATGCCATTTCAACCATCAATTTAGATAACATTGTGACGTCAATTTTATAAGACTCATCCTTCATTCTTCACAATCATCTCCATAATAACTCTTCTTAATAACTTAACAATGACCTACCTTTGAATTAATCATTATTATCATTATTTGTATTTGTTTTATGATAACGCCTCTTCATATAATTGAATTTTCTATCTAGATATAAGTTGATCATTTCCTATAAGTAATTTTTGTAACCGCCTTGTATTTGATATGGATTATCAAGCTGGATCCTCGTGGTCAATCAAGCAATGTGAACAGCCGACAATAAAGTTGTTTTTCTCTCGAACATAGTAAGAGAGGGGTGGAGCCAGCTGAGAGACGAGCGATGATCGTTCACAGCGTGAATAATTATATGTAAGAATGGTAATACTGATGGACCGAGACGCGTGGCCGAGTGATAACACACTGAACCGTCATTCGGGAGACAGGGGCTCGATTCCCGCCATAGTCGACCATCTCGACAGGATTTTTTCGTGGTTTCCCTCTGTCGTTCAGGTTGATACTGGAATGGTTCCTCAACAACAGGCCACGACCGACTCCTTCTCACCATCCAAAACACCCAATAAAATGATTTTTCATCTCATCATCCCATCATCTCATCCATCATCCACCGACGCTAATAGATCGTAGCGATCAGTATAGTGCGTCGTTAAAACCCAATATAAAAATAAATAATTGAATAAATAAGGTAATGATGAGGGGAGGGCGGGGGGGGGGGGCTGGTATCACTCCATGGTTATTTTACAAGAGAACATGACACTATACATAATAGAAGACATCGCCTCAAGATGTGGAATAATAATTATCCTAGCTATTCTGGCTCAATTTTTCATGACAATTCACCGAAATACATGAACAAAGCTAGAGAACAAGTTTGAACTTGACTTGGTGTTCTTGGATAGTGGGGAGGATTCGGTCGTAGCCTGTTGTCAAGAAAAACTCTCCAATGTTGACCTGAACGACAGAGGATAACCACGAGGAATCCTTGTCAGGATGGTCAACCAGGGCGGGATTCGAACCCCGGTCTCCTGAATGACGCGGTGTAGTGTAGGCCTATATTAACCACTCGACCACTCGTCTCAGCCAATTCAATGTAGTATGGCCATACAATGTGGTGAAAGCATGTGGTGGACCGGAAGTGTGTGGTGAACTGGAAGTATGTAGTGGACCGGAAGTGTGTGGCGGACCAAAAGTATGTGGTGGACTGGAAGTATGTAGTGAACAGAAAGTATGTGGTGGACCGGAAGTGTCTGATGAACCGGAAGTGTGTGGTGGACCAGAAGTGTGTGGTGTACCGGAAGTATGTAGTGGACTGGAGGTATGTGGTGTACCGGAAGTATGTAGTGGACTGTAGGTATGTGGTGCACCGGAAGTGTTTGGTGGATTGAAAGTATGTAGTGAACCGGAAGTATGTGGTGGACCGGAAGTGTGTAGTGGACCGGAAGTATGTAGTGGACCGGAAGTAAGTAGTGGATCAGAAGTATGTGGTGGAACGGAAGTGTGTAGTGGACGAGAGGTTTGTAGTGGACCGGAAGTGTGTGGTGGACCGGAAGTATGAGGTGGACCAGAAGTATATGTTGGACCAGAAATATGTGGATGTTATCGCTCACCCGGCGGGTAGGTGAGGTAGTCGACGGAAGTGAAGAAGGCGAACGGAAGCGCGCCGATCAGCGCCACGATCCAGAGGGCCGCAATGATCGGCACGGTCCTCTTGATGCCCGACATGGTGTACGAGTAGAGCGGGTGGCAGATGGCGATATATCGCTCCACGGAGAAGGCCGTGATGGTCAACACCGAAGTGTAGCTCATCCTGGGAACAAAAACGGGAATTTTCACACCTCAGCGTGTTCATCCAAAGTGCCTAATAGTCGGACAGGAATTGAAGGTTGTAGATTTGTTTCGATTGAATCCAATTGAATCGGGATATTTGTTCTGTTGTTTCGTTGGTATTAGGTCGGAACAGGTTTGAATGGTTGATTGAGTGAGCTAGATCAGGTTGATCCATATATATGTGCACGTCATGTCAGCAATAGTATTGACCACAATTACCCACTTGGTGACGTCAAATATCAGAGCCACATCGAATTTTAAGATTCTTAATTGTAAATTTCAATGAAGTATTATAATCAAGAAGACCGTTTTCGGACATTTCTTGTCCGAATGTGTCTAAGAATAGAATTGTGGTTGATGCTATATGGAGTTAAAACCCAAGGTCTCACCATTATTCTGTTGCTGAACGAACTTCTTTTTTCCTCAATACAAGTGAGAATAATATCGACGCGACTGAGAAAGTATTTATCATATGCAATGTTGATTCAAATGAGGTACATTCAAGACACAGATTATGATGGATGAATCAGTTATGTTCGAAGGAACTGGCCACTGATAAACAACAATGAGATCAATTGCTCGACCTGTTGCTCCCATATGTGACATTATCTTCCATATCACAGCGTGGCAAGACATCGTCCACCGCCTCCTGAGTTCTAATACACAAGCCGGGGATCTCTAACCTAACAACCGAGACGTTAGACAGCCTTCGTATCGTACCGGGCAGACGCGTTATGTGTTTCCGCGTTGATGGATGAGCTAGAATATATCAATTAATATCATCGAATTGGTCATTAAATATATATATATATATATATATATATATATATATATATATATATATATATATATATATATATATATATATATATATATATATATATATATATATATATATATATATATATATATATATATATATATATATATATATAAATAAATATATATATATATATTCATATATATATATATAAATATATATATATATATATATATATATATATATATATATATATATATATATATATATATATATATATATATAAATATATGAATATATATATATATTTATATATATATATATATATATATATATATACATATATATATATATATATGTATATATAAATATATGAATATATATATATATATATATATATATATATATATATATATATATATATATATTAATATATATATATGTATATATAAATATATATATTCATATATATATATATATATATATATATATTTATATATATATTTATATATATATAATATATATATATATATATATATATATATATATATATATATATATATATATATATATATATATATATATATATATATATGAATATATATATATATATATATATATATATATATATATATATATATATATATATATATATATATATATATATATATATATATACACCTTGAGATCAAAACAATCGGGTCACTGCCATCATATTTCCTATTCAATTTCTATGATAATACAGGGAGCCTAATTTCAATCGTTTTTTTGTGACACCTGTTGCTTGGATTCAATTGTTTTCCAATTGCTTTGAGTTATTTAAAAAAATTGATTTTTTTTGTACACATCAAAACGACCGATCTGATCGAACTGGATATTCGGAATGAGGTGTATAATCATCACATTGAAATTCTTCGAAATTTGAATTCTCTCGAAGGATATATTTTCAACGATTTTTTTTCTCTGGATTTTTTTCACGAGAATTTTGTTAATTTGGAATGAGTTTTCTCAGAAGTGGTTCAACCGATTGCACCTCAGAACTATAAAGTGTACTCAAACAAAACTTACAAAACTATACAGTATACAAAACTTGTGTATGCCAAGTTTCAACTGATTTTTGTTTGACCCATGGAGCGCGAAAAAAGGCACTTTTCTTGGGTACGGTGAAATCGAGTCTTCGCTCCGCTCATCCAATGAGGGATATTCTAGGAATTTTTTCGGCTGAACCAAAATGCATTGAGTGTTGCATGTTTCGCCACTTATCCGAGGTAACTTCACTTATCTCTAAACTCGCTCCATTTCCTAAATACTTCCTTCAGAAATACTGATCACTGCTCTACCAAGTGTTGTTCTGTAGGAATTATATACCTCAAATATTCGCATCCAAGATGCAGTGCATATCGGCAACCTGGATTCGGCGGGGAGAAACAAATGCGCCATAGGCCCACGAAGAAATATGTTCACCCATATTGCAATCGTATAAAATATAAATACCTATTTGTTTCGTGCATGCGGACTTCTCACATGATTTCAACTGCATGTATAAAATGTCGAGATTTTGAGTTACTTGGAATATGACGCGTTGCATCACTTCACAAATTGGATAATCCACATTAATCATTCGACCTCTTTATCTCAGTTTCATTTTATAAGAAACTGTTTCAGACAACAAAGAAGAAGTGAACGCCATTTTGCCTGTGTCTGTAAACTGGGGAAACGCGGGATTTGCGTTGTGGGATGAGCTTAGAAGTGAGGAAATCTAGAATTGAGAATAGCTCGTGAAGTGCTCACACACAAACACAAATTGAATACAAACTGAATACAGACAATGTTCTATATGAGTAGAATGACGTCCTCAATGATAGCAGAATCCCAATTCACTGCTAACCATATCCGATATTTGCTCAACAATGAAGTATCTCGAGTTCTTCTATTTGCGTCAAGGTGTGTAGAATACCGGAGTCAATTAAGTAGCGAGAGTAAAACAACATTCTCGAAATGTATATCTTATCCAGATATCTTGCTTATATTACAACGAATAAGTTGTGTTCGCCTGGTGATATTCCAAACCTATTCGATGATATGATAGGCCAAGATCGCTTTCTTCCCACCATCTTATCCGATCTCACCTCTCCACGATGAGAGTCATCCAGACACTCGTGAAACCCATGAGGTAATGGAAAAGAAGAATGCTGACACTTTCACTTCGACTTCACGGAAAATATTAACCAATCAAGGGGGCTGTTGGGACCATCCGGATTCGAGTATCCGATCAGGGTATCTCTGAATGACCACACATTATGATTATCCATATTGCCAACAGGTAAGCCATGTTTACCCTCAATCGTCAATCGAGTTCTGATTAAAGGGGGGGGGGGGGGGGGGGAGGTGCAAATAATAATTTTCACCGTTGGTCAGTATCATCATGTCATGCCATAAAACGCACTTCGAAATGAATAGTCATTTCAAATATCCAAAAAAAAAATATTCAGAAAAAAATAATCTGTGTGAGAAGGCCCAATATTCGCAAAATGTGATTTTATTATGTTCAGTATTGTACCATCGTCGGTCATTCAAGTTTTGAAAATCATTGTAAATGAACCAATGTCATCTTTACCCCTTCAGACACCTGCCATCAAACTGTCATAGTAGATATACATTGATAGCTCAAGGTTATTGCTGGGACATTGCTCAAATCAAATCTGCAACAATAAAGCCACACGCCATGCGAGTAAATCAATTGAAATCATTTGTCGGAAGTGAGTATAGTTATGTTATATATCAAACGAAAGATGACATTCGAGCGCAGATATTTTGTGGAAACACTTTTCATCTACCCATCTTAGTTCTTCTTCGTTCCTAGCTCAAAAAAGCGTTAGATGTCATTTTCCATAAGAGAGATTTTCGTTAGGCTCGGTCGAAAATTATCGACTTTTCGTTTTTGTTTCTCTCATGTCAAATGGGGTAAGAATTTTTGCAAGGGCATTTTCTGTCATAACATAATGAGACAGACCAATGGTGAAAATTAGGTTTTGCACCCCCCCCCCCCCTTACCCCTTCTCAAATAGTAAGTAATGTCTGAGCTAGCATGAATAGCTATATGTCGGTACATAATAATAATAATGATTCAATATGAATCACATCATACAACTTTATTTGGGTTCATCAAATCTATTCACATGATTGTGTCACTATATACTTATTCACCACATTCTCTGTTAAATTCCTTCATGTCTTGAGCATTTCACACAGATACTGGTAGATTCTCATAATTTCTTGTACCATCATGTAGCACTGTATCACTATTCCTCTTATTCTCTTCGAATCCCTGATACGTTTTGTGATAATTTCTTGTTTTATGTGAATGCATGTAATTCATATCCCTGACCTACTCTTTCATTAGGATACTCGGGAAGAATTCATTTCTTCACCTTGAACACAAATCACCTATGGGTGATTCGTGGGTGAATCACCTATCACCTATCACCTATCACCCATCACTGTCATGTTGAATCACCTATCACCTATCACCCACCACTGTCTAATGAATCACCTATCACCTATCACCCACCACTGTCATGTTGAATCACCTATCACCCATCACTGTCATGTTGAATCACCTATCACCTATCACCTATCACCCATCACTGTCATGTTGAATCACCTATCACCTATCACCTATCACCCATCACTGTCATGTTGAATCACCCATGGGTTCAATATTGCATTGACAATACGTGAATAATTCAATACTTGTTGACCCGATGAAATGCATGCTTGTGAGAGACCCAACCTCCTGCACTGATGACTGTCACAGCCTATGAGATCAGGCAGGGATACGCTCCTGACTTATGACGTGCAATGACTCATGATATGCGATCTTATGGAGAACCGCGTTACGTTCGTACTAGGAAAACGCCATATACGCGTTGTTAGACGAGTGGATAATAATAGTATGTTGACTTTTTTGCCAAACTTTTGCCTACATTCTCTAATTGGGTGACATTCAAGTTGGAAATGGGTAAAAACTGCTTCGAGTGGTTTCAATTCGGCACATTTTATGGTTTTTCTTCAAAATGGCTCACCCGATCAAGCTGGAAGTTTTCAGAAATGTGTATCATAATGTAACTCAACTTCACGCGAAATTTCGTTTTTTTTTTTTGAGAATAAAAATATTTCCTTTTTTTCAGACTTGTTATTCTGGTGAGTATTTTTGACATTTCTGAAATTCATAAGAAAAACAGTTATAATATGATAATGCCACAAAACTATACACATCTAAGTTAGATGAGGAACTATGATGAACAAAAATTTAGAAGTTGATAGCTGTAGTCGTTTGACCTGTGGAGAACCGACAGAAAAAAAAAATGAAAACGAACACCAATTTTTTTCAGTATGTCGAATTGAATCCTCGCTGAAGTTCGTCTAATCAAGATGCATCGAGGGTTGCGTTGGTTTGCCGCCAGGAGATGGTGCCCTCACTCATTCTGGAAACACGTACCATACCGTGAGGACATTTCTGTGTAATATGGATCACTGCTCTATCTGGTGGTGTTTCGTAGAAACGGCTGATGGGCTGGCAAACTTGATGCCAGCAAGCCGGCCTTGAACGTAACATTAGTTCCTTTCATCACCACTTATCTACGCACGGTCAATAGTTCTTCAAACGTGAACAGTGAATTGGAACATATTTTCTACATGGGAGGGATAGGAAGTTGGGACAACATCTCCAACGGGCAAACGCAACCCTCAATACATCTTGCTTCGTATCGGAGGATGATTCTATAATCATTTCTCAAGCGATCGATGATGAATGTCGATTGAAAAACACAAGGATATATTGATTGCTAGTTGAGAGTGTAGGTGTCATCACTTGCAGGCTTTTCCCATCCATTCATCTCAGTTGTTGGTCAAGGTCGTTCAGAACACTTCTGAGTGGAATCAGTACGACATTCTGGAGGTTCCTTCATATTCACGGAAATGAATTGAAGGTGAAATTCGGAGAGATTTCTCCGATGAACTGAAAATCATAATATATATCAATTTTCTCCATCTTGTCACTTATTGGTATGATTTCTATTATATGATGAATTAGTCATACTATATTCAATTTTCTTACAAATTTTCTTCTTTATTATCTTTAGTTTCTCCATCCAAGGCCAATATATTCAATTGCCTTATCGAAATATTGTGTGAGCCCTTCGAAAAATGCCTATATTGAGGGTATCATTTGTATCATAGATAGTTTTTGTCCTCCAAGCAAATGCTTTGATGAAGTAATAATTGGCCACGACCTTCAATCAGTAGAGTGATAGGCCTAATTGAAACATCATAAGTCTATCACTCATTCTTTTTCTTCGTCCATTTTGTTTAATGATGAACTTCACGACTACTGTGAATGGAAAGAAGTGATCATTGCCCGAGAGACTTAGTTCAAAGTGGAAGATATCAACATTCGTGTGTTTTGTGTCCGGAAACATATCTCAGGAACGGTCATAATGTGTTCCGGAAGTTCGGAAACTGAAAGACTTTCATCTAATCAAAATGGGGTGGTGAGATCGCCCTTGTGGTGCCCCGTCCGAACGAACCTACCTCTCATACACAACCATGATTTGGAAACAATGATTTTGTATCAAGTTTCTAAGTAATTGAAAGAAAGAAGATGGTCATCTATGTGAAGATTTTGATGAGGATGAATAAGTTTCGAGAACGATGGATTGAGATGTTTAATGATGAGCCATTTCGCAGGAATGAATCATAGGTAACATTCGAGTTGAAAATATCCTGGATGAATTATGGAACAAAATCTCCATAAGACCGGGAATTTACATTGAATATAAAGACCAGGCAAACGCGTTATGTGTTGCCGCGTTGATGGATGAGCTGGAACATATCACCTTATCTTTGGATTGGTTATTATATATATATATATATATATATATATATATATATATATATATATATATATATATACACCTTGAGATCCAAACCATTACATCACTGCCATCTCATTTTCCGTTATTAATTTCTATGGTAATAAGGGAGGTTTTGTTTTAATCGTCTACATTTAGGAGGTGACACCTGTGGCTTGAATTTAATGGATATCCTAATAGCTTTGAGTGATTTGAAAAAATTACATTATATAATTTTTCAAATGAAAACGGCTGATTCGATCCAGATAAAAGTTCGGAATAATGTGTATTATCATTATATTAAAATTCCCTGGAAATTTGAGATGTCTTGGATGAAAATTATCTCACGAATATTTTCCTCCGGGTTATTCTAATGATATTTTTGAAAACTTTAAAATGAGTTTTCTCAAAATTGATTCAACCGATTGCGCCTCAAAACTCTACAGTATCGAATTAGATGATGACACCTGTGTGAGCCAAGTTTCAACTGATTTTGAATTTCTGTTTGACCTGTGGAGCGCGAAAAGAAAAAAAAAAAAAAACGGTCACTTTTTTTCGGGTATGGCGAAATTGATTCTTCGCTTCGCTCATCCAATTATGTTCTTGTTGGTTCGTGTTTTCCTCTCATAACTCATTAAATGAGCTTTTTTCTCTCTGGAAGGAGAAATATGATAGTTGCCCTCATTTGTGATAACATCTCCATCTTTGGAATGATGAGAACAAATTGGATGATTAATGATGGTTCACTCTCATTGATACAAATGATGAGAAAACAAGGAACGTGATATGTTTTTTTCCGGAGAGAAGACAATATGGAATTTCCAATTATTATGAGAATGTAATATCGATTGAAATACTCACTTCTTAATTCTAATGATTGTTACAAGAGTTTGAGAAACCTTCGAGAATGTTTCAAGATAATTGCGTGCTGAGAGCTGTGTTGGCCTATATCATATATATATATATATATATAAATATATATATATATATATATATATATATATATATATATATATATATATATATATATATATATTTATATATATATATATATATATATATATATATATATATATATATATATATATTTATATATATATATATATATATATATATATATATATATATATATGTATATATATATATATATATATATATATATATATATATATATATATATATATATATATATATATATATATATCCTCATTCAAGACTATGTCTTACATTGAAAAATTGCGACAACACAGAATAGAAATCAATTAATTAAAATATAAGAAATTATCGATCATCACGTTTTAGAGAATAACAACATGAATATAATTGGACCAGTAACAAAATATGAGATATTCGAATCCGTGAATGGTGGTGATCGGAATAAGAAGTTGATAATGAAAACTTTGAGAAAAAAAGAACGGAAATCAATGAATAAATGTAGCTTGGGCCTTTAATGTTTGAATAAGAAAATGTGGAAAAAAATTGTTGAATGATGATAACGAGATCATACCAAAATTAAAAAGGGTAGAAATGAAAAATAGTATGCGATGAAAACAAAATTGGAAATCAAAGCTGAAGACTATGAAGAGGATGTCGTAAAATTTGTAGAGATCCTCGAAGGGCGAGTAAAACGATGCTTTAAATGAATTCGTTGTTGAGTCTAAATTTTTCCCAAATTTTACAACGAAATTGTGAATTTGGCCTCGAGCTCCCACTACTAACCCTATCACTTCTATTTTCTGCAGACGGTATTTTTCCTCAAAATAAGGTATGGTGGGCTCATATATGAGTTTTTTCCGCATCAACTGCTTCAGCTTGGCCTGCATCGGTCTCGAAGCGCACTGTTGGGTCCAGGATGTAGCTTTCTTCTTTGAATCTATTGATGGCTATAATATCTATGCGTCGGGAGCTGCCATTTGTTGACGTGCAAGCAACCTTCTCGTACACTTCCAGGCCCTTCATCTTCAGCTCATTGGCAATAAACTACTCTCCAATTCAGTAATCGATTTCTCCAGTCGCATTTCACTCGATTCCACGTTCTATTCTCGTTCCTCATTATCTCTGGTAATTTCAAACACATTTCCAGGGTGAAATGTGGTTTTATGCGACCAGGAATCAAGCTGAGACGAGTTTTGAGAATCTCAAGTCTGTAATTGAATTACACTGATTGGCTAGATAGGGAAGGTTGATGCAGGGTGGTGGGGGGTAGCGAGATGGTTCCAACGTAAATTTCAGATCATTACATTCAATCGTTTCTCCCATTGTCGAGATTCAGTCTGCAGTCTCCCATCAGTGAACCGTATTTGAATCAGATTTATAATCAGGATGTCTCAATTATTATGATATTATAACTCCCGAGTCGGGATAATGGTTATCGCAGAGCTTTCAACCCGCAAAGTGTTGCCAATACATTTATGGATGAAAGTAAAGATATGATATGTCATTATCGAATAATGTTGCATATTTCCAAAATTACCATCTAATCTCGATTTTTGAGACTCTCAGTTGAATTTGGTTTACAAATCTATCGGAAATAATAGAAAATTGTGCATTTTCGAACTCTCATGTTCTCTGAACAAGTCTGAGAACTGCACGGTAGAAGATGTAGGCCTGAAGAGACAGTTGTAAATGCATGCGGCTAACATTCCATGCTGTTATGGAATGTTATGTGATAATATAGGCACGATGAAGTGATACCAACCTCTTTTATCATGATATAAGGACGGTTATCTCGAACTCTGGCCTTAAAAGTGAAATATTTCCGTGGTCACTTCCCAAGTCCGGGGTCCCGATTGCCTCTAGCGCAACTATCGCTTTTATATCGTACTATATACTAGGCAAACGCGTCATGTGTTTCCGCGTTGATGGATGAGCTGGAACATATCAACTCATCTTTGGATTGGTTATCATATATATATATATATATATATATATATATATATATATATATATATATATATATATATATATATATATATATATATATACACCTCGAGATCCAAACCATTACATCACTGCCATCTTATTTTCCATTAATAATGTATATGATAATCAAGAAGGCTTTGTTTTAATCGTTTACAATCAAGTGGTGACACTTGTTGCTTTGATTCAATAGGTATCTTAATAGCTTTGAATAATTAACACAAATAACATTATATATTCTTTTACATCGAAACGGCTGATCCGATTTGAGTGGAAGTTCGGAATAATGTATATCATTATCGGATTGAAATTCTCTGAAATTTGAATCCTCTCAGATGAAATATTTTTCACGAATGTTTTCCTCTGGGTTATTCTGATGGGATTTTTGAAAACTTTGGAATGAGTTTTCTCAGAAGTGGTTCATCCGATCGCGCCTCAAAACTATACAGCATCAAATCGGATAGGGCTCATGTGTGTGCCAAGTTTCATCATGATCTGAATTTCTGTTTGACCTGTAGAGTGCAAAAAAAAAAAAAAACATTCGATTTTTCAAGTACAGTGAAATTGAGTCTTCGCTACGCTCATCCAAAAACAACAACACTCAACAATGCTTGGTAGCTGCATTTGTTTTTCCACGGAAATTATAGATTTTGTAAGTTCAACTATGCTACCGGTACCGTAGCCATTCTCATTTACATCTAGTTGACAGGGAAATCCACTTCATCGTGACAGGCAATCGGTACCTTCGTCTCTGAACTGACTGCAAGAAACAACAAATGCCTCTCATGTTATCTGTATGGGAGTTGGAGCACCTCCATTGTATTATGATGGAATAGGTTGTTATCGCTACATCGTGATATTGGCTTCCCCGGGGGGGGGGGGGAGGGGGGCTCCGTGCCACCAGTCCGTCACTGGATCCAAGCAATGAATATAATCAACATCACTGTCATATTACTACCAGCTGACTTGCATAGAATATCTGCTGTTTAGACTCGCATTTAATCAACCAATAGCTCGCTTTATACTCCATGATGTATGCGGTATGAATTAAACTATATGCGTGCTCATGCTGTGCATTTCAAACTCGATTCACTCAAAGTGTAATCTAATCAGATTTGTGTCTGTCTACTACGATTCAATGTGCAATGTGCATTGAATCGTTCAGAAGCGCTAATGAAGGACATGATATTGTTGACTGCGCAGTCGGAGTCGCTAGGCGAACCAAAGTTTTTCAAAAGCAAACATGGAACACAGTATTACCATAGACTGGAGAAGACTAGTATTCTTCAGTCTATGGTATTACGTACGATGCTGAGACTGGATTGAAACCATGATATTTGATTCCTGGCTCAATAGACGGAGAGCCAGTGAAGAGGTGGCCACCCAATGGAGAAGACACATTGTATCGAATGACTTATTATTATTATTATCATTATTATTATCAGGATAATATTATATTTCAATATTAAAATCGGGTCATTCCACATGAAATCAACCAAAATTTCGGAGAAATAAACTTGTACCTCCTGAATTTTTATGAATTTTGCTATAGTTGTTGAAAAGCCAAGAAAATAATGTACATTTTTTTTTTTGCTCTAGCTCTGATAGTTTTTTAGTTGCGACAAGTTGCGTTTATCCGAATACTTAGATTTGGGTACGCGTTCCTTTGACCAAATTTCTTGAACTTCTGACCTGTTTGACCTAGAAGGCTGATTTTTTCCGCTGTGTTTCCAGTATGTATAATTATGTGCATGAAAAATCATTTTTTTCACAGAGAACATAAGATATATCTTAATTTTGACTTTAACAAACCATTACCCATAATAGAGTATTTTCAAAAAGCCCCCCAAAAAATATTACTCCCCTCAGTTTGTTGGCTATGTAATGAACTAAAATGTGGACTGCGGTCACCTTTGGTTTGGGAATTGAAAAATTATTTGTGGTTTCTTGCATAGGAAATGGCTAGAATAAACTCAGTCAAGGTACTTTAGGCCTGGACCCCTATTCACTAACTTTTGAAACAGTGAGATGAGACCGTCTCACTGTGAGATGAGATGAAATCTAATATCGCGATTCACCAACATTTTTCTTGCGTGAAATGTATGTTTCATCTCATGTCACAGTGAGTTCGTCTCACTGCCGACCAAACTCGTGAGATCGACGTGAGACGGGTTATTGCTAATGAATATTGGCGGGAAATTGGAAATGTTATGGGCGATTGATGTGTACTAGAGAGTCTGAAGGGTGTATCGAGTATATTATATGATAATGAATATATGAATGTATTCAATTTACATATATGATATCACATGAGATCATTTATAGTCCCAAATTTCACATACATGGATATTATATGAACACATTTTTTGCCATTGCTTTGAGAAATTCGAGTTCAGTGTGGGCCTAAGTCGACTCTTCACTCATTTCTCAACAAGTTTCCCGAACTATGGTATGATTGATACTGATGACCAACTTGACTAGAGCCAACATTGATATATGCTGTAATGCCAATCAATAGTCTATCAAAACCCCTAGGCCTAGGTTCATATAGACATATGAACTCAATGGCTATACATCTATAAGTCATTCCGATGCATCATCCTCGATTGTAATAACTTGATTTATAAGTAGCTGGTTAAATACTGTGGACTTAGTCTAGTATTGTGATGTGGGGCTATTCAAATTAGGGCCCGAAGTCTTGAGCGTATAATAATTTGAACCTTGGAATTCTGCGGCCCTCAATGCAAAGTTTTGAACTTGATAGACAAGCTTCAGAGAGGATTCAATTTGACATACTGAAAAAAATTGGTGTCCGTTTTTTTTTTTTTTTTTTTTTTATGTTTTTTTGTCGGTTCTCCACAGGTCAAACGGCCACAGCTATCAACTCCAAACTTTTTTTCATCATGGTTCCTCATCTAGCTCAGATCTATATAGTTTTGTGGCGATATCGGATGTCAACTTTTTTTTATGAATTTTAGACATTTCAAAATTACCCATTAGAAAACACGTCGGAAAAAAGGAAATATTTCTATTCTCCAGAAAGATTGAAATTTTGCGTGAAGTTGGGTTACACTCTGATACACATTTCTGTAAACTTTCAGCTTGATCGGGTGAGCCATCTTGAAGAAAAACCATGAAATGTACTAAATTGGTATCACTCGAAGCAGTTTTCACCCATTTCTGAATTAAATGTCACCCAATTGGCGAATGTAGGCAAAAGTTTGGCGAAGAAGTCGACATACTATCACTATCCGCTCGTCTCACAACGCATTTATGGCGTTTTCCTAGTATTATTAGGAATACAATCATATTACTGGTAGACTGATAGACTGTGTCATAGACTGGTAGATACAGTATGGGATGGTGACAACATGAACCCCTAGTTCTCTGTAAGTCTTGAATAACGCAATAAACCTACTTTAGTTCTGAAATGCGTTCCAAATTATTTCGAGGTGTACTATCCTTCATCCAATCCTACATAGAATGAAGTAATAGAATAGGAAAACATAATATGAAGAATTGAATTCAGGCACTAAACAAGTCAACACCGATTATAAAACCAACGTATAGGCTTAAATTGAATTAAGACTCACAGAAATAGTTATTCATTTTGTCACTGACGTGTAGTGGGCCTAAGGACGTGTCCGAAATGCTTTTTAGTTAATTCTAGTTGCTAATTCTTGCTCTAGTTCTATGTCTAGATCTTGGATTGTAGACCATTACTAATTCTTCTTCTCAGTGACCATTTCGGACGATACTAGATTACAGCTAGCGCTCTCTAACGTCATGTGCCTACACCGCCTTCAAATCAAGGATTCTCTGATACTCCAAAGTGAGGTTATGTGCCTCTGTGTCGGGGCTTTTTCGATGTTTTTAATTACGGTTGAATGAAATAACTCTTGAGCTGTGGTACTGGAACTGATAATTTCAATGGTATTTCAATTCACTTCAATATCCATATTGTCTGTCTTCTTTTTTTTCTTACCAACAATAATGTCATCCATTTTTTAGTGTTTCAAAATCTTAAAACCAAGACCAAAACGAGTGTGCACTCTCAATTGCTAGATCTATTTGCTATTTCTCAATTCTAAGATCGAGAGTTTAGTCGCTTCGGACATTGCTTGTGACGTCACCGATCATTCATGACGTCAAAACAAGAACTGGACCAAGAATTAGCAATGATGAATGACATTTCAGACACGTCCCTAGACTTGAAATTCTGCTGCTTCCGGTAGGATCATGTTTGTCATAACTGTTAACTGAAATGGTAACCAATGATTTTGTATGACTGACTGTCAAAAAACATGGTAAAACCTCAAATTTCCCACCGCTGGAGTCGTTCACAGCCTTGTAAAGAAGAATTAGACGCTTCGATTTGTTGAATTTCACCAAATACCCGTTTTCCCTTGACAACAACCAAGGCCTCCTATATTTATTACATTATGAAACGTACCTGGTAGAAGTCGAGATAATGATACAATGTCCTACAACTAGGCAAACGCGTTATGTGTTTCCGCGTTGATGGATGAGCTGGAACATATCAACTTATCTTTGGATTGGTTATTATATATATATATACACCTTGAGATCCAAACCATTACATCACTGCCATCCTATTTGTCATCATTAATTTATATGATAATGAAGAAGGCTTTGTTTTAATCGATTACAATAAAGTGGTGACACTTGTTGCTTTGATTTAATAGGTATCTTAATAGCTTTGAATAATTAATACAAATAACATTATATATTTTTTTACATCGAAACGGCTGATCCGATTCAAGTGAAAGTTCGGAATAATGTGTATCATCGTCAGATTGAAATTCCCTGAAATTTGAATCTTTTCAGATGAAATATTTTTCACGAATGTTTTCCTCTGAGTTATTCTAATGAGATTTTTGAAAACTTTGGAATGAGTTTTCTCAGAAGTTGTTCAACCGATCGCGCCTTAAAACTATACAGCATCAAGTCAGATAGGGATTCATGTGTGTGCCAAGTTTCAACTGATTTTGAATTTTTGTCTGACCTGTGGAGCGCGAACAAAAAAAAAAAAAAAAAGGCACTTTTTTCGGTATAGTGAAATTGAGTCTTCGCTCCGCTCATCCAATAAAGGAGATTTCATAACTCATTTGTACTTGTTCGATGTGAGTCATAGGTACGCTATAACTTGATTCTTTGTTTTTACTGATAGTGATTCTAGTTCAGTGGAATAGTTGGTCTTAGTAGGAGAAATTATGTTTCACAAGTCTGTAGTGTACGACTGAATATCGACTGAATATCATTCAAATTTGCCTCCAACTGCGTCCACTATCATGACGTCACAAGTCAAAATGGCGGCTAATAAGCAGGCCAGATGTGATAATATAGAAGGCCTTGCAACAACACGTTTCCGGTGACTGTTGTAACGTGATGGTCGGACTGGAAGATGATGAGTGAATAGGATTTATATCATTATACGAGCTTCAGTGAGGATTCAATTCGACATACTGAAAAAAATTGGTGTTCATTTCAATGTTTTTTTATTTTATTTTTTAAGGCGGTTCTTCACAGGTCAAACGGCTGCACAGCTATCAACTCCAAACTTTTTTCACCATGGTTCCTCATTTGACTTAGATCTGTATAGTTTTTTGGCAATATCGGATGTTAACTTTTTTTTATGAATTTAAGAGATTTCAAAAATACCCGTTACAATAACACGACGGAAAAGAAGGAAATATTTTTATTTTCAAAAAGAATGAAATTTTGCGTGAAGTTGGGTTCCATTTTTGATGAGCGTAGCGAAGTCTCCATCCCACTCTTATAGGGCTTTGTCTGTGTTTTTTTTTTTTTGTAAGCACTCCACAGGTCGCAAGGGTTGACTGATCAACATGAAACTTTTTTTGTACACGCAAACTCATCCAACTTAGAACTGTATAGTTTTTGGAATGAATCGGTTGGACCGATTTTGAGAATCATCATCTCAAAGTTTCTAAAAACCCCATAAGATTTGGCTGGGCGGAAAATGTTGAAAAATAAAATCTCTCCAAATGGGATGAAATTTTCTCTAAATGTGTATACATGGATTCTACACATTATTACGATTTTTTAAGCAATTCTGATCAGTCGTTTTGAAGAAAAAAATAAAATGACTGATAATATTCATAAAATATAATATCATAAAAATTGTGACAGAATTAAGTTGTCAAGATTCACTGCTTTCTAGATTCAAGAGTTGACCAACAATGAAGTATTTTTTATATGCGTCAAGGTGTGTAGAATACCAGAGTCAATGAAGTGGCAAGAGTAGAACTACTTTAACGACTTTAATAGCTTATTTAGATATCAAGGTGTGTAGAATACCAGAGTCGATAAAGTAGCAAGGGTAGAACTCCTTCAAGGACTTTTATACCTTATTCAGATATCTCGCTCATCTTACAACGCATATTTCGCGTTTGACTAGTGTTACACATTACCAGAAACTTTCAGCTTGATCGGGTGAGCCATTTTGAAGAAAAACCATGAAATGTGCTAAATTGGTATTACTCGATGCAGTTTTCACCCATTTCTGAATTAAATGTCCCCCAATTGGCGAATGTAGGCAAAAGTTTGGCCTTGAAAGCCAATATACTCTTACTATCCGCTCGTCCAACAACGCATATATGGCGTTTTCCCTGTCTTAGAAACATTCTGACTCGACATTTGGCTTATTGTGGAATACGATACATCACACTGACCAGAGCGTCTTGTCTCGACAGCTCTCCGTTACAGACTGCTTCTCTTCACAACGCCATCTTATCAGGGAGACACCACACTGTATCCTTCCGCGTACTCACTACCCCTCGTGTGCGGACTACATACCTCACGGTAAATAGTGCCGTTACATTCGGTCCACTGTTGATCTCACTTGGCGTTAGTGAATCGCGATGTTATCGAATTGTCTTCTCACGTGAGAGGAGATGAGTTAGTGAATAGGGGTCTCTAAGGTACCTACTATGAGAACAAAAACAAACATTCTAGCCATTTTCTAGGCATGCACCAACATATTATTTTATAATTCCCAAACCAAAGGTGACCACAGTCTGCATCCTAGTTTTTTTTACACACCGAAAAAACTTTGGAAAGTAATATTTTTCTGGGGGATTTTTGAAAATACCCCATTTTGGGTAATGATTTGTTAAATTCAAAATTAAAATATATCTTAATATGTTCTTTTTGAAAAAAATTTTTTTGCACCTAATCACACATATACTAGAAACATAGCATCATTTGGAAAAAGCCTTCTAGCTCAAACAGGTAAGATGTAAAAACAAATTATCAAAGGAACGCGTACCCAAATTTGAGTTTTTCTGGTGGAACGCAACTTGCCGCAACTCAAAAACTATCAGAGGTGGAGCCAAAAAAAAAACGTATGTTATTTTCTTGGCTTCTCAACAACTATAGCAAATTTCATTAAAATCCAAGAGGTGTACATAGAAATAGTTCGGTTGATTTGAAATGGAATGACTCAATATTATTATTATTATAATTCCATCATTCTTCTATTCTTTGCCTAATAATTCGAGAAACTTAACAAAGTGTTATGAAATCAAACGAGAAATCAAAACTTCTATTTTTTCCAACATGGGCGGTGTAGGCCTATATACCGACCACAGTTGAATTATTCATAGATACCTATGTTCGGTTAGTTTGGGCCATCAGTTTCTTTCTGAACAAATTCAGATCCATATATTTGAATTGGGAGCCCGTAGACTGGACCCCGATATAGTGGGCCACAAAACTAGGACACGGGTGGTGCAAAATATCTTTTCCGAACGACCGAAGTGGTATTGTGGACCCCGATAAACTGATACACAGAGATTTGTCATTGTTGACCCCAATAAACTGAGCCCCGATATTGTGGGCCACAAAAGTGAATTAAATGTCGTTTGGATATAGTGGACCACAAACTAGATATACTGTACCCCAGAGCTCGTTAGACATACTGCACCCCGGTATTCTGGTCCCCGATATAGTGGGCCACAAAACTAGGACACGGGTGGTCCAGAATATCTTTTCCGAACGACCGAAGTGGTATTGTGGACCCCAATAAACTGATACACAAAGATTTATTGGGGTTAACAATGACAAATCTTTGTGTATCAGTTTATTGGGGTCCACAATACCACTTCGGTCGTTTGGAAAAGATATTCTGGACCACCCGTGTTCTAGTTTTGTGGCCCACTATATCGGGGACCAGAATACCGGGGTGCAGTATGTCTAACGAGCTTTGGGGTACAGTATATCTAGTTTGTGGTACACTATATCCACACGACATTTAATACACTTTTGTGGCCCACAATATCGGGGTCCAGTTTATTGGGGTCAACAACGACAAATCTCTGTGTATCAGTTTATTGGGGTCCACAATACCACCTCGGTCGTTTGGAAAAGATATTCTGGACCCCCATGTTCTAGTTTTGTGGCCGACTATATTGGGGACCACAAAACCAAAGTATTTGTACAATTTTCTGGTTTAAACGTGTGGGCCACAATACTGGGGTCCACTTTATCCTTTTCTTGGGGTACAGAATATCGGGGTTCACAATACTGTGGTCCACAAGAGCGGTACCCTTTGAATTCATTAGTTTTATGGATATTTTTTTCATTCAAATCATTTGGTGCCATTTTTATCACTCATTCAACACCTACATATTATATAGCCATATGACCTAGTGACTGTGAAAAATTGTATATCCTATTTTATATCTCAAATACGTCAAGTAACGACTTCTCATTTAATTTGTACGAAGAGAGAGATTTCATTTGATTATATCAGTTATAACACCACAGTCGAGCCCTTATTAGGCTTTGTGGAAATTTACAAGTGAAAGTCGAATTTTTCAATTATGTGTGATGTGTATTCATCAGAGTGATAGAAACGAATGTTATCATTATTGAACTATCTCTATAAGGCAAACGCGTTATGTGTTGCCGCGTTCGCGTTGATGGATGAACTGGAACATATCGACTTTTCTCTGGATTGGTCATTATATATATATATATATATATATATATATATATATATATATATATATATATATATTTATATATATATATATATATATATATATATATATATATATATATAAATATATATATATATATATATATATATATATATATATATATATATATATATATATATATATATATATATATATGAATATATATATATATATATATATATATATATATATATATATATATATATATATATGTATATATATATATATATATATATACATATATATATATATATACATATATATATATATATATATATATATATATATATATATATATATATATATATATATATATATATATATATATATATATATATATATATATATGTATATATATATATATATATATATATATATATATATATATATATATATATATTTTATATATATATATATTCATATATATATATATATATATATATATATATATATATATATATTTATATATATATATATATATATATATATATATATATATATATATATATATATATATATATATATATATATATATATATATATATATATATATATAAATATATACACCTCGAGATCCAAACCATTACTTTACTGCCATCTTGTTTTTCATTATTGATTTCAATGGTGATGAAGAATTGGCTCTGTTTTAATCGTTTACAGTGAGCGGTAACACCTGTGGCTTGGATTTAATTGGAATCCTAATAGCTTTGAGTGATTCGAAAAAATTACATTTTTTTTTTTTTTTGCATCAGAACGACTGATCCGATTTGAGTGAAAGTTCGAAATAATGTGTATCATCATCCTAGTAAAATCCTCTAGAAATTTGAAATTTCTCAGATGAAAATTATTCCACGAATATTTTCCTCCGGGTTATTCTAATGAGATTTTTGAGAAATTCAAAATGAGTTTTCTCAGAAGTGTTACAACCGATTAGGCCTCAAAACTATACAGTATAGAATTAGATAATGACACTTGTGTGTGCCAAGTTTCAATCGATTTCGAATCCTTGTTTGACCTGTGGAGTGTGAAAAGAAAAAAAAAAGTTTTTTTGTCTCGGGTATGGT
>OZ023334.1:37057880-37067856 GCA_964007535.1 Brachyptera risi | reverse complement strand
GATTTGACCGCGAGAAACCACAAATACCGTCCATGTTAAGGAAGTGAGCACACCTCCTCTATATTATGATGAGGTAGGTTGGTATCACTTCGTCGTGATATTTATACTAGGCAAACGCAACATATGCGTTGTTAGATGAGCGAGATATATGAATAAGGTTTAAAAGTCGTTGAAGTAGTTCTACCCTCGCTACTTTATCGACTCTGGTATTCTACACACCTTGATATCTGAATAAGGTTTGAAAGTCGTTGAAGTAGTTCTACCCTCGCTACTTTATCGACTCTGGTATTCTACACACCTTGATATCTGAATAAGGTTTGAAAGTCGTTGAAGTAGTTCTACCCTCGCTACTTTATCGACTCTGGTATTCTACACACCTTGATATCTGAATAAGGTTTGAAAGTCGTTGAAGTAGTTCTACCCTTGCTACGTCATCGATTCTTGTATTCTAAACACCTTGACGTATATGAAAAATCTGCATTGTTGAGCAAATATCGGATCTAGAAGGAAGTGAATCTCGGCAACCCAAATCTGCTTCAATTTCTTCAATACTAGGAAAACGCGGGATGCGCGTTGTTAGACGAGCTTAGGGGTATAGAAATCTAGAATGAAAAATAATTTGTCAACCCAATCTACATCTACAGACCTTGGATCACTCCAGACGTTCAAAAACCTTACGAGAATCAGTTATGTCACGGCCTTCCTCTTCATTCGTTTCAATCGTTTTGAATTAATTGGTGACACTTGTTGCTATAGATTTAATTGGTTCCCGTAATAGCCTAAATTGATGGGAAAATGCTTTATAAATGCGTTTTCTTCGTTATTTCTCATCCGATTGATGCGAAAAATCTCTCAAAATGTGCTCAATAATTTCCTTTATATTCGGCGAATATTTGAGAGGTCTTGAAAAATTTTGATTTTTCAAGTATTTTCCTCCGGGTTATTCTAATGGGGATTTTTGAAATTTCTAAAATTCATAAAAAAAAAGTTACCACCCGATAATGCCACAAAACTATACAGATCTAAGTTAGATAAGGAACCATAATGCAAAAAAAGTTTGAAGTTGATAGCTGTAGCCGTTTGACCTGTGGAGAACCGACAAAAAAACATTAAAAAAAAAAAAAAAAAAAAAAAAACATAAAAACGAACACCAATTTTTTTCAGTATGTCAAATTGAATCCTCGCTAAAGCTCGTCTAAATATTTGATTAATACGAAGAGTAATTCAATTTTTTTCTTCAGAACGGTTGGTTCAAATTGCATACAAAATCGTGATGATGTGTAGGCCTACCATTCATGTTCACACATACAAGAGAAAATTTTATTCCATTTGGAGAGATTTTATTTTTCAAATTTTCTTGCTCGGCCTAATCCTATGGAGTTTTTAGGAATCTTGAGATGATATTTCTCAAAATTGGCCGGACCAATTCATTCCAGAAACTATAAGTTCTGAGTTGGATGAGTTTGCGTCTACAAGAAAAAGTCTCATGTTGATCAGTCAACCACTGCGACCTGTGCAGTGCCCATAAAAAAAAACACAGACAAAGCCCTATTAGAGTTGGATGGAGTCCTCGCTCAAGCTTATCAGACGAGCTTTAGCGAGGATTCAATTTGACATACTGGGAAAAATTGGTGTTCGTTTTATTTCATGTTTTTTGTAGGTTCTCCATAGGTCAAACGGCTACAGCTATCAACTCCAAACTTTTTTTCATCATGGTTCCTCATCTAACTCGAATTTGTATTGTTTTGTGGCAATATCGGATGATAACTTTTTCTTTAACAATTTTAGAAATTTCAAAAGTACTCGTTAGAATAACAGGGCGGGAAAAAAAGAAAATATTTTTATTCTTAAAAAAAAATGAAATTCTGCTTGAAGTTGGGTTATATTCTGCTACACATTTATGAGAACTTTCAGTTTGATCAGTTGAGCCATTCTGAAGAAAAACCATGAAATGTGCTGAATTGGTACCACTCGAAGCAGTTTTTACCCTTTTCTGAATTAAATATCACCCAATCGGCGAATGTAGGAAAAAGTTTGGCCATGAAAGTCGACATACTATTACTATCCGCCCGTCTAAAAACGCATATATGGCGTTTTCCTCGTCCAACCAAGAGGCAGCGAATCGAGTTTTCGAACACTCGTACGAATCCAAGGTCCGAGGATGTAGACAGGATATTTCTCTTTCCATACATTCTCTTCCTTGTGAGTTTTTCTCTAAATCCAACATCATCCCTGATTCGACTGAATTTCTACTGAATGATGTGAAATTTGAATTCCGTGCTTGATATGACTTAGGGCCTGAATGAAGGCTACGTTTTCAGTCCACAAACCGAGATGAGATCAGGTGTTTCCCGGGCCTGCTTGCCCCCCGGACCAGTACGCCTCTGTACACAAAGGTGGAATTAGTTCCATCATGTCATTCAAATGTATTCATCAATCTCATCACGAACCTATTTCATCTCGTACCAACTGAAAGACAAACAGGATAACGTGATAAGAGAAGAGACCAAAGAGCGTTGAACCTTGGAGCAACGAAAAGCCACCTCTTTTTTTTATTGGGAAAACAAAAGTTAAAAACCATATAATTAACAAAACTCACATCGCTTGATCCACAAAGCCTCATAAGGGCTCGACTGTGGTGATAACATGAATAAAATGACTATATGAAACACACACAAAATAAGTTAAAAAACAGGGGGAAAAATTGCAACCTGAAATTACGAAAGAAAACGAGACATGTGCAAAGTTAATAAATTGAAGGAAGAAGTAAGCACACAATGAATTACTGAGAAAAATGCTTGCGCAAAAACCAAAAATTCACACTTGCACATTCAAGATGCGATAACATAGAAAGAAAAAGAAAATCACTAGAAAAAGCAAACAACGAAAAGATTCAACCTTGTTCTGAAATTACATCACTCAAAAAACATAGTTCAAGTATATATACATAATTGAAACTGAATTAAGCCAACCCTCATGATTGGACAAGCCTTCTTCCACAACAATAATACATATAGGGTGGAAGTTAACCGTAATTAAGAGTTGAAGAGTAACCATATTTCAATTTCGGTTTTGATATTTTTATACTTTGTCAAATGCCTTAAATTGAATGGAATTCCATCAAAAATTATTGGTAATGGATAATAGAGACTTCCATCTGTATATTTTTCTTGTTTTATGCTCTCATGTAAATTAGTGGAATAACATTAAACGTCCACATTACAGCTTCAAGCAACATTGGAGAGAAGCTAAGTGATAATTTCAACGTGGTTTTGTATGTTATACATAAAAGACCATGAGGCTGGGTCGGTCACACGAAGCACTTATAAATTCACGCAAATTAGAAGCCATTAGAGGCAGTATTGATTCAATTTTCAATCACAGGACAATCTAATTATAATGTCATTAGATTCAAGTTTCGAGAAAACTCTCCTCCAGTTTCTGTCATATATATAATACTACAAAATGCACCTCTCCTTTCCAGCAACCTGATTTAATACTACAGTCATGAATAATTGAGAACAAACATTCATCAATGGAAGGCAATGCTGTTCATGTGCACGGCAAAAGAACAAATAGGAATTTGAGAGCACTAAACACCATTCAGAAGACCAGACCGATATCGGCTGGGGTTAAATTGTTCAATAACCTTCCGAATTGTATCATTTTTTTGAAAGGTCAGAAAGATTTCAAGACACATTTGGAACAGTACTTTGTGAAAAAATGTTTTTACTCCGTTACAGAATTCCTGAATAACACAGATTAGGTTATTTCTCTCATGATCTGAAAGTTTGTATATGTTAGCCTATACTTGTGACATATTGTTTGTGTGTATCGTATTATATTACTCACTGTCGTCGTATATCATGTATATGTGATTTGAATGATGAACAATAAACTGCTATTATTATTATTATTATCATCATTATTATTTGTTTCGTGTAGAATACCTCTACTATTCTAGTCAATCGTTAATTAGATGAGCGTGAGCGAGGACTCCATTCCACTCTTATAGGGCTTTGTCTGTGTGTATGTTTTTTTTTTGTGGGCTTTCCACATGCAGGTCGCAGAGTTGAACCGATCGACATGAAACAATTTTTTTGTACACGCTAACTCATCCAACTTAGAACTGTATATAGTATCTGGAATGAATCGGTTGGACCGATTTTGAGAAACATCATCTCAAAATTTTGAAAAATTCTCCAAGATTAGGCTGGGCAAGAAAATCTGAGAAATGTGATCTTTCCGAATGGAATGCATTTTTCTCTGAATGTGAATACATGAATGATACACATGATCACAATTCTGTATTCAATTCTAACCAGCCGTTCTGAAGAAAGTAAATACATTTCATTCACCAAATATATTATAGAAATTGTTAAGCAGATTTAGGTTACCAAGATTCAATGCTTTCTAGATTCGAAATCTGCCCAACAATGGAGGATTTGTTATGTACGTCAAGGTGTGTAGAATACCAGAGTCGATAAAGTAGCGAGGGTAGAACCACTTCAACGACTTCTATACCTCATTCAGATATCTCGCTCATCTTACAACGCTTAGGTTGCGTTTGCCTACATGGTTATAGAATTATAGACTCAGAAAAAAAATGCTTCATGAGATCACATCTCTCACTTCCTATTTCTCATTTCAATGATTCACATGTACTAACCAGCACATATAGCTCAGTTGCCAACGCACTTGCTTCATGTGATCCGGAAAAAACGGAGCATATCGAACCTTATTTCGATACCCGCCACCACACCCTTCACCGTTTCTCTCGTTGTTTTCCTCTTGAATAGTCTACAATATATTGCCTAAATTGTTCCCACAATAGCACACGACCGCTTCTTCCTCATCCATCCTATCTCCCAGGTAATCTCAATCTCACCACCCCATCATCTTATCAATCATTCTTCCGACGCCAATAGATCTTAGTGAGCATTAAAATGCTCCGTTGAACCCAATATGGATGCATGCATCATGTACTCAGATTTCCTCACTTCGGAGTTTGATTATCATTTTTGTTGATTCGTATCCCAATTCAATCCAGCTATCGGTGGGGCAGATTATAATCTTAATCATCTCAATTCAACACATTTCAATGATTCAAATGATTCAAAAGTGGTTTTTGAAAGTTCATAGACGTCTCATTTTGCAATTAAGTATGGTTCCATGGAATATAAAATGTATGCATGAAAAATATCATCTCAACATAAATCCTAACAATCCTGAAGGCTTTTTGCAAATTCCTAATCTCGCTTCCATTTCAATCTCTTGATAATTTCACAATTGAAATGTATGCGATAGAAGTTGTAGGGATTCACTCATTCTCTCTAGAATGTATGACAAATATCTTTTTTTCTCTTGCATCAGGATTTTGATATCTCATCCCATTCAAATTCAATACTCATCCCCACACAACGGATATTTCGATGAATCTGCTCCCTTGCGCATGCTCAAGATTCTTCACTCTCGGCCAACACGTCTTCGGATGTAATTTATCACTCTCCTTCACCGCGCAGTCGACTCATGTGGGCTACGTTCTACATGCATGCAGAACAAATAAGAAGTGGAATATCTTTCCATAGTTTCAGATGTGATATGTTATTCATTAGTCTTGTGGGACATAAGTTTCACACTTCAGTTCATTCAAGGGTGAAACTTAATGGCTCAGACGGTGAAACTATCTCCAGTTGTCAGCACAACTCTTTGTGAAGAAAGGTAATAAACATCAGCCGCTTCTCCTAACGAAAGTACAGGAATATTCATCCCTCATCTCTGAGCTCAGATTCTCTCCGGGCTATATAGGCATATTTCTGGGGATGTGAGCTTACATTTGTTTTGGGAGATGGTCCAAATATATTCATATATCGAGCTGTATGGGCATATTTCATCTGAGGCTGTGTGCTGAATTTTCCTGAGACTGTATGGATATTTTTCAGTACACTTTTAAGCATATTTTCTCTCAGACTTGTGGGTATATTTCAAACCGGGGCTATGTGAGCATATTTTTCTCAGGGATGTGGGGCCCGAGCATATTCTCTCTTGAGCTGTATAGGTGAACAATCGAAATGGCAGCTATATCGACTAACAAGAACTAAGGCAGCGCTTTCGCGTCTTCTAGACAAACTGGAATATTTAAATCTTTACGTGGAATTTGAATGTGAAATTCGAATCTGGCATTTGGCTAGTTATCGATTGCTGCACATATCCTGCACATCACATTTGAACAAATCGACTCACAAAGTTATGAATGAGTCAATGTTTATTCCATGAGAAAGAAACTACAAAAACGAAAACCAAGTTCATTTGTGGTATTCCAATTTAGTATACATGAGATGCACCTCTTCTATAGTTGGATAATTGAATAAGCATATATTTGTATCAGCATATATCTTATGAATATTCATATTCATATTAAATGAGAGAGATAGTATGTTCATCAGGTGAGCATGGCAACAGTGCGGATTAAATTAGATTAGAAGCGAATTATTATTGAAGAGGATGATTGGAGGGCATTGTGATCCATTCAATCAACAATGTGTGCATACAAAATATACGTGAATTCAAATTGAGGAAATACTGGATAAATTGTCATACATCCTGATCATAGAGGATTATCATCCGTTCGTATAGAGAGTATCATCAAATTTTTGGATTCAATGATTATTTCTCAATTTCAAACATCATTCGGAATTATCAGAGAAATCATAGAATATTAAAGAGGATTCTATTTCCGGTCTGTCACTTATTATAACACATTACCTGTTGGTTTGAGAACGGATGATATTCTCGGTACATGTTGTGAGCAACTCAGAACATTTTCACTCAATTATAGATACTTGAACCTTCACATATGCTAGATTAGGAACTATGTTAGGTATTTTGATTTCATATTTGGTTATATCAATTTTCGATCCGTTCGCTATTATTTTGTTTCACCGATCTAATTTATGATTCATAATTCATCTATCGAAATGCAGGTAGTGAGGCACATGTTGTGGAACGATAATTAATTATTATATTTCAATATGGAATTCAAAATTATGAAACGCCCCAGAAAATAAGTAGAACCCAGAATGGATGAATGAAAGTGGAATCACATTAGCATTATGGGGGCAATTTGATCTTGATCGGCTCGCAAAACAGCGGTCCGGATCAACTGGAATTCATGCTGCATATCATATCTTCTGACGTGGAGTAATGACTGAGATTTCAATGTTATTTTCCACGTCATTCCACCGTGAAGGTAATACAAAACAACAATGCGGATGACGTGATGCAGACGTGAGACAGTCATTTATGTGCCCCATCTGGGCGGAATATATTCATTCTATTGCTCCATTTACGATATTTTCATGAGGTTGAACAATAATTTCAATATACTAGAGCCGAAAACTGAATGAATAATTGAAGTTCGGAGGTCCATCAGTTTGATCACAATGAAAAGATGGCTCACATTACTCACATATACTCACATGGAGGAAAATGAATCATTGTATGGTGGTGCTCAAGCTCACTTGCATCGAAAAACAATCTCAGAAGTGAATGGATCATAATAACGACATATTTCATCACAATCGCGTACATTTTTGAGGCGTTTGAGTCACAATAAAGTGAGGAATATATAGTGGGTAGTAGAGTTGGAGTAAACTCTGTGAAAATAGGAAACATTTCGAGTTCGCGTGACAAATGGGTCTATTTTATTGCATTCATATTTCATCTTCATACCAGTGGCAGTATCATATCGAGGAATATTTGTCAAATGAAATTTCCTCTTTCGTTTCTCCATCGTTTCTCCTTCTTCCTGATATGTGTCACTGTTTTATTCAACCTGTATGAATGAATCCAAGATGACGTCAGTGTCGAAGAATCACTGAGTGAATCAGCTGAGATTGTCGGGATCATTCACAATAAAATTTCCACAATATCACTCCATGTGGCCGTAACTTTCACATCGAAAACATTGTAAAGAAAATTCGAAACGAGCATTTATGTTATCGGAAACGTTTTATATCAGTTCGATTTGAAGTTTCACATTATTATAATATGGTTCGGATAACAGTTCTCATTTCTACTTCATGGCAGGAGAGAACTGGTCATCGCTTCTCACTTCTTTCTATGATATGGGAATTCAATCTCTTTCAAGATCTTTGCTCGCTGATTAGATGATGACGATCTCGGCTGAGAGGTAGCGGTAACAACAAGAATCACTCGACCCACATGAAGGATTGAAGTGGGAGAGAAGGAGAGGCGAGGAAGGGGGGGGGGAAGAGAGGATCAAGAACATTTGTCAGTGTCAGTGATAAAAGTATCACTTTTTCAGCATCATTCATGATATGGTGTTGAGACTCTCGGATTTTGAGACGCTGAGAGAGATATTTGATCATTCCTGATCTAGAGAGAGAAATATGATTCATTTGATTCTATATCTATCTATTCAAAGATTGAGGTGTTTGGAAATATGTTTATTTCTTCAATTTCATGATGGGTACTCTTTTGAGGGATCGAAGTACCTCGTGGAAATAATTAGAGAGATTTGAAAATCAAATTGAGCATGTAGAAACGTAATTTATCGATATTATCGATTGCTTCGATTGAACACGATGATGTTGAAATCATATGAATGTATCTCACTTGATTTGTATCATTTTTAGCAAAATTCATGATCCAGATCTGGATTGGATATGATATGTTCCTAGAAAGATCCCGAACTTTTTCATCGATCAGCATCAAAATGGTTGATACCTCTTGCACCAGATGTCCCTGTAGGATTGTGAACTTGAAAAGCAGCTCCTATTCAGTTATACATATATTTCGGATACATTGACTCATGAATCCTCTCTCGAGGAATGCATTCGATTATAATTGATTAACCTGAATTTGGAAGAAGAAAAAAGTGGTGAGGGATAACTTTTTTCAAATTCATTTTTCTCATGAAATTCGAGCTCGAGGTAGAACATCGATGATCAGAAAGTTGATAAATCATCAGGAATAAATTCCCCTCATGATATCTATGAGTTCATTAAACAATCATTCATCCAAGTGAGAAACCACAAGACGGGAACCTCACCACGACTGCCACCTGAACGTCCCAGGCCTAGCCAGCTCCAAGAGACTAGAGTGCTATTTATACTGTCCAATTTTCTTTGATTCAAGACTTTTATCCGATAGAATATATACAAGATATTGGAATGTCATTCAGAGTATCCAATTAGATTTTATCGAATTATGACGTTTGTTTGGTATCTAAGAGGCCGTGCGTCATGGCTGTTCAATCAATTCTCATAAAACCTGCAATGAAGATAGGACGTACTCTAAACGAAAAAAATGCTATTCAACGTTTCAAACGAAAATTGGAAGCGCTAGTTTGGGTACAATTTTACGATTAGACTATCAAATAAATGTGATACAAGTCTTGAATCGGAGAAATTTGATGGTAATTCGGACAGTGTGAATGGGTCACAAGAGATCTGATTGGATATTGTTTTCTAGAAGAGATGAATACAATGGCGATACAAGAAAACCGCCAGATTCACTGTCTCTTAAGAGTTGAAACGCAAAAAATCAAACCTACTTTCATTCTACCTGAGGAGCAGTGCCAGAAATTTGTGTCAACAACGATAGAGATTGAAGAATACTAGACATGTTGCCATGGTACTAAGCTCCATACTAGTGAACATTATCCGACCAAAGTCCTCCTAGTATAATGGAGTTAACCAGGCCTGGGATGTTATTTCAAGTGACAGTCGCGGTGAGAGTCCTGTACCGTATCAGATTCCAGCATGAGAATGACGTATTGTTTCACTCACATCTCCGACACCAGGGCTCGTATCTTGCAGACCTCCTCTCCAAGGACCCACGGGTATTGCTGCCAAAACACGCACAGGTCATTGGGCAGCCCTGGAAACAAACACGACTCATTAGATACATCCCCTTTAGTATATCATGTTATTCATGACGTGTATCATACTGC
>OZ023334.1:37045380-37055380 GCA_964007535.1 Brachyptera risi | reverse complement strand
GCAACACATAACGCGTTTGCTCAGTTCTAGATTCATGGTGAGCTGTTTTTTCGACGTGATTTGTCATTCAAGATGAAGAACTATGAGTGAATAATTTCCTCTCTGAATATGACGTAGTTGGAAAAGTCAACTCAATTGAATTTTGAATCATAGCACTTACATCCGACATGAAAGATACCTTGTATAATTCTCAACTTCATCATCATTCTATATTTCTGAATTAATTCCAGCCCGACGTCTGGAGTTTCAGGCAAGCGCTGGTATACTATGGTGAAGTTGAGTCAACTTGAGAGCGCGTAGGAGTTGAACTAGCGGAATATCAGCAAAGACATGACTATCTAACTTCGTTGGAAGACGTAAAACCAAAGACCTTAGTATCTAACTTTGGTGAAACTAAGCCTTCTAAGCGGCGACAGAGTGATGCTAGCGCACGTATCGCAGTGGAGTGAATTATTCTTCAGGCGGGCCAGTTGGAATGATTCCAATGTTTTATTCCTCACACCTTCTTGGATTCACATAATTATCCAAGTGATGTTTTTATTCGAACTGATATATCTCATGCACATTCCATGATTCACCACTATGTCTAGGTCTCTAGCTCCGTCATGAGTGGACGAGACAACGCTATCTGTTATATGAACGAGTGTCTTAATTATGTTATTAACGGCAAAAGTGAAGTAATTCTTCAGATTCAGGGAGAAACGGGAATGTAAGTACAGCCTGGGCTTGACCAATAATTGAGATATCTGTTCATTCGTACATATCCATACTATTTATAACAGGAATATTCCTGTGTTTGATTCACAACACGATAATCACGTCAGTTCGGTGTTATACGCATTGAACATATTGGTGGTAAAGCAGATATCTCTCTTCTAATTCACTCCACTGTGACAGGTAGCAGTAGTGAGCAATGTCGCCAAGCGTTACATGGTAAACAAGCTCAGTTCGGTGTTATACGCATTGAACATATTGGTGGTAAAGCAGATATCTCTCTTCTAATTCACTCCACTGAGACAGGTAGCACTAGAGAGCAATGTCGCCAAGCGTTACATGGTAAACAAGATCAGTTTTACGTCTTTTAACGAAGTTAGATACTAAGGTCTATGATACCAGTTTATGACATCTTCTGAACAATAACTTATGATTCAAGGTGATTCTTATTCACGAGAAACAACTCCTTAGTAACGTCAGAATGATGTTGAGTCGAATTATAAAATCATACAATTATAGAAAATTGAAAAAAAATTGAATTATTGAATTATAATCATTGAAGTTATGATATTGGATTATGAATTTATATGACAAATGTGGCAAATGACGCTCACAAATGTGTATCTGAACTGCATATTTTGAAAATCATGCCGAATGAATTTAATGTTCGATATTCATTCCATTCATAGACGGTATCAAAAGTGAGTGTAGTTTCCATTCATATTTGAATCATCCGAATGAGTGATAGCGAGGACCTCTGTCCCACTCTTACTTAACTTTGTCCGTTCCTCTCATTCTCCTCTCTGAATTGTGTGCACTGAAGACGTGCATTCAACTGATTGTCATGAATCTGTGCTGTACACGCAGACTTGACCAACTCATAACAGCTGTATGGTCCGAAGTTGAATCAGTTGGATCACTTCTGAGAAGAACCATGTTGAGGACTCTGGAAACCTCAGAAGATGAGACCGGGCGGAAGAACCAGGAAAAAAAATCCTCAAAAAATATATCCAAATTGTCACCAAATGTGAACACATGAATTATGAAAATTATCTATGACTATCAATAACGTAACGGGATAAGCAACATGGCGTAAGTCCTATCCTTTTAACATCAGGCCGTTTTCACCATGATGGAATCAGCGCTTCCGTGTACATTACCGAGATTCGCAATTTCAAATCAAATCGTACGTATTACGGTATTGGGCTCGTATTTCAATGTATAGTACATAGTTGTATACTTGCATTGAGTCTGACCTTTCTCGTAGATGATGAGTGATTATCCAGTTATCAAATGGTAAATGAAGCAGTAGGGCTCTCGACTGGGGGACTTAATGCTTCTACAGACGTATTTCAAATTTATATTGGCCAATTCAAATGGAATTCATTCCAATATAGCTCAATGCAGTTGGGAAGAGCTGGATTCACAGATTGCATTACATCTATCACTTGTATAGATCAACATACAATAATACCAGCAAATCATCATAACATTTGTAAGGCGGCATCCCTCTGATATACGCATGGTGCGAAAGGAAACCGCCATGTTGCTTATCCCGTCACGTTATTGCTAGTCATCGACATTATTTACAAATTTCGTACAGTTTGAATCAGCCATTACGAATTATTCAATGAATAATATATATATATATATATATATATATATATATATATATATATATATATATATATATATATATATATATATATATATATATATGTGTGTATATATATATATATATATATATATATATATATATATATATATATATATATATATATAATTATATATATATATATATATATATATATATATATATATTATATATATATACATATATAAATAATAAAATAAATGAATAATTCAATGAATGTTTTTTCCATCGAATAGAAATGAAGCAGAATCATGTTGTCAAGATTCACGGCATTCTAGACTCGATTTTCACCGGCTCTTGAAGTGTATTTGGTATGGTCGAGGTGTGTAGAGTTCCTGATTATGAATCACTCCATATATGGGTGGCCACTATCGGTAGCTCATTCAGTTGAGGCACCGCTTCAGAAATTAAAGTCACCGTTGGGTGTGGGTCAAAGTACCGAATGAAACATGTACTTTTCAACGTCCTTCCACCAATCATCACTCCATAGTTATATATTCACTTGTTAACTCGTACCCTCGGCGTATAACCTAGCTGTTGATGAGGTCGTTGGGCAAATGATATTCAATCAATATATATATATATATATATATATATATATATATATATATATCGCTCATCTTCCAACGTGTGTGCTACGTTTGCCCAATGATAATCACATACTATTAGAGACAACTTCCGTAATATGTCGCCACAACAACTCTCCATGTGCTCTTGAATCATACATCATCGCACTTATATCCAACTGGAATTATAAAAGTTAGAAATCATCCCTGACATTATTACTGTCGGTCTTTCATTTTCAATCCTTTTGTCGTCTCTAATGTATTTTACTGAAGCAGTCTCACTAATATGTATATGCAGAGGGCACTGAGACCCGGGATCAACCAGCAACCAGGTGCCTGGAGAGTGGATACTGGAGTATAGACACTATAACAAGAGTGGACGTGGCCTTGGCGTGTTTACTTAGAAAGATGATTCGGCTATTCGAGGAAACGATCAAGCCTGACCTGAAAAACCCTAACCTCATCTTATCTGTGCTCTAACCAATTCCCCGGAATAGTAGCTAGTATGGAATTATTACACGCCAAGCTCTTCTTCACTTCTGGTGGTATCGCTGTTCTAGTATACGCTCATCAGCGCCCCCGGCTTGAGAGTGGATCACACATCGAGTCACGCGGTACTAAAAACCATACAACATGATTGGCTGGATTCGAATAACCACCACATTAAACCAAGTCACATCACTATTCAGGTTACAGAAACGTGCTCTGCGCATCAGGGCACGCGCAAACAGAGACCTGTGTGCTGTGGTTTGAGTCAGAGGTTATTTTTGGATGAGTAAAAGCGAAGACTCAATTTCAACATACCCGAAAAAATTTCCTTTTTTTTTTTTCACGCTCCACAGGTCAAACGAGAATTCAAAATCAGTTCAAACTTGGCATACACAAGTGCCCTTATCTATTTCAATATTGTATAGTTTTGAGGCGCAATCGGTTGAACGACTTCTGAGAAAACTCATTTCGAAGTTTTCGAAAACCCCAATCTCATAAGAATAACACAGAGGAAAAAGTTATTTGAGAATATTTCCTTCAAGAGAATCCAAATTCTTAGGTAATTTCAATATACAAATAAGATCTCGGCGCTGCTTGAATCACGATGGTGACTACTGATGTGAGAGTACCAAAATGTTTGCATATCCGTTGTTGACAATAATTGTTCGATGACATTTTCTTTGACGTGATCCGTTCAGAAGTTAGCATTTAAATAAGCGTCAAAAAGCCGTCTCGACGCTCTCGACGCTGATGAAATTGTGATAAAGAGTAATATGAGATAGCCAAATCGTTTCTATATTCGTTATCCACAATTATTAAAGGAACAACTCTCTTGTGGGGTTGGCCGTTCGATAGTTATAGGGGTGGTTAGAGTTCAAAGTGTGTGCAAACGTCGCGACGCCACCGACGCTCTTTGCAGCACCTGACAAAGTGCCAGGAAAGGGGCAAATACCCGTCTGGTATATCTGAATGGAATCCCGTTTACTGCTATACTCTTCCACGAAAATCCTACGGGGTGTAGGTTGCTCCCCTACTACTAGGCTCAACTGCCTCCGGACGGCCATTTGCCCACTTCGACAGTGCTGCCGCCTGGTTAGCTTCCAATCACAAATTGGATATTTGAATTTCGCTCCAATTCTATCAGCCCTGTTGATTGGATGTTATGATTTGTGACGTCAAGAGGGCGGAGAATCCAAGTCGTCAATTCGTTAAAAGTTACCAGTGAACAATCATCGAGAAATATATTCGGAAAAACACCACGTGAATTTCTTACCGGGAAATATTTCTACAGAGTTCATGAATTCCATTGAATACTCTACTTCTCTTCGCTTTGCTCATCTCTGATCTCTGTTCCAATAATTCGCTTCTAACATCCACAGTGCAAGTTATTTGCTATTTCTTGTTTCAATTACTCATTGAATTATGGAAAATTTCGTTGAATATATCATGTATATCATCAATCAACGTAGACAATAGAAAAATATCATCATCACTATCATTATGATTATAACCATTATTACATTCATGTCTGTCATGGTGATCCACCAGCGTATTTCACAGCGCCTTTCCTCGATACAACAAAAATAGTCCTGGAAAACTTTTTCTAGTTGATGAAGAGTTTGCAAACAATTACGTCATTGTATCTCCATTCCGCAGCTTGGCAACAAAATGGAGACTAATTTAGTGCAAATTGGTAACACAATCCCGAGAAAAACTTAATTTAATATCCATCCGGTAACTTTTAAGAGAGAAACTTTCCCAGCGTGATGCAATACCGGACGGGGTTAATGCAGACAAGGAAACACACAGAATACTCATGAGAGAATTGTTCCTCAAGTTCAGTAAAGTCGTCATTAGTGATGAAAAATAGAGTTCAGAATAATCTGTACAGAGCTGGCTCAAGGGTATTCACATTCACTGTTCTGAAGATGAGAAGAATCACTTCTGACAAATAACTCCGTTGCGAATCAACTGATGGAAAACCATTGAAGTGAATCGACCAATGTAGATGGGCGTGACTTAGACGAAGCGGGGAAAATTTAAGATACCTTGATTGGTTATTTCCCTATTTCCCCTGCTTCACTGTCCACTTGATTGGTTTTTATATTTTGTGACATCACGAGGGCGGACGATCTGCAATGGTGAATTGGTATGAAAGTTATGAAAAAATAACTCGAAATATTGTGTCTCGTTCTTTTCCGTGTACAAGCAAAATGGATGAAAATGCTTGTTCAAAAGAGGGGTGAGGTGCAAATCTCAATTCTCAACATCAGTCCGTCTCATTGTGTTATGAATGATATAAAACGCTCTTGCAAAAAATTCTCACCCCATTTGACACGGGAGAAAAAAAAACCTGAAAAGTCGATAATTTTCGACCGGGCCTAACGAAAATCTCTCTTATGAAAAATAACATGTGACGCTTCGTTGAGCTAAGAACGTAGACAAACTAAGATAGGTAGAGAAAAACTGTTCCCACAAAATATCTGCGCTCGAATGTCATCTTTCGTTCGATATGTATAACATGGCTACTTATTTCCGCCATATGATTTCAATTGGTTAACTCGCATGGCGTGTGGCTTCATTGTTGCAGATTTGATTTCACCAATGTCCCAGCAATAACCTTGAGCTGTATTTCTACTATGACAGTTCGATGCCAGGTGTTTGAAGGGGTAAAGAGGACATTGGTTTATTCACAATGGTGGTCAGAAACTTGAATGACAGACGTTTGTACAAAACCAAACAAAATAAAATCATATTCAGGGAATATATTCTCCGTTCTCACACAGCTTATCATTTCAAAATATTTTTCTCTGTAAATATTTGTTTGTGAATATTTGGAATAGCTATTCATTTTCAGAGGAATTTCATGTCATGACATAATGAGACGGACCAATGGTAGAAATTAAGATTTATTTGGAGAATTTCACAGCAATAATCGTAACTGCTTGAAACTCGTCAAAGCTGATGTTCAATCTAATAAACACCTCATCAGATAATGTCATGCGTCTTGCCTGATGATTATTATCAACATTTCAGCTGACCAAGAAAATCATCAAATTCTATGAGATTATGAATAAACTTGTATCAATAGAACCGCAAGATTTATGAAAATCACAATTATATGTTGGCATGCTCATTACGTGTGAACAATGATTTCGGAAAATTTCATAACTTTACAATTATTGCTGTGGAATACCCGTATATAACCAATATATGTCAAGTTCTTTTTTGGTGGCCGGTGAAAACGGGTGGAATAAGTGTCTTTTTTCTCATCAGTTTGATAGCAATTGACTTTAATGGCTCTGCATCAGTCAATTCGAAAATAAATTAATAATTTTTTCAGAAGCAGTCTTCTTCATTCATTTGTTTTAATTGGTCAAAATTGGTGAATGTTTGATTGGTTGATTGTACTAAGATCTGTTGGTATCGGATGAATGATTGATGAGATGGTGAGATGATGAGATGATGGTTTTATGGGTAGTGGGAAGGATAGTGGGAAGGAAGCGGTCGTGGCCTATAATGTGGGTACCATCCCGGCATCAGCCTAGACTACAGAGGGAAACCACGAAAAAACCCTGTGAAGATGGATGGTAGCGGGATCGAATCGGTTCAAATATGACCACTACCTCCCGGTTCACATGAAGCAAGTGCGTTAACCACTCAGCTATTTGTGCCGGTCCTCTTCATTCATGGATTGATGAATATCGAAAGCTCAGTATGATTTCTCTCAAGGCTATTCATCCAACCAAAGATGAGAATTTCTAAATCTGACAAATAACTAGATTTTGAGTTAACTAATGCATGACCATTGAAGGAAATTGATATTGAAATGATGACAAAAAATCGAAATGTTTTTTCCTGTTTTCTCTCGTGTGCCGGCAAAATGATCAAAAACGCTCACAAAATACGTCAACACCGCAAAAATGATTGTAGAGTTTTGAAACTTGCCAAAGTTATTGTTCATACTATTGGGCATGTCATCAGGAAATTTTGAATCCATAAGTATTGTCGTTTGATTACCATCGACTATTTAGTTGCCTGAAAGGTTTTACACAATTGTATG
The DNA here is from genome assembly GCA_964007535.1 of Brachyptera risi. Lineage (NCBI taxonomy): Eukaryota > Metazoa > Arthropoda > Insecta > Plecoptera > Taeniopterygidae > Brachyptera > Brachyptera risi. Next base: position 37,047,894 of record OZ023334.1, on the reverse strand, counting down.
CGATTATAATTGAATCTGTATCAGAAGAACGGCAAGACTTATGGAAATTCTAGTTATCCGATGACATTGACATGCCCAATAGTATGAACAATAACTTCGGCAAGTTAGTTCACTTCCTGACATTTGAAAACCTCTGCCGTATAATGCACGGTTATGTTTGTTCAGATGTATAAGATTCCAGTGTATGGATCAAATGATTATGAAAGTTGCTATTGTCAACATCCAAGACATGAGTGTGTGTGTTTATTCTACCACAGCTAGAATAAAGAAGGAACGGAGTGACAATCGTGCCACGGTATATAATTCGATATCATCTTTTCGAGATGTGATATTATTGAAGGTTATTGTGTTATAATATGGCTTTGACTTTAATTTGATTCGAGTAGACAATCATTTGATACGTGTTCTATCGTCACTCCCAGCCGTGCGATAAGGGATGAGGACACACAGAGTTTAATGTAATAAGTTACTCTCCTGAACTGAATGGAAGAATTGTGACATCTCTCCGAGAGGTGGTTGGTTTCGATTATGAGGAGGGAGAGAGAGATGTAGGGAGAGAGAGAGAGAGAGAGAGAGAAGGAGAGAGAGAGAGAGAGAGAGAAGGAGAAAAAAGAAAGATAGAGAGAGGAAGGAAATGGAGAAAGAGAGAGAGAGCGAGAGAGAGAATGAGAGAGAGAGAGAGAGAGAAGGAGAAAAAAGAAAGATAGAGAGAGGAAGAAAATGGATAAAGAGAGAGAGAGAGAGAGGGAGAGAGAGAGAGAGAAAGAGAGAAATAGAGAGAGAGAGAGAGAAATGAAGAGGAAGAGAAGAAGGAAATGATGAGAGAGAGAAGGAGAGAAAGATAGAGGAAGAGAGAGTAAAGAGAGGGGAAAATAAAAGAATAGGAGAGAGAAGGAGAGAGAGGAAAAAAGAGAGAGGGGAGATAGAGTGGGACCGAGAGAGAGAGAGAGAGAGAGAGAGGGACATGGAGAGATGAAAAGTGGGAGAGAGCGAGCTGGAGCTGTATTATTACGCTGTATATTATAACCAGGCAATAAGTCTACTCTCTCCCATCCCCTGTTTTCCCTCCCAGCACCCACCGTTAGGACTCATGTCGTGCCAGTCCGTGGTGACAGCGCCGAGATTCATTGTTCTAGACCGGCAGTAAATAACGCCCGGTGTGCAATAATGGTTTTCCGGGTGGCCTGAATCTGAAAAAAATGTCGACTCTCTCTCAGCGGTTTTCGGAACCCCCCTTGATCACTCACCACACCTCATGGTGAGCATTTTGGCGTTTGTCACGCGTCGATCGACTCAGGGGTTTCCAATAGGATTTTGGCAGGCTACAGGCTATATAAATGGACACATACTAACGTACATACATATACATGCACACATACCCAACTTCAGAGGGACGTGGGAAAGAGAATTGAAGCCTGTTACCTGAGAGGATGTATGCTGGGAAACCAGGAGAACTGGGATAGAGTGTCAGCACACATAGCCGAAGTGATGGAGAATGAGTGGAGAAGAGAAACGGAAGAGAGGAGCTATAATCAGCCTTTTTCCTGAAGCCCATAATAATAATAGCAGTTTATTGTCTTCATTAAGATCACATATACATGATATACGACGACATTGAGTAATATAATACGATACACACAAACAATATGTCACAAGTATAGGCTAACATATACAAACTTTCAGATCATAAGAGAAATAACCTAATCCGTGTTATTCAGGAATTCTGTAACGGAGTAAGAACATTTTTCCACAAAGTACTGTTTCAAATGTGTCTTGAAATATCTCTGAACTTTCAGAAGTTTGATACAATTCGGAAGTTTATTGAACAATTCAACCCCAGCCGATATCGGGCTGGTCTTCTGAGTAGTGTTCAGTGCTCTTAAATTCCTATTTGTTCTCGTGCCGTGCACATGAACAGCATTGCCTTCCATTGATGAATGTTCGTTCTCAATAACAAATGATATAATGTTGTACATATATAAGCATGGTAGAGTCATTATTTTAAAATGAATGAATACTGGTCTACATGAGTCCTTGAAATATACTCCTGGTGTGGTAGGATCATGGTTAGCATTAGCAAGATGTCGAACTGCTTATTTTTGTAGAATAGATAATTTTTCTATCAAACTGATTGCGAACCATAAGAGCCGGTCAGACAAGATTCGTCACGGTCAAGATGCATTGAGGGTTGCGTTCGTTTTCCGTTTCCTCATGGTGACTTTTAACTCAATTCTGAGAATATTTATATTTCCTGAGTACTTTCCTCAGAAGTAACGATCGCTGTCCTACCTTTTTTCTGTTGTCACAAACAAAAAATAACAATACATAAACACTCTTAAAAATATCCACAAAGCCTTCATGGGATTGTCTGTGGAATGATATAATGATATAATCTGGACAAATAAATGATAATGATATAATTTATAATCTAGACAAATCCATTTCTTCAAAATGACTTGGTGTTGATAATTCCTGTTAATTCTGATAATTAGGTTTATCTTCTCTTGAATATCA
>OZ023334.1:37022880-37040380 GCA_964007535.1 Brachyptera risi | reverse complement strand
CTCCTTCAATTTTGTTGCACTTCTTTGAAAGTGTTGCCCTGGGTGGTTAGGAAAATGGTGGCGGTATTTTTATTTGAACGCCGACATATTTAATCAGTTGATCTCAGACTCACTTCGAATAACCACCTCGATCTTTAGCGGTGCTCTGCCCACATTGTACTTGCACGTTTACGTGTATGAAAACTCTTTTCTCACTTGTGTACCATGTTTCACAATTGATGTTAGATTCCTCATTCATCAACCATCATTCGAGCTTTCCATATCTCACACAGACAAGCAGATAGTTGTACCTTTCCTGAGTGAGTATACCAGTCATCAGAGTAGCTTGTTCGGTGATAGACAACTCGATTCATCAGCTGTTCTCTTCACATTGATATTCATCACTGGGATTCAACATGATTATCTTCATAAAAGACAATCCAATCACAGAAATAACTCATATGAAATGATTAAGTCATATCTAGATATGGAACTCGACGATACAAAAGACGATGTTTAGAGAAATAGAAAATGTAATGAAGATAATAAGTTCGAATATGATCAAGTTGGAATTGAATTATTGCTTTTCACTCCGGGACAACTGAGAACAGTCAGCTGTACCAACTCACTCCTCAACACTAAAAACTGTGAATAAGGCGCCGAGACTAGGATAATCTATATTGGTTATGCTTACAAGCTGTTGTTCAAAGAATACAGGTTATGATGAGGAAGATGGGGTTATTAATAGCATCAAAATGTCAGCATGGAGGAAAACGATATATTGATACTCTCATCAGAAGAGACATTTCTTGGGGTGATTGAATCAATATGATGAGTGAGTTGTATTCACTCTCATCAGTGGTTCATTCATGAATATTCTGATTCCGTTCTGGACCCAAAACCGACAATGTTGAATATATGCACTTTTTCGGACACTTTCTCTCATAAACTATGGAACTTACATGCACCTAATCATAACGGTGGGTCAATTAGACCTTTTCACACATACAACAGAAAATTTTCCATTTTCACAATGTTCGAAAAATACCGCATTTTCAGACGTACAAAAATTGTACATTCTATTTTATTCCTTATAGGGTCGAATCAATCCATTCTTTGATATGGCATACTTATATCTACATGTGATGCAAATTTGAAGTGAATAACTCCCAGAGTATCAGAGATTCAGGAACCGGGGAACTGAAAAATAATTTTTAGAAATAACCGCATCGGAAAATATTGGCACAAAATTCAATCGCACTGAAATGTCAGAGGTGGGATTACCGGGTGCTGAATGTGGGGAATGATTCAATCAGAATCACTCCGATTAATTTGATGATTTTTGCAGCATCTGACTGATGAGATATTATTATGCCTACAATATCAATCTGGAAAAATGCAAAATTCTTGAAACTAGCTTCATTCAGACAATTCAAGTTCGGTCTTCAGAAATACAAATATCAGAAGAATGTATCATTCAGGAAATCAAACTATATTCCATTCAATTGATTGTTATGATTTGTCTTGTTCTTTTCCAAGATAAGAAACTTCGAACTCTTTTTTCGTTGTAATTACTCTTTCATAATCATAAGTATTATGTTTAATTATTGTGACACTCGAATATGGTGTGGACCTTGGTTTTCATTTTTCAAACATTAGATTAGATGTTTTTATCATATGGATCACTATCTATTGCATAAATCCAAATATGAAATAATTCGTTTATTACTTGTTACTTAATTGTTTGTTTCTTCCGTTTCACCATAATTCATACTTCAAGGACATTGCATTTTTTCGTATTTATTCCACGGATAAGCCTGAATCAGGCTTTGTGGGTTTTTTGTGAACACACCTGATGTATGAACTATACTGCAAAAAAAAAGAATTTCAACTTCAAATGTTTCCTTAAAACCTCCACCTATTGCTGGAGTCGATGTTGTGGAATACCAGTTGTTTGATGATTACTTCTGAACAGGATGTCCATGAGATAGCATCGTGCTGATGAGAGAGAAACATCAACACGTGATTTCAAGACCTATAGGATGAAATGAGATGAAATCATTGGCCGTGGTTATTCAATGTGTATTAGTGTGTATTAGAATATGTTTTAGGCACATCTGTGAAAAATTGGGCGATTAAAGTTAAATTTACTCCTAACTTACTTCTTACTCACTTGTCTCACTTTTTACTTTCTTACGAAGTAGTAATTATAACGTTTGAAGGACCAATATATGCAGGATGCAAATATTTCAATTCTCTGCCGAATTTTTCGAGAGTGGCCAGCGAACAGTCATCGAGAAAATGTGTTCAAAAAAGCTCTGTGAACATTTCTCGCCGAAAAAATGCTTTCACAAAGTTGATGAATTCTGTTGAATATTCTATACTTATCTTTGCTTTGGTTATCTTCGTTCTCTGTTCTTATTTGTTTCCAATGCGTACAGTGAGGTTATTACCTATTCATTGTTGTAAATACTCACTATATTACTGAAAATGGTTTTAGATTATCATCTAGTGACAAACAAAATGATACGATGAACCATTATCATCATTTCCATCATTATTATCTATTATTATTATCATAAATATTGACCAGAGATGAAAGATACAGACTCACTAATAATTCATACCCGATATATAATACTTCATCCTCTTATTCACTTCTTGTAGCCTATTTACTTTCTCTTGTTCAAAGGAAAACATAATATTTTGTCATTCAACTGTTTTTATTCTTATTCCGCGTAGCTTTCCAGATGTTTATTTCAAATGACCAAGATATATTCAATAATATGTTAACAGTGTGTAGACTCACAGACAAGTCAAATATTAGGTGACTTCGTGGGTCTACATCATTATTTCAATGTACTGTCATAACATGTCAATAAAACGCATTAGAGAAAGTTATTATTATTTTGAGGGAATTCTTATATTTGTGTTTCCCACGCTTCAAAATGTGGCTATCTCATTCTCATACCATCCAAAGATATCACCAACCGACTGTAATCTATCAGATCGACTATTATGCACTGCCCAAGTGCGAGTGAGACAACAAACACGAGCAAGCTGGCATCAACGCAATGGGGAGAAGCAAGAAGATGTTTAATTGCTCAGAGAAGTAATTAAGACTTTTAGAGACAGAACGCCGAGAAGAGGACGAGCAAGTTGTTCGAAAGAAAAAGTATTTTTCCCAACTGTTGGTAAGTCTGTAACACACTTTGTTTGAATAGTTTATTTTGTTGGAAGTGTTAAAATACTTCAAGTAATGCAATAGTCACTAATCCAGCTGATCATTCCTCGTCACATTCCATAGTTGCTTGAGTTGTTCGAAAAAATGGCAGGAATAATTTATAAGTTTCGCTCATAATCAAACTGGTACAAGATGAAGATGTCCATCTTCTGAAATACTGAGTTTGGATAAAAAATATTTTCACGTTCTATATATTTAAACCTTTATTGGCCCCTGACTCCAAAGTGCACAGGATAACAATCAATATAAAATACATGAGAAAATATAATAGAAAGTTATGTAACTGAATATTGAAATGATATGAAAATGGAATGAGAATTGAAAAAATTTACGATAAAATAGAAAATGATGACACTGATGATAATTGAAAGGATAAAATAAATGTAGACGTTGGTGGATGATGGTTAGTTATACTGTTTATTATTTTTTAATGTCTATTGATTGCTCAAATATCATTTTCATTTTGTACACACATTTCCTCTATGGATTCTTGTATATTGTCATATTCTTCCGGTAAAGGAGAATAATTTTACTATGCCTTATTCAAATCATTCATTTCCTTCATTGCCAACTGTTGACACATATCATTGTCAGTTATGTTGCCCGCAAACAAGAACTCGTTTTCATGCGAACCTCGTATCAACTCTATCAACCTATATAATGCTATTTTCTTTCATGACTGATTTTCTATATATTTTCTCAGATTACTTCATATCCGTATTCATTCTTTCCATTATGAGAGTGGACTTGAATTCATCGTCAACTTTAATGAGTGAAGAATAAGATCTTTTTTTTAATTTTTGGGAAGTGGTAAGATCGCCCTTGTGGTACCCCGTTCGAACAATCCTATTTCTCAATCATTGCCTCAATTGGGGAACAATGATTTTATATCAAGTTTATCTATTCATTCATTATTTATTATTGTTTTTATAGAGTGTTAAACACTGTATACAGGTAGTGAGAATAGAGCAGGAGCCCCGCAACAATATGTGCCTAACTACCTGTATAATGATATAAATGATAAATCGTAAATTAGATCGGTAGAAATAAAATTGATAAATTGATGATAGCAACGAATCGAAAATCAAAAAAACTCAATATGAAATACAAATGCCTAATATAAGGCCTAATTTAACATATATAAAGTTTCAAGTATCTAATTAAGTGAAAATATTCTAATTTGTCTACAAAATGTACCAAAAACATCATCTGTCCTCAAACTGACAGGTAAAGAGTTATAAAAGGCGATAAAACGAAAATAGAATTCTTCTTGATATTGTGTGGTCCTGGCGAATGGAGGTTTTAATGTGGCCAATTGCTTCAACCGAGGTCTTAATGACGCATCAAAAACCACTCTCTCAGAAATATCCATTTCTAAGATCTTCATAAGTAATTTCTTCAGAAATAGCACGTCTATTTCCTTGAGATGATTTTCAATGGTCAATATATGTTGTTCATCTTTTTTTCCTACGATAAACTTCAATGCTCGACTTTGAATTTCTTCCAATCTCGAAATATTGCCTAGACTTGTTGGATGCCAAGCAGGACAACCATACGACATGATCGGCCCGACCAACCCCAAGTAAACTGTGTACTTCACTTTTGTATCAGCCACATGCAATATTCTACCTAGAAAACCCAGAGTCTTGGCAGCCTTGTCTCTCACAATTTCAGTCTGTATATTCCATTTGAGGTCATTTGTAAAAACAATTTCAAGAATTTTCATGGTTCTGTCACAGTGTATTCTATTTTCATTACCGCAATGGAATGTCCCCCCATTTTCTTTGGATTTGGATCCTGTAATCGACATGAGCTGACATTTTTTCAGACGAGCTTTAGCAAGGATTCAATTTGACATACTGAAAAAAATTGGTGTTCGTTTTTATGTTTTTTTTCCATTTTTTAAATGTTTTCTTGTCGATTCTCCACAGGTCAAACGGCTACAGCTATCGACTACCATTCTGATGTCTTTATCACTGTTTGATAATTCCCCTCTCAACTTGTCTGCCTCCATCCATTCTTCCTTCTGTTCCCTGTACAGTGTCCCTGTTTCGGGAAGCTGCCCGAGTTAATCACGACGCTATTGTGCAGACGCCGGGAAGGAGTCGGTCGCGGCCAGATCACAGGGAACCACCCCATTAGTCACCTTAACGATCGTGTGCCACACCACGCCGCAAATCTTGACACGAATAGACGACCGGCGGGGATCGAACCCCAACCCACTGGATCACGTAGAGCTGGCGACTAATCGACCGCATGCCGTGCTCTAATCGAATAAGGCCTCGGTATTACCAAGTCCAGTTAGTATTTATCTGAGAGTTGGTGAAAACAAATACCATAGGTAACCATGGCGATAACAAGTCTGAACTGGCAGATAAAGGCTAACTGGACTTGGTAATACCGGGCCTCAATAGTGCACATCTTGGACGATCTTATTCATTGATGCATTCAGTTTGGTATTGGAGAGAAGTTATTGAGATACTGAAAATGGGATCGATTGAACGGAAAGTAATAAATCTATTGGTTTGTGAACCGTACTTGTAACACTTAGGCACGCTGTCAGTCGATATTCATGATCAAAGTTCAACTGAATGGAAAATGGCTCTTCGAGTTGAGAGTACATGGCGTGTATTCAGCAGAATAACATTTTCATGTAGATAGCTTTTTGATGGTTCGAGATATCGAAATTCGGATGTGAAGAAAAACAGATAGTTTCAATTAGATGAGCAAATGTTCAGACCTTCATCCTACTCTTATGCAGTTTTGGCTGTTTTCATTTTTTGATAGTTCGAGTATAGTGGAATTGAGTATTAGTTCCGCTCATGCAATAATACCGCGTATAATTGTCTGTGAAATTCAAGCCTTTCTAGATTCGCTATTCACCGAATGGAGTAGGCAAGATGCATTGAGGGTTGCGTTGGTTTGCCGCCGGGAGCCAACCAACGCAACCATCAATGCACCTTGGGAGTGGGCCCATATTTTATATGAGTCAAGGTGTGCAGAGTACTCGATTTTACTCTATATAGCATTAACCACAACCTTTTTTTTAGACACATCCGGACAAGAAATACCGAAAACGGTCTTCTTAATAGTTATGATATGTCATTTTTTTATTTATTTTTTTTATTAATATTGTCACACAAAGAATACAAATATATAACACTCTCAAAAAGATCTGCAAAGCCTTAGAAAGGCTTGTCTGTAGAATAACAAAAACAAAATAATATGTTGAATTAATCAAACACAAAGACAATAAGTGGTGAACAATAATAACTACAATATATAATACCTTTGTCAACTGACAATTACTTGACGAAAATGCTTTTTTTTTCTTTTTTTTTCACGAAAAATACTAATTTACAACAACAACAAAAATTACGAAGAAAATAGATATGCAAAACAAAAATTCACTCTCTCACTCAAATTCACTCGCTAACATTGTTTCATAGCTTTGAACAATCGAGTCATTTACTTGTAATAAATCAATATTCACATCCCCAGCCAAAATAACATTCTTATCCTTCACAAGGCTTATACAATTTTCCAGCTCGTCAACAAAACATAATTTGTTCGAGCTTGGAGGCCTATACAAGGCAAATAAGTAAATAGACCAACTGCTACCCACTGACACTTCACCACAAATACCCTCGAAAGTATCAAAAGCAAAGGGATCTTCTTCAAAAAGATAAGTATCTTTAATTAATATTGCAATACCCCCACCCCGCTGCTTATTTCGAAATTTGTAGAAAATATTATATCCTTCAACTGCATAACAAACACCATCCCCCTTCTTTATTGCTATCTCTGTCAAAAACCAAAATATCAATTTTTCCAAAATAATTAAATAACAATGCATACAATTGGTCCCAGTTTTTCCTTATTGACCTTATATTTAAGTGTGATATTGAAACGCCCTCTGCTGAGTCAAACCATATATCCACATCATCAATATGTTTAGTGAAGGCATCAACATCAATATCCACTATACACTCGTCATATATCATAACCAAGGGGAAATGTATGCGCAAGCAAAACGTAAACAAAATAGACGAGAAATAAGAACACTAAGCCGGCGTAACAACTCTGTCACTGAGCACAGGAAGCTTGTCGATGTCCGGAAAGTCAAATACTTTTATGACGTCACGACAGACCTCGTCTCTGCGAACAAACACCTTACCGGACTTGAACCAGACGAACTTGTAGCCCAACTCCTTCGCCCTCGTCTTAGTTCTCCAGAGCAGCTCTCGGTAGTACGGTGACAAGTTTTCGTTTATGAAGATCTTACTGTTTGAGATTCCTCCTCCCACCACGTCTCGACTCAAGAACGATGACAGGTGACGTTTCTTATCAATGAATTGGTCTCTCTTCTGTCTGGAGGTGAGCTGGACAATAATCCTCGGGGGCTGCGTGCTCTTGTGATTGCGCTGTCCAAGGCGATGTGCAGCGTCTATCTCCTCTGCTTTCAGGTCAATATTCAGTTTACTTGCAATATCCAAAACAATAACTTTTACGTCTTCGTCGGCTTGCTGTTCCACCCCGTCTATATCAAAGTTTTTATTTCTTCCGTACTGATCTAGGTAGTTTACTTGACGTGACAAATGGTTAATAAATTCGTCGTTATTTACGCACTTCAATTTCAAATCAGCGTTACACTCTTTCAACAATTTAATTTCATTTGAGAACTCGTCTTTGATTGATTTTATATCGTCTCGAAGATCTTTCACACTTTCGCGTATCTCACGCAAAATTTCCGCCTTTAATTCAATGAATAGTTCCTTAAAGCCCTGCTGATTTTCAAGGTTGAATGTTTTATCATAATCCACAGGAGTCCCGGACTTCTTTGCCTCTCGGCACTTACCACAACGCCAATTCTCCTTCTGATCTAGAGTTTTAGCTCGATAAGTTGTCTTTTGCAATCCCGCACAATTCCCGAAATGATATTGGGAATCACATCCCATGCACTTCGCGAAATCCCCGTCAGTTGACAAGGCTAGCGTACACTTCGTATTTCCACACGACATAGTCAGTCAATGTACACACAAACAGGTTATGAAAATTAGTACTAGAAAAAAGCAACATAAGCGTTGTGAGATGAGCGAGATATCTGAATAAGGTTCAAAAGTCGTTGAAGTAGTTCTACCTCTGCTATATTTCATCGATTCCAGTATTCTAAGCACCTTGACGTATGAAGAAAATCCTTCATTGTTGAGCAAATATCGAATCTAGAAAGCAGTGAATCTCGGCAATCTGAATTTTTATTCATTTCCATAATATATTTGATCAATAAAAACAGTTAATTCAATTATTTACTTCAAAACTGCTGATTTGAATTGCATGCAGAATCGTGATAATGCGTATCATGCATGTATACACATTCAGAAACAAAATAATCTTATTTGTTGAGATTGTATTTTTCAACATTTTCCGCCCAGCCAAATCTTATTGGGTTTTTAGAAACTTTGAGATGATATTTCTCAAAATCGGTCGAACCGATTCATTCCAATAACTATACAGTTCGAAGTTGAATGAGTTTGCGTCTGCAAAGAAGTTTCATGTTGATCAGTCAACCCCTGTAACCTGTGCAGTGCCCACAAAAAAAAAACACAGACAAAAGCCTGAAATAGTGGGATGGAATCTTCGCTAACGCTCATCTAATTGAAGAATCTCTTAATTCTATGTGGCTCTGATATTTGACGTCACCAAGTGGGTAATTGTGGTCAATGCCATTGATATCTCGCTCATCCTACATCTTCAGAGCATACGCTGCGTTTGCCCAGTACTCATATTTCAATCCACCTACTTCCATGCATTCTGAAACTTCAGACATAAACTTTCTCAAGGGCCTTGGTTTGACATTTTATCGAATGTGGATATCCAAGTGTCCCAAATGTTCCGTAAACTTGATATGAGTGCCATAAAATTAACGATACCATTGAAATTGGAGGACAATAATGACACGGGAGAGAGAATCTGTCGGCAACGATATTTTCTCGCCATATATCACGGGTATGATTTGTGAGAACTTTGTTCCGAACAATGCTTCGGTCTTTCAAAACAAATTAAATCATATTCTTTGTCCACAATTGTTGTATATTATTTAAGAGGATCGATTTCATTCGCATTCCATATTGCCACAATCCATGATGAATATTTGAATCGGTGAGAAAGATAAGTAAGAGAAGAGAAACAGATGCATATGATTGTCGATTGAGATGGGCTATTGATATTCACGAGGCACCTCAGGACAGTACAACAGTAGAGCAGTAGAACGTTGAACTAGATTAGTCAACACGGATTTCTTCTGGGGTGGATGGTGATATGAACTGCCTTGTAGGTACCGGTTTGTATACGTTTTCTTTCTGTATACTGAATGACCCTATGAACCATCGTCGTTTCGCTCGATCAACAAATCTAAGAATGGAAGTTTGTGGTTCTCTTCCAATTCCATGGTGAACTGTTTCTTGGGGTGTATCGGATTTAGATGTGCGAGAAAATTGTGAATTTCACCTCCACCATCTCCAAAGAGAATGAAACAATCATCTACGTAACGGAACCAACATTTTGGCTTGTATATTGGGCGATAATGAGCTACCCATAGCTAGACCATCTCTCTCTTCATACAGTTGCCCTTCATACGGAAAATAGCTAGCGTCTAGGCATCCTTTGATCAAGTCGCAGTACGTTGGTGTAAACGTATGATTGTCTTCCAGTGCAGTTATCGCTTCGTCAACGGGCACGTTAGTAAATAGTGAAATGACGTCAAAACTCACCATAATATCACCCGGTTCATGTTTCAACCCTTTTAGTTTCTCTAAATTCCGATGAGTTTCGTACGTAGCTGGATATAGACTCGTTTAGATCATTACATTGCTTAGCTACATACCTTGCTATATCATGGGCAGGAGAACCAATCGCACTGACATTCGGTCTCAAGGGAATACCTGGTTTGTGATATTTTGGGAGGCCATAAGTCTTGGGTATTCTCGAATCTTGCGGTGTAAGTTTTTGTATTACTTCTTAAGGTAAATTCGCTTCTCTCATAAGATTTGACAGTTTACGTTCGTGCGTTTTTGTTGAATTTCGATTGATTGTAACATAGGTTTCGTTATCATTCAACAACTCGTTCATCTTCTCCTGATAGTCTGAAGTTTTTGAAATACATGTCGCATTTCCTTTGTGTGCTTTCAATATTCTAATATCGTCATTCTCGCGTAGCTCTTGGATTGCGTTACGTTCGTTAAACGTATAAGGTTATTCGGAATTGATTCTTTGAAATTATCACCGACTATTTTTGACACATCTTGTTTCATTCCTTCGTCTAGATTTTTCGGAAAAGTTCTAATTGCAGCTTCTACGCTAATAATTATATCTTCCACCAGAATTGATCTCGGTGCAACCGCGTAATTGAAACCTTTCTTCAGAGCTGAAACTGCTGGACCACTGAGTTCTACTCCCGCCGAATAAACTATATATATATATATATATATATATATATATATATATATATATATATATATATATATATATATATATATATATATATATCTATCTATATATATATATATATCTATATATATATCTATCTATATATATATATGAACTCATATATATATTTATATATATATATATATATATATATATATATATATATATATATATATATATATATATATATATATATATATATATATATATATATATATATATATATATATGTGAATATATATATATATATATTAACTCATATATATATATATATATATATATATATATATATATATATATATATATATATATATATTTATATATATATATATATATATATATATATATATATATATATATATATATATATATATATATATATATTCATATATATATATATATATATTTATATATATATATATATATATATATATATATATATATTCATATATATATATATATATATATATTTATATATATATATATATATATATATATATATATATATATATATATATATATATATATTTCATTGTCGAATTAGAGAGTATATGGATGAAGAATGATCACACCCTAGTAATTAGTAGAGCGCTCGTCAAACCCAATATGAATAGAATGAACGATCACTGCACATTGTAATCACCACGCAATATAGGATACAATATGTAGAACAATGGAAAGGATTATGAATCGCGCTGCAAAGTCTCAGCGGATTTATCGGGAAAGTTTTAGTTTGGAAGTTCACGAGAAAACTTAGCCGATGAGAGATTATGATCACAAGCAATGTATTCTAAACTTGAAGTCATTTTAGTATTTCAATTTGTCTACTCATTAATGATGGATTCTCATTCTGTAATAGTGTACTGTGAATGATTTCCCGTGGCACAACAGCGACTTGAGAAATCTAATGGAGCGTCTGGAGCACAATGCTGGGTACGATACTCATCAATTCTACAGTCGCTTTGTTCGTGTTCACTTCGTTACGGTCGGGGACCAGTTGACTGGATCGGCTATGAACGAAGTGGCTACTACAAACTGCCATTGTTGTCACTGATATGGAGTGTATAACTTCCACTTTGGAGAGAATTCATATAGCCAGTTCCAAGTCAGAATGAATTGGTTCAAAATGTGTTGGTTAGGTTAGTCGAGTCAGGTAATTCTTCGTAAATTTGGAAGGGGGGATTTAGGTGATTTCTTTTCTTTCGAACATCTTCCGTGTTTTTCTTCGAGTAATTATCGATTTGGAAGTTGATTCGGGCCATTTTTCTCATAATATTCTGAAATTGTCGATGAGCATGCATGAAATGAATCACTCAGTGTCACTGTTCATCGAGCCTTCTGCTAATTCCCGATATAGAATCACACACTGTCAGTCTTCGGAGGGCATTTACTGAAATACATAATCTTCACATTATTAGAATTTGTTCTTTGTGCTACGTCCATGAGATCGGTCCGCTTGTCTCGTTAATTTCTGTGAATGTTCATTGTTACTTTCCAAAGTATTGAATCTTTCACTTTTTTGATATCTCGATCATCCAACCATGGTGACAAAAATGAATCCTGGACACATATCTTATTAGGGCGTGTCAAAATTACCTCATTTATGCGTACTCGTAACCTTGACCTTGCTCAAAGTACGCAAGTGACGTCATGAGGAGCGTCTGGATTCATAAAATGAGAAGTCAAGTATGAAAGTTCACAAGCATACGTGGCATGCGTTCTTGCGTACTTTACTTGTGGGCTTCTGTATTGGGTCACCTAAATCTATATCACATTTATGTTTCCATTTTTCAACCGAAACATACTAAAATATGCGATTTCATTCCTGTAATGAAGTAGCAGCTTTCAATTTGTGCCAAACTTATCACTCGTCATTATAGAAAATATCACTGTTTTATTATAATAAACAGATAAAAGTGAGGTTATGACAGTTCCCGCCATAAAACCGTTGGGGACGTGACAACTGGATTAGACCTGTCATCGACACCACGTTGAGGAATACTTGCTAGACGGTCTGAAATGCAAGTCCAAGTCCCAAGTACAAGTACAGGAGTGTAGTCGTAAGTCAAGTAGCATTGAAATTCGGACACGTCCTGTCTGAGTGATATGAGAAGAAAAACGTTGTAAATGAATCAATATCCCATAATACAAGTGAATTATGAGAAAAAACAATATGATCAACCCTAAAACAATACTTCATCAACATTTTGGTGAGAAAAAGAATGGAAAAATATTCCAAACGAAAAACGAAAAATATATTTCATCCTTAGGAAATGTGTCGATAACAATAATTTATGTCCATTGTTGATTAATTCAGTTCCATCCTGATGAGCTCACTTGTCTGAGGGTACTGTGGAGAGTTGTAATTTCTCATCGAATCTAAGCTTCATGAATGAATAAACTAGGCAAACGCGAAATATGCGTTGTAAGATGAGCGAGATATCTGAATAGGGTTTAATAACAGTCATACATTCGCTACTTTATCGACACTGGCATTCTACACACTTTGTCCTTCATTTTACTTCATCTCCTCTGGTATTCTACACACCTTGACGAATACGAAGGTTATAATGCTTGGGCAAATATCGAATCTAGGAAGCAGTGAGTCTTGGCTCATTTCCATGTAGGCTTCTGTCACGTAACAAATGACAAACAACCATTACCATAGCAATATACAGCAAACTGGTGGACCACCAAACATTCTGATTGGTCGATTCCAACTTGTGGACATTGTTGTCTATCAATTTCAACAATGGGTGACGTCACTTGACAGAAGCCTATATTTGATGTATGAAAACAGTTATTTGAATGTTTTTCTTCGAAACGGCTGTTTCGAATTGCTTACAAAATGGTGGTTATGTGTATCATTCATGTTTGAACACTCAGAGGAAATTTTATATTTTTTCGGAGAGGTTTCATTTTTTCAAATTTTCTCATCCAGCCTAATCTTATGAGGTTTTTAAAAACTTTGACATGATATTTCTCAAAATCTATCTGACCGATTCATTCCAAGAACTATACAGTTCTAAGTCGTGAAAGTTGGCCCGTACACAAAAAGTTTAATGTTGATCAGTCAAACCTTGCGACCTGCTGTGCAGTGCCAAAAAAAAAAAAACACAGACAAAGCCCTATAAGAGTGGGATAGAGACATCGCTACGCTCATCTAATAAATAAGTGTCAAACTTGAAGTGTGTAGCCGATCACAGTCCAGATCGACGGTATATTTCAAGAACTAGCAATCGGATGAACCGAATTAATATAAACTCCCAAACTCATAAATATACGGTTCAAAAAGGTTATAGCAAATTTTCTGCAGGGACATGAAATTACAGCTCCATTTTCTCCAGTTTGTTAGATAGGTCTCATCGCGTTTTGAAACATGGACACTGATACTGATGACTACGATATATTAGCTTCGGTGAATGATATATGAGGTGGTGAGTTGATGGAATGGAAGGTTATTTTATCGGGTGTTTTTGACAATGGAGAGGAGTCGGTCATGGCCTGTTGTCAAAGAACCATCCCAATATTGACATGAACAACAGAGGAAAACCACAAAAAAACAATGTCAGTATGGTTGACCATGGCGAGAATCAAACCCCGGTCTTCTGAAATACAGTTCGGTGTATTAGGCGAACAATAATCAACTGAGCCGTGACTTATTTGATATTGAAATAACACGCAGACAGCGAGTATATTACTCGGGTCATAAGGACAGGGCGTAGTCTAAACTACCGTTTCGCTTCTCCTCTCTTCCGTCTGATGGAGATCAGAGAGAATGAAGAATTATTACCAAGAGGAGTGGCCGATTGGTTGACGACCCCACCAGCAGCTGGGTTATACAGGGGTACGAATGAGCAGGTGATAATGAAACTATGAAGTGATGATGAGTGAGAGGACGTTCACCTTATGAGGTACTCGAATTCACGCCCAACGGTGATTTCAGTTTCTGAAGCGGTGCCCTTGCTGACTGAGCTACGGAAGGCGGCGATGCATGGTCAGAGAGCATCAGAATCATCAGATAAGATCCTGCTGGTGAATGATTACCATATCTATGTTCTTGATTCCAGACGGTTTACAGGTCTGAAACTGAAGTCCATGTTGGGCGTGGGTTCGAGTTCGCACAAAGCATGTTCTTTAACTTTCTTTCGCTTATCGTCACTTCTGAGTATCATCGTTCCCTGCGCTTTCGTACCCCTGCATATCTCAGCTGTTGGTGGGGTTGCTAAGGCAACAAGGCATATGATGAATAACCATATGAGTGATGTCTCGAGCACACTGTTATGAAAGAGTTACTGAAATACTTTTCCTCTGTGACGTGCCAGTATGGTGATTGACAGTATCACAGGCTTGATGTCAGAGTTGATTCATTCGATTCGAATAGTATATACATAATTATTCATATTTTTGGATGATTTCTCATCCTTCTTCTCTATTTTGTTTAACGACAAACTTCACATCTGCTGTTAATGGAATGACTTGATCATTGCCCAAGAAACAACTCAGAGTGGAAGATATCAACATTCGTGTACTTTTTTCTCACTCTCAATACCAATGCCAGCGATATTGTCCGGATATATATTACAGATACGATTTTTATTCATAACGTGTCCGGACTTTCGAGAACTGAATAACTTTTATCTGCAGCGGAAAATTATGGTCACGTTCTGGTGTTGAAGTTAATTGGTTTCAAATAAATGTGGTTGTGAGATCTACCTTGTGGTGCCCCGTCCAAACTATCCCACCTTCCATATATTGTCTTGAAATTGGGGAAACGGAGATTTTGTGTTATGTTCCGATATTATGAAAAAAATAAAAATTGGGACAATAGTTCCAAAGTTTCGAAGCAACCAAGATGTGCCGCTTCTTGAACTATGTCAATAAGTCCTCGAAGCAAATGTTTGGATGAAGTACTTATTGGTCACGACCTTCGATTAGTGGAGTGATAGGCCTAATTGAAACATCATAAGTCTATCACTCATCATTTTTTGTCTTTGTCCATTTTGTATAATAATGAATTTTACATCTGCTGTTAATGGGAAGAAGTGATCATTGCTCAAGAGACTTACTTCAGAGTGGAAGATATCAACATTCGTGTGTTTTGTGTCCGGATACATATCACAGAAACAGTCATAATGTGTTCCGGACGTTCGTAAACTCAAAGACTTTCATCTGATCACAATGGGGTGGTAAGATCACCCTTGTGGTGCCCCGTTCAAACGATCCCATCTTTCATCCTTAGCCTTAATTGGGAAACAATGATTCTGTATCAAGTTTCGATGTTATTTAAAAATAATAATAATAATGATAATCCATTCTCAGCTCTTATTGGAAAACTATGATTGTGCATCTTGATTCCAATTGAAAGAAAGGTTCAACTTTTCCATATTGATGCAAGTTTTAAGATTGTAACCATTCTGGTGACGTCATTCTTGGTTCTATTTGTTGGCCGATCTGCGGAGAGATTTCATCGCATGTAATGGCCATACCAATGGTCTCTTATCGCGCTCGCATGGTTCGTATAATTCGAATTGATCGCCGCGGGTTTAGGCCACGAACCACTGAGGCACCGGTGGTAATGTGGCTCGGGGGTGTCATCGCATTGACTTATCTCACGATCCGCCGCCCAAACGAGCAACCAGCCGTTCGTGGAGGCGTTCTCATCATATTATTGATCAATGATTCTTTGTTCATATTGGGTTTAACGACGCACTGTAATCATGACTGAGATCTATTGACGTCGGATGGATGATTAATGAGATGATAGGATGATGAGATGGAGATTTCTATGGGTGATGGGAAGGATAGTGGGAAGGGAGATCAATGATTGGATGAGCGAAGCGAGGACTCTCATTGAGTCTGAGATGTAGGATATCTTCCTCTGTTATCTTTTTTTTCAGCTCCACAGATTGGAATGTCTGATTGATTGATATGATTTTCATGGTGTTTTCAACTAACTCAGGACTGTTGACTTTTGAGTAAAGTGATAGATTGAATCATAACTTCGAACAAATTTAATTTTTGAATGTTTTTAGACGAAAATGTGACAAAATGCACTCCACATGTCAGATTATTCAATCGATTATAGTATATTTTCTCTCATGGACACGCCGACTTAAACAAGTCAGATCTATCATTTTTGTTGTCTTCATCGGTTCAATCACTCCTGAGGAGAAAAATCTCAAGAAACTGAAATATATAGTTTTTCAATCTTGACAATTCCATGGAGAATGTCTTCAAGTTATGCCAATCTCTCGATTTTTCATCGTAAGTTTTCCCGTGAACTAGTAGAAACTCCCGTAGAACTACCATCAGAAATACATACATTCAATTTTGAGTGAGTGATAAGAATCAGCGAGATATGAAACAATTTAATCAATGATTCAGACGTTGAATTTCCATCGGGATCATTTTTAGCATACACTACCACACAATTGCATGTTGAGAAGACGTTATACATACGGTAAATTAGCTTTCAAAAGTGCTGGTTTTAAAATCCATGATCATTCGCAGTGAATGAGGGAGAAGAAGTCAGTAAAGGGCATGGTAAAGACAATATTTGTTCGAAAATAACAATCAAAATCACGGCACATTGTTCAAAGAACTTTGAGGAAGATATCAAACTGAATGTACTATATTATCTTGTGATGACGATGGCTCAACTGTACTAAAAATCAACTGTCCTCACACGCGATCATGTGGAGTATGAAGTTTACATTGTGTACTGATATATTTACAAAGAGTTGCATCTCTCACAACGTCATGAACCACAACAGTTACAGGACTTACCAC
>OZ023334.1:37003536-37020180 GCA_964007535.1 Brachyptera risi | reverse complement strand
ATCAAAATGGGGTGGTAAGATCACCTTTGTGGTGCACCGTCCAAATGATTTTGATGGGATGGTCCAACGATGGAAAACAATGATTTCGTATCAAGTTGAGATGTTTCCCAGAGAACAAAAGTATCCTTGACGAATATAGTGGGCATCTTAAGATGTATTCGTTGATTTTGTATCTTGCGAATTTCAAATCCTATGGTAATTTTCCTCTGTTAACTGAATCTTCTTGGCTAATACATTTCCCCCCCATAAAGATTGATGACGCCTCAACTCAATAACTGGGGTACTTAATGTCTGTATGAACTCTGATGTTGTCGGATTTATTCAACGTTCTGGAACGCAATGATTAATTGATCATCCATTTTGAAATTGTACATCAATCAAGACTCATACACGTTCTGTCTTTAGGCAGTCTCCAATCCATTTCCATATTCATCATTGTCACTCCTGGAATTATTTACATTTCAATTACCGACATTAATTTTTTTATGTCAATTAGGGATAATTCTCATCAAGGTGTGATGACTCCAATCCTTAATCACCCTGCATGTTAATAATGATGATTAGTTATATAATAATATAATGATAATATAATAATTCAATTATATATAATAATAAGTACGATGATGACTTCGAATATGATAGAGTTGGAATTGAATTAATGTTTTTCACTTCGAGACAACTGATAACAGTCAGCTGTACCAACTCACTCCTCAACACCAAAAACTGTGAATAAGGCGCCGAGACTAGGATAATCTATATTGGTTATGCTCACAAGCTGTTGTTTAAAGAATACAGTTTATGATGAGGAAGATTATAAAGTCAGCATGGAGGAAGACGATATATTACTCTCACCAGGACCCATATTCCTGAGATAAATGAGATGTGAGAAAGATAAAAGTGAGTGAGAAAACAATTATCTCACTTAAAATGGCCAATTTACCATTACCAATCGGCCATTTTGAGTGAGATAATCGTTTTCTCACTCATTTTTATCTTTCTCACATCTCATTTATCTCAGGAATGGGGGTCTAGAAGAGAAATTTCTTGGGGCGATTGAATCAATATGATGAGTGAGTTGTATTCGCTCTCATCAGTGAGTCATCCATGAATATTCCGACTCCGTTCTGGACCCAATACCGACAATGTTGAATATAATAACTCGTTCGGTCATTTTATCTCATGAACTATGAAAATTGCATGCACCTAATCATAACGGTGGGTGAATAAGACCGTTGTACACATACAACAGAAATTTTTCCATTTTTACAATGTTCGAAAAATACCGCATTTTCAGACGTACACAAATTTTACATTCTATTTTATTCCTTATGGGAACGAATCAATCCATTCTTCGGTATGGCATACTCATATCTACATGTGATTAATATTTGAAGTGAATATCTTCCAGAGTATCAGAGATTCAGGAACCGGGGAACTGAAAAATAATATTTTGAATTGACCGCATCGGAAAATATTGGCACAAAATTCAATCGCACCGAAATGTAAGAGATGGGATTACCAGTTGCTGAATGTGGGAAATAATTCAATCAGAATCTCTCCGATTAATTTGATGATTTTTGCAGCATCTAACTGATGAGATATTATCAAGCCTACAATATCGATCTGAAAAAATACAAAATTCTAAAAAGTAGCTTCATTTAGACAATTTGAATTTGGTCTTCAGAAATACAAATATCAGAAGAATTTATCATTTGGAGAATTAAACTATATTTTATTCAATTGATTGTTATGATTTGTCTTGTTCTTTTCCAAGATAAGAAATTTCGAACTCTTTTTTCGTTGTAATTACTCTTTTATAATCATAAGTATCATGTGTAATTATTGTGACACTCAAATATTGTGTGGACCTTGGTTTTCATTTTTCAATCATCAGATTAGATGTTATTATCATATGGATCACTATCCATTTCATATATACAAATATGTATCAATTCGTTCATTACTTATAACTTGATTGTTTGTTTTTTTCCGTTTCACCATAATTCATACTTCATGTACATTGTATTTTGTTCGTATTTATTCCATAGATGAGCCTGAATCAGGCTTTGTGGGTTTTTTTGTGAACACACTTGATGTATGAACTATACTGCAAAATAAAAGGAATTTCAACTTCAAATGTTTCTTTAAAACCTCCATCTATTGCTGGAGTCGATCCTTTGGAATACCAGTTGTTTGATGATGACTCCTGAACAGGATGTCCATGAGATAGCATCGTGCTGATGAGAGAGAAACATCAACACATGATTCCAAGACCTCCAGGATGGAATGAGATGAAATCATCGGCCGTGGTTATTAAATGTGTATTAGTGTGTGTTAGAATATGTTTAAGGCACATCTGTGAAAAATTGGGCGATTTAAGTTAAATTTACTTCTTACTTACTTCTTACTTTCTTACGAAGAAGTAATTATAACTTTGGAAGTACTAATATAATATGCAGGATGCAAATTTTTTAATGCTTCGCCAAATTTTTCGAGAGTGGCAAGTGAACAGTCATCAAGAAAATGTGTTCATAAAAGCTCTGCGTTCATTTCTCGCCGGAAAATGCTTTCACAGAGTTGATGAATTCTGTTGAATGTTCTATACTCATCTTTGCTTTGGTTATCTTTGTTCTCTATTCTCATTTGTTCTCAATGTACACAGTGAGGTTATAAGCTATTTATTGTTGTAAATACTCACTATATTACTGAAAATGGTTTTAGATTATCATCTAGTGACAAACAAAATGATACGATGAACCATTACCATCATTTATATCATTATTATCTATTATTATTATAAATATCGACCAGAGATGGAAGATACAGACTCACTAATGATTCATACCCGATATATAATACTTCATCCTCTCATTCACTTCTTGTAGCCTATTTACTTTCTCTTGTTCAAAGGAAAACATAATTTTTTGTCATTCAACAGTTTTTATTCTTATTTCGCGTAACTTTCCAGATGTTCATTTCAAATTACCAAGATATATGTAATAATATGTTAACAGTGTGTAGACTCACAGACAAGTCAAATCTTATGTGACTTTGTGGGTCTACATTATTATTTCAATGTACTGTTATAACATGTCAATGAAACGTATTAGAGAAAGTTATTGTTATTCTGAGGGAATTCACATATTTGTGTTTCCCACGCTTCAAAATGTGGCTATCTGAATCTCATACCATCTGGGGGCGCATTCCTGTACGATTCAATCCGGTTTTAGTAATATTGGTACTATAACTTGGTATTCCTAAAAAGATGGACCCGGAAATAATACCAGAAAAGCAGGATTAACTTAAACCTGCCAAAGAGCGGGTTTAGCGTGTTTTAAGATCCACCTCAAGATTTCAAATATTAATTTAAATATCTAATATAGTGAATATCGTTACGGAAATGCGATTTCTAGAATAAGAACTGAAGGCAACGGAATGTCAATGTATTCAAATAGTTTTACCATCAGTTTTATCATTAATAATTCATTTGCCAGAATTCTTTTCGAAGCTTGTATGATTGTGATGTTCTAAGAGCAAATTTCACTTTGGCAGATCGGTTGCATCGTTAGCGCGGCTGCATTTAGAGGAAGACGGACGGGGTTCGATCGTTCAAAGGTCAACTTTTTGTTTTCTATTTAATATCATTGAAAATTGTGCTCTAGGCTTAGATTTGATTCAGTTCAAGTTTCGTTGAAATTGGATGAGATTTAGGTACATTTTAGCTGATTTGTAACAATATTAGTCAAAAAACTGTTTTACCGCCGTACTAACCTACGCTTTCCTTAAGCCTAATATAAAACTCGTACAGGAATACGAAGTTAAACCTCTCTAAAACCGGTATCAACACGGTATAAACTTAGACTAGGATTATCTAGATAAAACCAATTGTACAGGAATGCACCCCCTGAAGTTATCACCAACCGACTGTAATCTATCAGTCGACTATTATGCACTGCCCCAGTGCGAGTGAGACAACAAACACGAGCAAGCTGGCATCAACGCAACGGAGAGAAGCAAGAAGATGTTTAATTGCTCAGAGAAGTAATTAAGACTTTTAGAGACAGAACACCGAGAAGAGGACGAGCAAGTTGTTCAAAAGAAAGAGTATTTTTCCCAACTGTTGGTTAGTCTGTAACACACTTTGTTTGAATAGTTTATTTTGTTGGAAGTGTTAAAATACTTCAAGTAATGCAATAGTCACTAATCCAGCTGATCATTCCTCGTCACATTTCATAGTTGCTTGAGTTGTTCGAAAAAATGGCAGGAATAATTTATAAGTTCCACTCATAAACAAACTGGTACAAGATGAAGATGTCTATCTTCTGAAATACTGAGTTTGGATAGAAAATATTCTCACGTTCTATATATATAAACCTTTATTGGCCCCTGACTCCAAAGTGCACATGATAACAATCAATATAAAATACATGAGAAAATATAATAGAAAGTTATGTAACTGAATATTGAAATGATATGAAAATGGAATGAGAATTGAAAAAATTTACTATAAAATAGAAAATGATGACACTGATGATAATTGAAAAGATAAAATAAATGTAGACGTTGGTGGATGATGGTCAGTTATACTGTTTATTATTCTTATAATGTCTATTGATTGCTCAAATATCATTTTCATTTTGTACACACATTTCCTCTATGGATTCTTGTATATTGTCATCTTCTTCCGGTAAAGGAGAATAATTTTACTATGCCTTATTCAAATCATTCATTTCCTTCATTGCCAACTTTTGACACATATCATTATCAGTTATGTTGCCCGCAAACAAGAACTCGTTTTCATGCGAACCTCGTATCAACTCTATCAACCTATAATGCTATTTTCTTTCATGATTGATTTTCTATATATTTTCTCCGATTACTTCATATCCATATTCATTCTTTCTATTATGAGAGTAGACTTGAATTTTGAATTATCATCGTCAACTTTAATGAGTGAAGAATAAGATCTTATTCTCAATTTTTGGGGGGTGGTAAGATCGCCCTTGTGTTACCCCGTTCGAACAATCCTATTTTTCAATCAGTGCCTCAATTGGGGAACAATGATTTTATATCAAGATTATTAATTCATTTATTATTTATTATTGTTTTTATACAGTGTTGAACACTCCTACATGTAATGAGAATAGAGCAGGAGCCCCGTTACAACATGTGTCTCACTACCTGTATAATGATATAAATGATAAATCGTAAATTAGATCGGTAGAAAAAAATTGAGAAATTGATGATAGCAACGAATCAAAAATCAAAGTAACTAAATATGAAATACATATGCCTAATATAAAGCCTAATCTAACATATGTGAAGTTTCAAGTATCCAATAGTGAAAATGTTTCAAGTTGTCAACAAAATGTACCAAAAACATCATCTGACCTCAAACTGACAGGTGAAGAGTTTTAAGAAGCTACAGATCGAAAACAGAATTCTTCTTGATATTGTGTGGTCCTGGCGAATGGAGGTTTTAATGTGGCCAATTGCTTCAACCGATGTCTTAATGACGCATCAAAAACCACTGTCTCAGAAATATCCATTTCTAAGATCTTCAGAAGTAATTTTTTAAGAAATAGCACGTCTATTTCCTTGAGATGATTTTCAATGGTTTATATATGTTGTTCATCTTTTTTTCCTGCGATAAACTTCAATAATCGACTTTGAATTTCTTCTAATTTCGAAATATTGCCTAGACTTGTTGGATGCCAAGCAGGACAACCATACGACATGATCGGCCTAACCAACCCCAAGTAAACTGTGTAGGCCTACTTCACTTTTGTATTAGCCACATGCAATATTCTACCTAGAAAACCCAGAGTCTCGGCAGCCTTGTTTCTCACAATTTCAGTCTGTATATTCCATTTGAGATCATTTGAAATAACAATTCCAAGAATTGTCATGGTTCTGTCACAGTGAATTTCATTTTCGTTAACGCAATAAAATGTCCCCCCATTTTCTTTGGATTTGGATCTTGTAATCGACATGAGCTGACATTTTTTCAGACGAGCTTTAGCAAGGATTCAATTTGACATACTGAAAAAAATTGGTGTTCGTTCTTATGTTTTTTTTTCCATTTTTTCAATGTTTTTTTGTCGATTCTCCACAGGTCAAACGGCTACAGCTATCGACTGCCATTCTGATGTCTCTATCACTGTTTGATAATTCCCCTTTCAACCTGTCTGCCTCCATCCATTCTTCCTTCTGTTCCCTGTTCAGTGTCCCTGTTTCGGGAAGCTGCCCGAGTTAATCACGACGCTATTGTGCAGACGCCGGGAAGGAGTCGGTCGCGGCCAGATCACAGGAAACCACCCCATTAGTCACCTTAACGATCGTGTGCCACACCACGCCGCAAATCTTGACACGAATAGACGACCGGCGGGGATCGAACCCCAACCCACTGGATCACGTAGAGCTGGCGACTAATCGACCGCATGCCGTGCTCTAATCGAATAAGGCCTCGGTATCACCAAGTCCAGTTAGTATTTATCTGAGAGTTGGTGAAAACAAATACCATAGGTAACCATGGCGATAACAAGTTTGAACTGGCAGATAAAGGCTAACTGGACTTGGTAATACCGGGCCTCAATAGTGCACATCTTGGACTTGGACGATCTTATTTATTGATGTATTTAGTTTGGTATTGGAGAGAAGTTATTGAGATAGTGAAAATGGGATCGATTGAACGTAAAATAATGAATCTATTGGTTGTTGAACCGTACTTGTAACACTTAGGCACGCTGTCAGTCGATATTCATGATCAAAGTTCAACTGAATGGAACATGGTTATTCGAGTTGAGAGTACATGGCGTGCATTCAGCAGGATAACATTCTGATGTGGATAGCTTTCAAATGGTTCGAGATATCAAAATTCGGATGTGAAAGAAAAACAGATAGTTTCGATTGGATGAGCAAATGTTAAGACCTTCATCCTACTCTCGTGCAGTTTTGGCTGTTTTCATTTTTTGATAGTTCGAGGATAGTGAAATTGAGTCTTACTTTCGCTCATTCAATAATACCGCGGATAATTGTCGGTGAAATTCATGACTTTCTAGATTCGCTATTCACCGAATGGAGTAGGCAAGATGCATTGAGGGTTGCGTTGGTTTGCCGCCGGGAGCCAACAAACGCAACCCTCAATGCAACTTGGAAGTGGGCCCATATTTTGTATGAGTCAAGGTGTGCAGAGTTCTCGATTATACTTTATATAGCATTAACCACAATTCTATTTTTAGACACATTCGGACAAGAAATACCAAAAACGGTCTTCTTGATTATATTATGTCATTAAAATTAGTACTAGAAAAACGTAACATATGCGTTGTGAGATGAGCGAGATATCCTAATAAGGTTTAAAAGTCGTTGAAGTAGTTCTACCCTTGATACTTCATCGACTCTGGTATTCTACACACCTTGACGTATGAAGAAAATCCTTCATTGTTGAGCAAATATCGAATCTAGAAAGCAGTGAATCTCGGCAATCTAAATCTTTATTCATTTCCATAATATATTTGATCAATAAAAACAGTTGATTCAATTATTTACTTCAAAACTGCTGATTTGAATTGCATGCAGAATCGTGATAATGTGTATCATGCATGTATACACATTCAGAAACAAAATCATCTTATTTGTAGAGAATGTATTTTTCAACATTTTCCGCCCAGCCAAATCTTATTGGGTTTTTAGAAACTTTGAGATGATATTTCTCAAAATCGGTCGAACCGATTCATTCCAATAACTATACAGTTCGAAGTTGGATGAGTTTGCGTCTAAAAAAAAGTTTCATGTTGATCAGTCAACCCTTGCGACTTGTGCAGTACCCACAAAAAAAAAACACAGACAAAACCCTGAAATAGTGGGATGGAATCTTCGCTAACGCTCATCTAATTGAAGAATCTCTTAATTCGATGTGGCTCTGATATTTGACGTCACCAAGTGGGTAATCATGGTTGATACTATTGATATCTCGCTCATCTTACATCTACAACGCATATGCTGCGTTTGCCCAGTACTCATATTTTAATCCACCTACTCCCGTGCATTCTGAAACTTCAGACATAAACTTTCTCAAGGGCCTTGGTTTGACATTTTATCGAATGTGGATATCCAATTGTCTCCAATGTCCCGTGATCTTGATATTAGTGCGATTAAATCAATGATACCATTGAAATTGGAGGACAATAATGACACGGGAGAAAGAATCTGTCGGCAACGATATTTCCTCGCCATCACGGGTATGATTTGTAAGAACTTTGTTCCGAACAATGCTTCAGTCTTTTGAAACTAATTAAATCATATTCTTTGTCCACAATTGATGTACATTATTCGAGAGGATCGTTTTCATTCGCATTCCATATTGCCACAATCCATGATGAATATTTGAATCAGTGAGAAAGATAAGTATAAAAGAGAAGAGAAGCAGATGCATATGATTGTCGGTTGAGATATGCTATTGATATTCACGAGGCACCTTAGGACAGTAGAACAGTAGAGCAGTAGAACGTTGAACTAGATTAGTCAACACGGATTTCTTCTGAGATGGATGGTGATATGGACTGCCTTGTAGCTACTGGTTTGTATGCGTTTTCTTTCTGTATACTGAATGACCCCATGAACCATCGTCGTTTCGCTCGATCAACAGATCTAAGAATGGAAGTTTGTGGTTCTCTTCCAATTCCATGGTGAACTGTTTCTTGGGGTGTATCGGATTTAGATGTGCGAGAAAATTGTGAATTTCACCTCCACCATCTCCAAAGAGAATGAAACAATCATCTACGTAACGGAACCAACATTTTGGCTTGTATATTGGGCGATAATGAGCTACCCATAGCTAGACCATCTCTCTCTTCATACAGTTGCCCTTCATACGGAAAATAGCTAGCGTCTAGGCATCCTTTGATCACGTCGCAGTATGTTGGTGTGAACGTATGATTGTCTTCCAGTGCAGTTATCGCTTCGGCAACGGGCACGTTAGTAAATAGTGAAATGACGTCAAAACTCACCATAATATCACCCGGTTCATGTTTTAACCCTTTTAGTTTCTCTAAATTCCGATGAGTTTCGTACGTAGCTGGATATAGACTCGTTTAGATCATTACATTGCTTAGCTACATACCTTGCTATATCATGGGCAGGAGAACCAATCGCACTGACATTCGGTCTCAAGGGAATACCTGGTTTGTGATATTTTGGGAGGCCATAAGTCTTGGGTATTCTCGAATCTTGCGGTGTAAGTTTTTGTAATACTTCTTAAGGTAAATTCGCTTCTCTCATAAGATTTGCCAGTTTACGTTCGTGCGTTTTTCTTGGATTTCGATTGATTCTAACATAGGTTTCGTTATCATTCAACAACTCGTTCATCTTCTCCTTATAGTCTGAAGTTTTTGAAATACATGTCGCATTTCCTTTGTGTGCTTTCAATATTCTAATATCGTCATTCTCGCGTAGCTCTTGGATTGCGTTACGTTCGTTGAACGTATAAGGTTATTCGGAATTGATTTTTTGAAATTATCACTGACTATTTTTGATACATCTTGTTTTATTCCTTCGTCTAAATTTTTCGGAAAAGTTCTAATTGCAGCTTCTACGCTCATAATTATATCTTCCACCAGAATTGATCTCGGTGCAACAGCGTAATTGAAACCTTTCTTCAGAGCTGAAACTGCTGGACCACTGAGTTCTACTCCCGCCGAATTATATATATATATATATATATATATATATATATATATATATATATATATATATATATATATATTTATATATATATATATATATATATATATATATATATATATATATATTTATATATATGTATATATATATATATATATATATATATAATGATGATATATATTCAACAGGAAGATTGAAGTCGTGTATGGAATATTGAAATCTTTTTAATATCTCTACGTTTTTCTACGTGTTTTTCAACCATTATGTTATGGTCTTTTTCAAGAGAATTATTGAACTGAATAATATGACAAGAATTGTAATCGATTATTTCTCAACATATGCACTTGTATACCACTATGTTTAGGGATGGAACCTTGGTCATTAAATATATATCATCATTATAAAATGAGTCGTGGAAGTTCAAAAGTTTTAATATATATATATATATATATATATATATATATATATATATATATATATATATATATATATATGTATATGAATAAATATATAAATATAAATATATATATATATATATATATATATATATATATATATATATATATATATATTTATATATATATATATATATATATATATATATATATATATATATATATATATATATATATATATATATATATATATATATTTCATTGTCGAATCAGAGAGTATATGGATGAAGAATGATCATACCGTAGTAATTAGTACAGCGCTCCTTAAACCCAATATAAATAGAATGAAGGATTACTGCACATTGTAATCACCACGCAATATAGGATACAATATGTAGAACAATGGAAAGGATTATGAAAAGCGCTGCAAAGTCTCAGCGGATTTATCGGGAAAGTTTTAGTTTGGAAGTTCACGAGAAAACTTAGCCGATGAGAAATTATGATCACAAGCAATATATTCTAAACTTGAAGTAATTTCGATATTTCATTTTGTCTTTCTCAGTAATGATGGATCTCCATTCTGTAATAGTGTACTGTAAATGATTTCCTGTGGCACAACAGCGACTTGAGAAATATAATGGAGCGTCTGGAGCACAATGCTGGGGTACGATACTCATCAATTCTACAGTCGCTTTGTTCGTGTTCACTTCGTTGCGGTCGGGGACCAGTTGACTGGATTGGCTTCGAACGAAGTGGCTATTACAAACTGCCATTGTTGTCACTGATATGTAGTGTATAACTGTCAGTTTGGAGATAATTCATATAGCCAGTTCCAAGTTAGAATGAATTGGTTCAAAATGTGTTGGTTATGGTTAGTCGAGTCAGGTAATTCTTCGTAAATTTGGAATGGGGGATTTAGGTGATTCTTTTCTTTCGAACATCTTCCGTGTTTTTCCTCGGATAATTATCGATTTGGAAGTTGATTTGGGCCATTTTTCTCATAATATTCGGAAATTGTCGAAGAGCTTGCATTAAATGAATCATTCAGTGTCACTGTTCATCGAGCCTCCTGCTAATTTCCGATATAGAATCACACACTGTCAGTCTTCGGAGGGCATTTACTGAAATACATATTTTTCACATTATTAGAATTCGTTCTTTGTGCTACGTCCATGAAATCGGTCCACTTGTCTCGATAATTTCTGTAAATGTTCATTGTCACTTTCCAAAGTATTGAATCTTTCACTTTTTTGATATCTCATCCAACTATGGTGATAAGAAGGAATCCTGGACAGTTCTTATTAGGGCGTGTCCGAATTACCTCATTTATGCGTACTCGTATACTTGACTTTGCTCAAAGTACGTGAGTGACGTCATGAGGAGCGTCTGAATTCATAAAATGAGAAGTCAAGTACGAAAGTTCACAAGCATACATGGCATGCGTTCTTGCGTACTTTACTTGTGGGCTTCTGTATTGGGTCACCTAAATCTATATCACATTTATGTTTCCATTTTTCAACAGAATCATACTGAAATATGCGATTTCATTTCTGTGATGAAGTAGCAGCTTCCAATTTGTGCTGAACTTATCGCTCTTTATTGAAAATATCATTGTTTTATCATAATAAACAGATAAAAGTGAGGTTTTTCAGTTCCCGCCACAAAACCGTTTAGGATGTGACAACTGGATTAGGCCTGTCATCGACACCACGTTGAGGAATACTAGCTAGACTGTCTGAAATGCAAGTTCACATGTAGCAAGTCCCAAGTACAATTACACGAGTGTAAGTCGTTAGTCAAGTAGCAGTGAAATTCGGACACGTCCTGTCTGAGTGATATGAACAAAAAAATGTTGTAAATGAATCAATATCCCAAAATAGAAGTGAATTATGAGAAAAAACAATATGATCAACCCCAAAGCAATACTTCAGCAACATTTTGGTGAGAAAATGAATAGAAAAATATTCCAAACGAAAAACGAAAAATATATTTCATCCTTGGGAAATGTGTCAATGACAATAATTTATGTCCATTGTTGATTATTTCGGTTTCATCCTGATGATCTCACAATTGTCCGAGGGTACTGTGGAGAGTTGTAATTTCTCATTGAATCTAAGCTTCATAGATGAATGAATAAATAAGTGTCGAACTTGAATTGTGTAGCCGACCACAGTCCAGATCAGCGGTATATTTCAAGAAAAGCAATCGGATGAACTGAATCACTAAAAACTCTCAGAACTCATGAATATACGGTTCAAAAAAGTGATAGCAAATTTTCTACGGGGACATGAAATTACAGCCCCATTTTCCCCAGTTTGTTAGATATGTCTTATCGCGTTTTGAAACATGGAGACTGATACTGATGACTACGATATATCAGCGTCGGTGAATGATATATGAGGTGGTGAGATGATGGAATGAAAGGTTATTTTATCGGATGTTTTTGACAATGAGAAGGAGTCGGTCATGGCCTGTTGTCAAAGAACCATCCTATAATTGACATGAACAACAGAGGGAAACCACAGAGAAACAATGTCAGTATATGGTTGACCATGGCGAGAATCAAACCCCGGTCTTCTGAAATATGGTTCAGTGTATTGGGCGAACAATAATCAACTGAACCGTGAATCATTTGATATTGAAATAGCAGGCAGACAGCGAGTATATTACTCGGGTCATAAGGACAGGGCGTAGCCTAAACTACCGTTTCGCTTCTCCTCTCTTCCGTCTGATGGAGATCAGAGAGAATGCAGAATTATTACTAAGAGGAGTGGCCGATTGGTTGACGACCCCACCAGCAGCTGGGTTATACAGGGGTACGAATGAGCAGGTGATAATGGAACTATGAAGTGATGATGAGTGAGAGGACGTTCACGAATGAAGGTACTCGAATTCACGCCCAACGGTGATTTCAGTTTCTGAAGCGGTGCCCTTGCTGACTGAGCTACGGAAGGCGGCGATGCATGGTCAGAGAGCATCACAATCATCAGATAAGATCCTGCTGGTGAACGATTACCATATCTATGTTCCTGATTTCAGACGGTTTACAGGTCTGAAACTGAATTGTCCATGTTGGGCGTGGGTCCGAGTTCGCACAAAGCATGTTCTTTAACTTTCTTTCACTCATCGTCACTTCTGAGTATCATAGTTTCCTGCGCTTTCGTACCCCTGCATATCTCAGCTGTTGGTGGGGTTGCTAAGGCAACAAGGCAGATGATGAATAACCATATGAGTGATGTCTCGAGCACACTGTTATGAAAGAGTTACTGAAATACTTTTCCTCTGTGACGTGCCAGTATGGTTATCGACAGTATCACAGTCTTGGTGGCAGAGTTGATTCATTCGATTCGAATAATATATACATAATTATTCATATTTGTGGATGATTTCTCATCCTTCTTCTCTATTTTGTTTAACGACAAACTTTACATCTGCTGTTAATGGAATGACTTGATCATTGCCCAAGAAACTTAACTCAGAGTGAAAGATATCAACATTCGTGTACTTTTTTCTCACTCTCAATACCAATGCCGGTGATATTGTCCGGATATATATTACAGATACGGTTTCTATTCAGAACGTGTCCGGACTTACGAGAACTGAATAACTTTTATCTGCAGCGGAAAATTATGGTCACATACAGCGCCGTTCTGGTGTTGAAGTTAATTGGTTTCAAATAAATGTGGTGGTGAGATCTCCCTTGTGGTGCCCCGTCCAGACTATCCCATCTTCCATATATTGTCTTGAAATTGGGGAAACGGAGATTTTGTGTTATGTTCCGATATTATGAAAAAAATAAAAATTGGGACAATAGTTCCAAAGTTTCGAAGCAACCAAGATGTGCCGCTTCTTGAACTATGTCAATAAGTCCTCGAAGCAAATGTTTGGATGAAGTACTTATTGGTCACGACCTTCGATTAGTGGAGTGATGGGCCTAATTGAAACATTATAAGTCTATCACTCATCATTTTTTGTCTTTGTCCATTTTGTATAATAATGAACTTCAAATCTGCTGTTAATGGGAAGAAGTGATCATTGCTCAAGAGACTTACTTCAGAGTGGAAGATATCAACATTCGTGTGTTTTGTGTCCGGATACATATCACAGAAACAGTCATAATATGTTTCGGACGTTCGTAAACTCAGAGACTTTCATCTGATCACAATGGGGTGGTAAGATCGCCCTTGTGGTGCCCCGTCCAAACGATCCCATCTTTCATTCATAGCCTTAATTGGGAAACAATGATTCTGTATCAAGTTTCGATGTTATTCAAAAATAATAATAATGATGATAATCCATTCTCAGCTCTTATTGGAAAACTATGATTGTGCATCTTGATTCCAATTGAAAGAAAGGTTCAACTTTTCCATATTGATGCAAGTTTTAAGATTGTAACCATTCTGGTGACGTCATTCTTGGTTTCATTTGTTGGCCGATCTGCGGAGAGATTCCATCGCATGTAATGGCCATACCAATGGTCTCTTATCGCGCTCGCATGGTTCGTATAATTCGAATTGATCGCCGCGGGTTTAGGCCACGAACCACTGAGGCACCGGTGGTAATGTGGCTCGGGGGTGTCATCGCATTGACTTATCTCACGATCCGCCGCCCAAACGAGCAACCAGCCGTTCGTGGAGGCGTTCTCATCATATTATTGATCAATTATTCATTTTCATATTGGGTTTAACGACGCACTGTAATCATGACTGAGATCTATTGGCGTCGGATGGATGATGAGATGATGAGATGGAGGTTTTTATGGGTAATGGGAAGGATAGTGGGAAGGGGGATCAATGATTGGATGAGCGAAGCGAGGACTCCCATTGGGTCTGAGATGTAGGATATCTTTCTCTGTTATCTTCTTTTTTTTCAGCTCCATGGATTGAAATGTCTGATCGATTGATATGATTTTCATCGTGTTCACAACCAACTCGGGAGTGTTGACTTTTGAGTAGTGTGATAGATCAAATCATAACCTCGAACAAATTGAATTTTCGAATGTTTTTAGACGACAATGTGACAAAATGCACTCCACATGTCAGATTATCCAATTGATTTAAGTAGGCCTATGATTCCTTTCGTGGACACTCTGACTAATACAAGTCAGATCTGTCATTCTTGCTGTCTTGATCGGTTCAATCACTTCCGAGAAAAAAATCTCAACAAACTGAAATATGTAGTTTTTCAATGTTGACAATTCCATGGAAAATATTTTCAAAAATATGCCAATCTCTCGATTTTTCATCGTAAGTTTTCCAGTAAACAGGTTTATCAGAAATATTTACATTCAATTTTGAGTGAGTGATAAGAATCAGCGAGATATGCGACAATTCAATCAATAATTCAGACGTTGGATTTCCATTGGGATCATTTTTAGCATACACTTCCACACTATTGCATGTTGAGAAGATGTTATATATGCAAAATGAGCTTTCAAAGAAGCTGGTTTTAAAATCCATGATCATTCGCAATGAATGCTGGAGTAAAAGTCAGTGAAGGGCATGGTAAAGACAATAATTGTTAGAAAATAACAATCAAAGCCACGGCACATTGTTCAAAGAACTTTGAGGAAGATATCAAACTGATTGTACTATATCATGTGATGACGATGGCTCAACTGTACTGAGAATTAACTGTCCCCACACGCGATCATGTGAAGTATGGAGTATACATTGTGTACTGATATATTTACAAAGAGTTGCATCTCTCACAACGTCATGAACCACAACAGTTACAGGACTTACTACCAAACTTAGTTATATAACTCGTATAATTCACGAAAAATGTTGAGCAAAAATTTCAAGAATAGTGATAAAGTTATCACCGGTCCCGAATGGTTTAAGTGGAGATACAACACAACACTCACTTTGCAATTGATTCCGATGATTTTGGAGATTTCGCTCACTAAAATTCAATGAGTACATATTATTAAGGAGATCAGAAATGAAAATGTAGAGATTATGGGAGTAAAGAAACGATCCGAATCACGATTATCATATTTAATGATTAATCCTAACCTCTCGTTTGGGAATCTCGAACGACAGCTGACAGAATTGGCGGTAAGAAAAAACGCAAAGCCTTCTTGATGTTCAACAACAACAAAATTGACGACAGTTAGAAAGCAACAAACGTAAAAGTATATAAACATTCTATCGTTCATCTTGATTCTGAATATTATCTAGCTCTGGGAAACAAGTAATTGATCTTTATATCGCGATATTACAAACCAATTGACATCCCGCTCTTTGCTCACATTAGTTGACAGTCAGAAACAATGACGTCACACGGCAATGGCACGGACAGTTGGGGCTAAAGTTAACACCAAGGTAAAATTATCTTTAAATTCTTTGTGAATAGATAATAAGAATGCAACCGTAATAACGTTACGACGTCGTATGTCGGTTGTACTTTACAACGGTTGTGGCGCTACGACGTTAAAAGATACAACTCTTTGTGAATCCAGGCCCAGAGGGATGAAAACGAGAAACTAATTGTTCAAAAGGAATATAGATTCGAATGGCTGTGAGAGGATCAGAGGGAGTGAGGGGGGAGGAAAGAGGGAGGA
>OZ023334.1:36976036-36998536 GCA_964007535.1 Brachyptera risi | reverse complement strand
CCCCCTCCCACTCTCTCTTCCCTGTGTCTCTCTCTTTCCCTTCTCTCACTCTCTATCCCCCTCACTCTTTTCCTCTCTCTCTCTCTTTCTCGCCCTCTCTCTGCCCCCCTATACATTCTTCTCCCTCTCTGTCTCTCTCTCTCTCTCTCTCTCTCTCTCTCTCTCTCTCTCACTCCCTCTCTTTCTCTTCCTCTCTATTTCCCTCTCTCTCCCTCTCGCTGCCCCTCTATCTCTTTTTTCTCCCTCTCTCTCCCTCTCTCCCTCTCTCCCTCTCCCCCTCTCTCTCTATCTCTCTCTCTCTCCCTCTCCCTCCCTCTTTCTCTCCCCCTCTCTTGTCCTCTATTTTGTCTATAACTCTCCCCTCTATTTCTCTCTTCCCCTCTCTCCTCTTTCAATTTGACTTCATCCTTCCCTCTTCCTCCCCAAAAGGCATCATACGTGTGTTCCGAATGCATCTCCAATTTATTCATCAAACCAATGATGTTTTCAACAGGCTCAATAAAAAGAAAGCGAACAGTTTTGAAGAACGTCAATTGGCGCAAAATGACATTGAAAAATTGTTCATGAATAATTGATGAAAACCTGTTGATTCCATTGAAGCACGTTATTTCCGTATCAGCCATCTATCTTCGTCCAGAGAACCTGTCGTTATGACGGGGAGTCTGGATACATACACTCTCTTAGAAACAGCTGTCGCACTTTCAGTGTCAATCTTCTGTCATTCCCATGCAGATGTGCTCGTTATTCACGTGCGAGATGATATTCGATGGTCAATTCATTATATCTCGAACAAAGATCTATCGAGATGAGAAGAATGACTTTGGAATGAGGACAAGTACAAAGCCGCGGTATGACCCAGTGACCGCACTCTTCTATAAAGACTCCCTTCTCCTGGAATTGATAACAATTAATAGCTATCATGACCAATGAGATCAGAGGAAACAGCTGCCCACAGCATTTTTTTCTCATCATTATCGGTCAAAAACGCTGATACAGAAAGGAAAAAAACAATTACAACAAAAAAAACAGTGACAAAGCCCTTAAAATAATTGAAATAGTGAATTATGAGTACAATTTCAATTTTCGGACTTAGGACTATTTCTTGAACACTAAAAGTGATGAAGTAGTTAAATATATATAGAAAAAAGAAGAACATTGAGTGTTTTGTTACATTCTACTCTCAAAGTTCGAGGTATCTTTGATTACTATAAATTCTGAGGAATCAAGTTACATCAAGTGGCGAGAAAAAGTAGACAGTTCTACAAGATTGTTAAACAAGTATTGCTGATATTTTCAACGTCAACGTAACATATGAGTGGTTGTAGTGACTTTTCAGATGTGAATACTGTGGTGAAACTGCTTTTATGCCGTCACTCGGAGGAGTATCTTCTTAAATACTGTCGATCCATAGGGTGAGGTTGCATCACGAATCGGCGTATTTTTGTATGTGTCACTCATTGTGTCAGAGATAATGAAAATCATCCCTTAAAATGACTCTGATTCAGAATTACATGTCGACATCATGATTTTCAGCGATACTGGATCGATAAAACAGTTTGGGCTGACATCGATGTAATTTTTGCTCACCACTTCTGAAAGTTTTACAGTAATTGTGTGAGTATTTTGACAATTCTTTTTCACTATTCTTGCTGAGAAATTCTGTAACAATGTTTGTATCGCAAAGTATTACAACTCATATGGAATTGGAATGTTTCTGATGAAATATTGGCGAGCAGCTGTCAGCTGGGTCTCTCTGATGGGGCCCACTACACATCTGCGTCACGTGGTATATAACATGACCTCACAAATCAATCCGCAGCGCAAAATGTAGGGGAAAGGGTGACGTACTTGAGCTACAATGCAGGTAACAATAAGAAATATAATATTCATTCATGACTCATCAATTTGTTACTCAAAATTACATTGTTGACCATGAAATGAATGCATCCAGAACACAAATATTCCAATTGGAAGTGACCAAATGATTTTTTGAAAATAAAATACATTTGCGCCATATTACTTCTAGGTGTAGGTACAACACCAACAGTACAATATGATGTATCACAGTATAATATATAAACATGAAGCATCACTTATATTTGAAAGGAACAATCCCTCAAGTCGTGTGACAGCGTTCTCACATCAGCAGGAGACGATCTATCTCTATCTTTGTAGCTCTAACGTGACTGTAGACACTTTTAGGCACAGTTTTTTTTGTCCACTGCCTTGGAAACGATTCTCTTCAAAACGCGATTTTCTCAAGTCTCCAGCATCTCTGGTTTGATGGGAATATAGCGTACCCCATATTCCCCGCTACCCCATGTTCCCCAACTTCCCCCTACTTCTGCATGGACTGAATGTGAAAAGTATCTTGTTGATAATTATTCAAGAGTCCGCATCTTAGCTGGAAATGTTTCTCTTCGAAATGCTCGACCCAAGTTTGATGTGCGTTGAAAAGTTTGGATGTGGGTTGAAAAGTCGAAGATGGATGATATTGAGAGTGTTCCAGTCACCACCGCTAGATAGAAGAGTTTTCAATTTCCTAATTCAGGCAAAATCCAGTTACACAACACATTTTGGCAAAGGAAAATGGGAGAACTGTGAAATTACAGGTAAATCAGGATTCCAAATATTGAAAAGAAAAGGTTGAACTTAGAGATGTGTCTTTGTTATTTGATTCTACTAATATTAGTCCTACACTCTGTAATACACTCATTACACTCTGATTCAATTATTACTCCAGAATGAGATTATTCTCCAAATTTTGATCAGGCATATCTAATTGTGAGAGAAATATTCATTCATTGCACTTTACCGCAAATTCGTGGTGTCAGTAGCTCTTGAGATATATGTGGCGAAAGTTAGTTCTTGGGAAAACGTACTTGAAGTTTCAATACCTAATATGCATAGGCACATAAGGCATTTCCGTCTATGTTGCATTCAAATCTTGATTTTTCTTTTTTTTAATAACATCGAAATTTGATACAAAATCTTCGTTCCCCAATTAAGGCCATGGATGAAAAGTAGGATCGTTTGGATGGGGCACCACAAGGGCGATCTCACCACCCCATTTTGATTATTCAAAACCAATGAACTTCAACACCAGGTCTGCGCTGTCTGTGACCAAATATAAAAAAATATTAAAAAAATGAAAGAATATGAAGAATATGAAAGAATATGATGAAGATATGAAAAAACATGAGCTGCGATCACGAATCTTTGAATGATCGTTGACAATACTTGAAGAAAAAACTGTGAAAATAGAAAATAAAAAAAATTTAAAAAATAGTCCAAAATAAAAAATAATTATTCAAAAAATGAATAAATAAATTTAAAAGAATAAAAAATAAAAATAAATATGAATGAAAAATGAATTGTATGTTGTGGCTACCCCCTTAAAGGACAATACAACCCCGAAAATAGCTTCCGATGAATGATGACGATATTTTACCACCGAATTCCACTTAAAACTAAAAATCATAACATCAATTTCGGAAATTTCAAATTTTTTGATTCTCTAGAGAGCATGAGTCATGACGTAGGCATTACCGGTTCGGTATAGAAACATGGACAGAATCGAGTTATGTCTATGTGACTACTGAGAAAATGAGCTGGGACCTGGAGGACCAAATAAATGATAACTAGGCAAACGCGTTATGTGTTTCCACGTTGATGGATGAGCTGGAACATATCAACTTATCTTCGGATTGGTTATTATATATATATATATATATATATATATATATATATATATATATATATATATATATATATATATATATATATATACACCTTGAGATCCAAACCATTACATCACTGCCATCTTATTTTCCATTATTAATTCATATAATAATAAAGAAGGCTTTGTTTTAATCGTTTACAATCAAGTGGTGACACTTGTTGCTTTGATTTAATAGGTATCTTAATAGCTTTGAATAATTGACACAAATAACATTATATATTTTTTTACATCGAAACGGCTGATCCGATTTGAGTAAAAGTTTGGAATAATGTGTATCATTATCAGATTGAAATTCTCTGAGAATTTGAAATCTCTCAGATGAAATATTTTTCACGAATGTTTTCCTCTGGCTTATTCTAATGGGCTTTTTGAAAACTTTGGAATGAGTTTTCTCAGAAGTTGTTCAACCGATCGTGCCTCAAAACTATACAGCATCAAGTCAGATAGAGGTTCATGTGTGTGCCAAGTTTCAACTGATTTTGAATTTTTCTCTGACCTGTGGAGCACGAAAAAAAAAAAAAAAAAAAAAAAAAAAAAAAAAGGCACTTTTTTTCGGTATAGTGTAATTGAGTCTTCGCTTCGCTCATCCAATTATTTCTGTAATTGAGATGGTTATATATAGTTTTCTCTGGAATTAGGGAGATAAATGTCTTCATTGTTCATTAAAATTCAGTTCCTGGGCCCAAGATTCACAAAGAATTTTATCTCTCAACCTGTTCTAAGTTGAAATAGTTCTGGGAGTTATCACCAGACTTGGTTGTTACTCGTATTCACGGAAAAGTTCAAGCAAAAGTTTTAAGAATAGTTGGTGATGAAGTTATCACCGGCCCCGAGTGGTTATAGTGGAGATACAACACTCACCTCGCAATTGATTTCGATGATTTTGGAGATTTGGCTCACTCAAATTCAATTAGTACATATTTAGAAGATTGAAAAAGAAAATCTAGAGAGGTTGGGAGTGAAGGAACGATCCGAATTACGATTATCATACCTAATATACAATATTAACCTCACATTTGGAAATCCCGGATGACAGCTGATAGAATTAGCGGGAAACAAAATTATGCAAAGCCATCTTGATGCTCAGCAACAAAAAGATTCACAACAATCAGAAAACAACAAACTTGAAAGTATATACAACATTTCATGCATTCATTCTGATTTTAAATATCATCTAGATGTAGGAGACAAGTAATTGATGTTTATATCGCGATATTACAAACTAGTCAAACGCGAAATATGCGTTGTAAGATGAGCGAGATATCCCAATAAGGTAAAATGTCGTTAAAGTAGTTTTACCCTTGCTACTTTATCGACTCTGGTATTCTACACACCTTGATATCTGAATAAGCTATGAAAGTCGTTAAAGTAGTTCTACTCTAGCCACTTCATTGACTCTAGTATTCTACACACCTTGACGCATATAAAAAGTACTTCATTGTTGGTCAACTCTCGAATCTAGAAAGCAGTGAATCTCGACAACTTAATTCTGTCACAATTTTTATGATATATTTTATGAATATTATCAGTCATTTTATTTTTTTTCTTCAAAACGACTGATCAGAATTGCTCACAAAATCGTAATAATGTGTAAAATCCATGTATACACATTTGGAGAAAATTTCATCTCATTTGGAGAGATTTTATTTTTCAACATTTTCCCCCCAGTCAAATCTTATGGGGTTTTTAGAAACTTTGAGATGATGATTCTCAAAATCGGTCCGACCGATTCACCCCAAAAACTATACAGTTCTAAGTTGGATGAGTTTGAGTGTACAAAAAAAGTTTCATGTTGATCAGTCAACCCTTGCGACCTGTGGAGTGCTTACAAACAAACAAAAAAACAAACAAACAAAAAAACACACAGACAAAGCCCTATAAGAGTGGGATGGAGACTTCGCTACGCTCATCAACTAATTGACATCCTGCTCTTTGCTCACATTGGTTGACAGTCGAAAACAATGACGTCACACGGCAATGGCACGGACAGTTGGGGCAAAAGTTAACACCACGGTAAAATTATCTTAAAATTCTTGGTGAATAGGGACTAAAGATAGAACGGTGATAAAGTTAGAACGTGATATCTCGGTTTTAACTTGGAACGGGTTAGGCGCTAGAATGTGTTAAGATAAAATTCTTTGAGAATCTGGGCCCTAGGTTATAATTGATGAGCGTAGCGAAGTCTCCATCCCACTCTTATAGGGCTTTGTCTGTGTTTTTTTTTTTTTTTTTTTTTGTAAGCACTCCACAGGTCGCAAGGGTTGACTGATCAACATGAAACTTTTTTTGTACACGCAAACTCATCCAACTTAGAACTGTGTAGTTTTTGGGATGAATCGGTCGGACCGATTTTGAGAATCATTATCTCAAAGTTTCTAAAAACCCCATAAGATTTGGCTTGGCGGAAAATGTTGAAAAATAAAATCTCTCCAAATGGGATGAAATTTTCTCTAAATGTGTACACATGGATTTTACACATTATTACGATCTTTTAAGCAATTCTGATCAGTCGTTTTGGAGAAAAAAAATGAAATGACTGATAATATTCATAAATATATCATAAAAATTGTGACAGAATTAAGTTGTCAAGATTCACTGCTTTCTAGATTCAAGAGTTGACCAACAATGAAGTATTTTTCATATGCGTCAAGGTGTGTAGAATACCAGAGTCAATGAAGTGGCAAGAGTAGAACTACTTTAACGACTTTAATAGCTTATTCAGATATCAAGGTGTGTAGAATACCAGAGTCGATAAAGTAGCGAGGGTAGAACTACTTCAACGACTTTTATACCTTATTGGGATATCTCGCTCATCCTACAACGCATATTTCGCGTTTGACTAGTATCCTTCGAATAAGGGACTCCTCAGTCTCATGATGCATCATGACTCAGTATGCGATTTTATTAAAAAAAAAACTGTTCTATGTCCATGCTGGAATGAAGAAAAATCCTCAATCATTTTTTGGGCGATTGTCCTTCATTGAAAATTCAGGAAATAGAAACGGAATCACCTATTTTTAATGCTGATTACCATATAATACAA
The DNA here is from genome assembly GCA_964007535.1 of Brachyptera risi. NCBI lineage: Eukaryota > Metazoa > Arthropoda > Insecta > Plecoptera > Taeniopterygidae > Brachyptera > Brachyptera risi. Next base: position 36,991,751 of record OZ023334.1, on the reverse strand, counting down.
GAATATGAATATATATTGCATGTTGTCTTCACATACTTCTTCTTTCTATCTCTCTCTATATTCGAATGATTTCTCCCTTTCCTTCCTTCCGCAGTTCTGTGTGTAATGTTCTACCTACATGCTACACGTCGGCTATCCCCCAGATAAGACAGTGTTTATATTCACTATAACGACGTGAAAAACAGAAAACTGGGAGATTACTTTTTAATGTTATTAAACCAGATATATAATCCGTGAACGGAAACCATCCAGGTGATTATAGTTCTTTGTTGGTGCAAAAGTCAGAGTTCGGTCGAGGTTTCCATGCTGATAATTTCTATGATATGGACTGTGATTAAATTAATCTGATTATCAGAATAACGAATCATTTTCAGTTCTGTGTCTCGACACCAGGGTTGGATTTGAGAGATTTTGAAGAATTATCATTTTTCAAGTATTTTTCTAAGGGTTATTCTTATGAGGATTTTCCAAACTTTCCGATTTTTTCCGGAAAAACTTTCTCAACAATTTTTCTGGTAAGCAATCCCAACCTTTTCTGGTATGACAGAAATATGTAAAAAAAAAATTTGAGTCGATATGTATGTTTTCCTGACCCGTATGCCGCGTACAAAATTTAAAAAAAAAAAATTAAAACAGAACAATTTTTTTTTTTGGTATGTCAAATAGAATCTCCGCTACGCTCATTTCTCATTTCTAGCGCATTCCTTCACTTCCACCTCATTTCAGAAGTACAAAAAGACACCATAGATAGAGCAGCAATCGGTATTCCTCAGAAAAGTGCTCAGGAAATGGCACAAGATTTAGAGCTGAGATAAGATACCATATCAAACCGGCAAACCGACGCAACCCTCGATGCTTTTGAACCTTGACATTGGAAAATTACGTGTACACCTATATTCGCCTCTCATGATTCCTTTTACTAGGCAAACGCGGTATGTGTTTCCGCGTTGATGGATGAGCTGGAACACATTAATCTTATTCATCATATTAATCATATTATCTTTGGATTGGTTATTATATATATTTATACACCTTGAGATCCAAACCATGACATCACTGCCATCTTATTTTCCATTATTAATTCATATGATAATAAAGAAGGCTTTGTTTTAATCGTTCACAATCAAGTGGTGACGCTTGTTGCTTTGATTAAATAGGTATCATAATGGCTTTGAATAATTAACACAAATTGCATTATATATTTTTCACATCGGAACGGCTGATCCGATTTGAGTGAAAGTTCGGAATAATGTGTATCATTATCAGATTGAAATTCCCTGAGAATTTGAATCCTCTCAGATGATATATTTCCCACGAATTTTTTCCTCCGGGTTATTCTAATTGGATTTTTGAAAACTTTGGAATGAGTTTTCTCAGAAGTGGTTAAACCGATCGTGCCTCAAAACTATACAGTATCGAATTAGATGAGGATACTTGTGTGTTCTAAGTTTTGACTGATTTTGAATTTTCGTCTGACCTGTGGAGCGCGAACAAACAAACAAACAAACAAACAGGCACTTTTTTTCGGGTATGGCGAAATTGAGTGTTCGCTTCGCTCATTCAATGAGGAATGCATCAAGTATAATAATCATACAGATGTGCTTCATATACATGACATGATATAGACTCTTTTTCACATCGACAACTCATTGAGGATGAACTGGTGTCATTTGTAGCTTAGTGACAGCACATATTCCAATCCATTGATACGATAGCAGCTGGACCCTCGCCCAATGCATCCCGTGCTAGTGGTAGCAATAGCTCCCAAGAGGCTATAGGAAGTCGATTGGTCGCTGTTTACTAACTAGGAAAACGCTATATACGCGTTGTTAGACGAGCGGAAAGTAATAGTATGTCGACTTCTTTGCCAAACTTTTGCCTACATTCGCCAATTGGGTGACATTTGAGTTAGAAATGGGTGAAAACTGCTTCGAGTGCTACTAGTTCAGCACATTTTATGGTTTGTCTTCGAAACGGCTCACCCGATCAAGCTGAAACATTTCAGAAATGTGTATTCAAATGTAAATCAACTTCACGCGGAATTTCTTTTTTTTTTCAATTTAAAATATTTTCTTTTTTTTCCGCCGTGTTATTTTAATGGGCATTTTTGAAATTTCTTAAATTTATAAAAAAAAAAGTTACGATCTGATAATGCCACATAATCATACAGATCTAAGTTAGATGAGGAACCATTATGAAAAAAAGTTTGAAGTTGATAGCTGTAGCCGTTTGACTTGTAGAGGACTGACAAAAAAACAAAGAACAAAAAAAAAAACATAAAAACGAACAACAATTTTTTTCTGTTATGAAATCACAATTCACGGTCTCTTGGACTGAATAATCACATTTGGAAGCCCACCTCATGAGTAGGACTAGTATTTGTTAGACGAACTTCAGCGAGGATTCAATTTTTTCATACTAAAAAAAATTGGTGTTCGTTTTTATGTTTTTTCAAGTTTTTTTGTCGTTTCTCCACAGGTCAAACGGCTACAGCTATCAACTTCAAACTTTTTCTCCTCATGGTTCCTCATCTAACTTAGATTTGTAAAGTTTTGTGGCATTATCGGGTGATAACTTTCATTTTTATGAATTTTGGAAATTTCAAAATTCCCCGTTAGAATAACACGGCGGGAAAAAATGAAAATATTTTTATTTGAAAGAAATGAAATTCTGTGTGAAGTTGAATAACATCTTGATACACATTTTTGGAAATTCTCAGTCTGATCGGGTGAGCCATTTTGATGAAAAAATATGAAATGTGCTAAATTGGTACCACTCGAAGCAGTTTTTACCCATTTATTAGACGAGCTTTAGCGAGGATTCAATTTGACATACTGAAAAAAATTGGTGTTCGTTTTTATGTTTTTTTTTTTATTTTTTTTTATGTTTTTTTGTCGGTTCTCCACAGGTCAAACGGCTACAGCTATCAACTTCAAACTTTTTTTCGTCATGGTTCCTCATCTAACTTAGATCTGTATAGTTTTGTGGCATTATCGGGTTGTAACTTTTTTTTTTATGAATTTTAGAAATTTCAAAAATCCTCATTAGAATAACCCGGAGGAAAATACTTGAAAAATCGAAATTTTTCAAGACCTCTCAAATTTTCGCCGAATATAAAGGAAACTATTAAGCACATTTTGAGAGATTTTTCGCATCAATCGGATGAGAAATAACGAAGAAAACGCATTTATAAAGCATTTTCCCATCAATTTAGGCTATTACGGGAACCAATTAAATCTATAGCAACAAGTGTCACCAATAAATTCAAAACGATTGGAATGAATGAAGAGGAAGGCCGTGACATAACTGATTCTCGTAAGGTTTTTGAACGTTCGGAGTGATCCAAGGTCTGTAGATGTAGATTGGGTTGACAAATTATTTTTCATTCTAGATTTCTATACCCCTAAGCTCGTCTAACAACGCGCATCCCGCGTTTTCCTAGTAAATTGAATGTCACCCAATTGGTGAATTTAGGCAAAAGTTTGGCAAAGAAGTCGACATACTAATACTTTCCGCTCGTCTAACAACGCTTATATAGCGTTTTCCTAGTGCTATAACAACAATGGAAATACACAGAGAGCAGACACGTTACCATGACAGGTAGCTCTCCTAGTAATCATCAACCAATCAATCAGTCCTAGCCTCTTGTAGCTAGCAAGCACTAGCACGGAATGTATCAGGATAGGGTCGTGAATCCAGGTTCAAGGGATCTTCCAGATATAGGAATACGCTCACAGTAGAATAACACATCGGGTAACAGTTCTTTTTGATCGTTCTTGATAGCTCAGTCAGCTGAGGCACCGCTTCAGAAACTGAAATAGTCCTTGAGCTTGGGTTGGCTCTCGTTTGGCTCTCACTCATCATCAATTCCTAGTTTCATCACCATCTGCTCATTCGTACCCCCGTATGATCTTGTTATTAATGGGATTATTGAGCCTACGATGACGATCGAAAGTTCTTCGTGACCACACGTGTCAGTTGAACGTGACAGCTTTCACGCACTAGCTATATATTTGTGAGCTCTCACGCGTCAACTGAACCTACGACTTACACGCCGTGAACTCTCACGACCAACATTCTCGAGAATAACAGTATATTTGTGTTCACTATACTTGATATCGCCACTACAACATTTCATTTTATTATATTCTCATTATTCTCATCTGTTCAATTATTCAGTACGTTTAATTGGGTTTATTTTTTTTCATCATCAATCCACCACCTGTTCAAATCTACTCGTAGGAATGAATTGATACAAAATACAAATACAACAGATTTCATTTTAGAGACTAGAAGAATACGGAATATGCGTTGTTAGATGAGCGAGATATCCATATGAAATACTCGATGACTATACGTATACACAACAGTGATTTCGAAGCTGATGAGCAACATGGAGCGTTGGAAACAGCTGTCTCGAGGTCTGGGGTTCACTCGGGACATTTGACACTCGTGACTCTGGTCGGGAAATTGCTTTGATATAATGTCACTATTTCCGTTGATTCTGTACATGCCGCAGACTTGCGTGAAATCTATGACTATCAATCACGTAACGGGATAAGCAACATGGCGCTTCCCTTTCGCACCATGCGTATATCAAAGGGATGCCGCCTCACAAATGTTATGATGATTTGCTGGTATTATTGTATGTTGATCTATACAAGTGATAGATGTAATGCAATCTGTGAATCCAGCTCTTTCCAACTGCATTACATAATATTGGGATAAATTTCATTTGAATTGGCCAATCTGAATTTAAAATACGTCTGTATAAAAGCATTTGGTCCCCTTGTCAAGAGTCCTACTGCTATATTTATCATTTGATGACTGGATAATCACTCACCATCTACGAGAAAGATCAGAAACAATGTAAGTATACAACTATGTGATATACATTGAAATAAGAGTCAAATACGTACGATTTGATTTGAAAGTGTGAATCTGAGAAATGTACACGAAAGCGCTGATTCCATCATGGTGAAAACGGCCTAATGTTAAAAGGATATTACTTATCTCGTTACGTTTTTGATAGTCATAGGTGAATTCAATTTTTTCAGACGGTTTTCGAACAAGTAATGAAAACTTCATCTGAAATTCTAATTGGAGTGAAATGGGAGAATGGACATTCCAATCACTGCTAGTCGTAGAGTTTTTCAAGATATCAACATTTGTCATGAGAATGTTTCCGACTGCTTCGACTAGGAATCAATTCCAATCTATTCTGAAACATGGCAGCGTTGAGAAAGAGAAGTTCCAAGTCACTGGTAACAAATGATCCGACATGAATGCGTCACATCAAAGAAAACAAGTAGATCGATTCTCGATATGTCCCAGCGAGTGGTATGCTACGCAACACGGATCCGATGGACCGATGAGGCTACAGATACAGAGTCTAAACTCTCTCTCTCTCTCTCTCTCTCTCTCTATCCTCACTTGTTGTATTCCTCTCTTTCTTTCTTTCTCTCTCTCTCTCTCTCTCTCTCTCTTTCTCTTTCTCTCTCTCTCTCTCTCTCTCTCTCTCTCTCTTTCTCTCTCTCTCTCTCTCTCTCTCTCTCTCTCTCCTTCTCTCTCTCTCTCTCTCTCTCTCTCTCTCTGTATATATATATATATATATATATATATATATATATATATATATATATATATATATATATATATATATATATATATATATATATATCTTTCAACGCTTTCTCTCCACTCTATCTCTTCATCAATATCTGCCTCTCTCTCTCTCTCATCGATGGCTCTCTTCCTCCATTTCTCTTCCTGATTATTCTTCTCTATCTACTCCCCTCTCTCTCTCTCTATCTCTCTGTCTCTTTCTCTCTCTCTTTCTCACTCTCTATCTCTCTTTCTCTATTTCAATCTCTCTCTCTTTTTCTCTCTCTCTTTCCATCTCTTTCTCACTCTCTATCTCTCTTTCTCTCTATTATTCTCTACCTCTCTCTCCCTCTCTCTCTCCCCATCTTACTCTCCCTCTCTCTCTTCTTCTCTATTTGATGCCACATTCTCCTATGTCTCCGTCTCAAACGATTCATCCCACGAATAACACAGGTGAAGAGAGAGAGAAGTGATGATATTCCACTCAATTCATACACTCTTCAAATCATCCGACAGATCAGAAGCAGCGATGCTCTCAATGGATTGCACGTTAGAATCTGTGAACCGGAAGTCAGTTTTATCGCACTTGGCAGTGGGCGGCTCTGAACGGAAGTCGAGTGAGTGCAACACTCGCCAACTCTTCACCTCACAATCTATGCAATATCGATCCGTCCAGTGCAATTATACGCCATTCAATTATCTGATGATCGCGTCTGGAAGCGCCTCAGTGGGCGACGAAAGTGTGAACCAACGAATAAAACGTTTCGCCAGATCATCAAGGTCATCATGAGACATAGAAGGAACGAGTCAAATCGAAATTGAATTAAAAAAACATTACGAATGCATCTCAATGGAGATAAACGTTCTTGTCGCTCATTTCCCGTTGTTATGAAACTTTTTAGATGATCGATAGCGAAGATTCCATCTCACTTTTAGAGATCTTTAATTGTCTCTGCGTTTTTCTTGGGGGGGAGGGGGGGGCGCACGGTTCAACTAATCGTCATGAGACGTTTTCTGTACTCGCAAACTCATCCAACTCAGAACTGTATAGTTTTTGGAATGAATCGGTTCTACCAAATTTTGAGACATATCCATCTCAAAGTTTCTAAAAACACCATAAAATTGGGCTGGGCAAGAAAATTTGAGGGATAAAATCGCTTCAAATGGAATGAGATCTACTATACATGAATAATACACATTATCACCGTTCTGTATGCATTATTCGAACCGGCCATTTTGAAGAAAAAAATTCAATCAACTGTTCTCATTCATCAAATCTATGACTATCAATAACGTAACGGGATAAGCAACATGGCGGTTTCCTTTCACACAATGCGTACATCAAAGGGATGCCGCCTCACAAATGTTATGATGATTTGCTGGTATTGTTGTATGTTGATCTATACAAGTAATAGATGTAATGCAATCTGTGAATCCAGCTCTTTCCAACTGCATTAAACAATATTGGGATAAATTTCATTTGAATTAGCCAATCTAAATTTAAAATACGTCTGTAAAAGCATTTAGTCCCCTAGTCAAGAGCCCTACTGCTATATTTACCATTTGATAACTGGATAATTACTCATCATCTACGAGAAAGATTAAAATCAATGCAATTGTACAACTATGTACTATATATTGAAATACGAGCCTAATACGTACGATTTGATTTGAACTTGCGAATCTCATAAATGTACACGAAAGCGCGCTGATTCCATCATGGTGAAAACGGCCTGATGTTAAAAGGATAGGACTTATGCCGTGTTGCTTATCCCGTTACGTTATCGATAGTCATAGATCAAATATACAGGAATTATAGCAGAATATGGTACCGAAAATCACTGCTTTCCAGATTTGATATTTACTCAACAATGAAGTGGGTTTCATATACGTCAAGGTGTTTAGAATACCAGAGTTAATTGAGTAGCAAAGATTCAACGACTCATTCAGATCTTGCTCATCTTACAGCGCACACGTCGCGTTTGCTCAGTATCATCATGTTCCATTATGAGTCATGACCTTTAGCTGAGTTTCCCACCGTGAATCTCGCCCTGGAAAATCACAATACCCTGAAAATAACACATCAATTGGAAGATAAGTGTAATATATATGTATCTAATATTGGTGGACAACCTCCTTCCTCGGTGAACATCTCATGTCATATAACATCCCCAATGAAGGATTGAAATATATACAAGATGGAGACGTCAAATCTGGATGTATTCAATCAGTCTGGATTATCGAAATCAATCAATAAACACCATGTGATATCGAAAAATCATGAAAACTTGTCTCGAGTACCCCAACTTCATCAATCACCCACTCAGACCCCCCCCCCCCCCCCCCCCGCCTGGACCGATGTATGAAGCTATCAACGCGACGACGGCGACTCACTCAATTAGCACATCAATCTTCTACCAAGTACGTCCAGACGCAGTAGACCAACACAAACTCGCATTACACTCGTCGAGATCAGTATGACGTCATCATCAGCACCTTGGTGTGCATGGTAACACAAACATCGAAACTCCATCATGAAATGTGCAGGTTTATACAGGAAGAGGCTCAAGTTGAAGTCTATGAATTATTGTTCTCATCCAATTTATGACGGGAACATTTTTGAGACATGAAATTATACTGGAAAAACGCGGGATGCGCGTTGTGAGATGAGCTTAGAAGTATGGAAATCCAGAATGAAAAATATTCTGTCAGCTTAATCCACATATACGGACCTTGGATTACGTCAAACGTCCAGAAACCTCACCTGAAACTTGTTGATAGATGTATAGTGCCGCAATCTGTCGCATATACACTCTGCAAAACCAATTGACCCAAATATTCAATAAAATGTACACTTGTATTGCGTTTTCTTTGTTGTTTCTCATCCGATTGCTGCAAAAATCTCCAAGAAGGTATATAATATAGTATCTATCATATCTGGTGAAAAAATTGAAAGCTCTTGAAGAATTCTTGTTCTTCAAGTACTTTTCCTATGGGTTATTCTCATGAGGAATTTCAAAATTTTCCGATTTTTTTCCGGATAAACGTTTCAACCGATTCTTCTGAAAAACAATCCTGGCCTATTCTGGTATGACTCGATAGGTATTTTACCTGTCCTGTATGCCGCGTATAAAATTATATGACATATTATGTAGGGCTTGAGTTATAAGTATGGAAGTATGTTTCTGTCGTTTGATACCTGTTGAATCCCGTGCAATATAACATGATCGACCGGCTTGTCCGGGTAGCAAACAGACATTCACTTGTGCTTCAAGAACTATACGGCGAGCAAGCAGCGCATATGAGGGAGGCGAGAGGAGAAGAGGGGTGATCTCATCCGCCACTAATTCTCCTGACCAACTCACCTGGGGCCGAGAATCGAACCAAGGGCTCTGAGCTCGTGGAACGGCGATACTAGCCGACATTGGCTTGAGAAACTGCTACTATATATTATATCGCAGCTGGGCGCTTACCGTGACTGCCCCCGCCTACAGGCCCGACTATGCTAAAAGGTACGGCGGGCCTCTTAGGCGGGGGCTCAGAACAAAGCCTTCTTTATTACCACAGGAATCAATAATGAAAAATAAGATGGAAATGATGTAATGGTTTGGACCTCAAGGTATATATATATATATATATATATATATATATATATATATATATATATATATATATATATATATATATATATATATATATATATATATATATATATATATATATATATTTATGACTAGGCAAACGCGTTATGTGTTGCCGCGCTGACGGATGAGCTGGAACATATCAACTTATATCTTTGGATTGGTCATTATATATATATATATATATATATATATATATATATATATATATATATATATATATATATATATATATATATATACACACCTTGAGATCCAAACCATTACATCACTACCATCTTATTTTCCGTTATTGATTCATATGATGATTAAGAAGGCTCCGTTTAAATCGTTCACATTAAGTGGTGTCACCTGTAGCTTGGATTTATTAGGTATTGAATAGCTTTAAATGATTTATAAAAATTACATTATATATATTCTCTTACATCGAAACGACTAATCCGATTCGAATGAAAGTCTGGATTATTGTGTATCATTATCAGATTGAGATTCCCTGATAATTTGAATTCTCTCGGATGAAATATTTTTCATGATTTTTTTTCTCTGGGCTATTCTTATGGGATTTTTGAAAACTTTGAAGTGAGTTTCCTTAGAAGTGGTTGAACCGATCGTGCCTTGAAACTATACAATATCGAATCAGGTCATAATACTTGTGTGTGCCAAAGTTAAACTAATTTTGAATTCTCGTCTGACCTGGACCTTGAGAAGGCATTCGATACTACCTGGCGCTTCAACATATTGAACACCTTATCACAATGGGGTTTCAGAGGCCATCTTCCTAATCTTATCTGTAATTTCATGACCAACCGACGTTTCAATGTACGAGTTGGTAATGTGTTGTCGGATGAGTTCATCCAAGAGAACGGTGTACCACAGGGTTCTGTCCTCAGTGTTACTTTGTTCACCATCGCAATAAATGGTATTGTTCGAAACGTTCCATCTTCAATCACTTCCTCCTCATTTGTCGACGACTTGGCTATATTCAGTAAGTCAGCGAGAAGTGCTACGGCCTCTTGCCAAATCCAACTCGCAATTAGGAAACTAGAAGCATGGAAAGATGAAACTGGGTTCAGGTTTTCTACATCAAAATCAACGTGCATGCGTTTCTCTCGTCTGAGAGGCCTGCACCCTGACCCAGAAATATATCTTCGTAGAGAACTCCTCCCATTCGCAGAATCGACAAAGTTCCTTGGGCTGACGTTTGACGTGAAGTTGAACTGGAAATCTCACATTTCGCAACTCAGACTCAAGTGCTTCAAGTCACTCAACCTTCTTCGTTATCTTAGTGGTACCAAATGGGGAGCGGATCGCACCACGATGCTGCGGCTTTACCGAGCATTAATACGCTCTAAATTGGATTATGGTAGTGTTGTGTACGACTCGGCACGAGAGAGCCACGTGAAGTCACTCAATACAGTTCATAACACGGGCATCCGACTGGCCATAGGAGCACTCCGTACCAGTCGGGTGGAGAGCTTGTATTGTGAGGCTGGTGAGCCCTCGTTGAAGAGTCGACGTGCATATCTCCTTTGCTCATACGCTTCAAAGTTATTCTGCTGTAGGCGTCATCCTACCTACCAATCAGTTATCGATCCTAGATTTCATGCTCTCTATGAATCGAAACCATTTGCCACCATACCAACTGGGATTCGTTTGAATCATATTTTAGTCGAGGAGTCATTTGTTTACCCTCGAGTCTATCCAATTCAATCTAGTGATACCGCTCCTTGGTTGGCTCCACGTCCGGAGTGCTTGATGAACTTGTCATCAAGCACGAAGGCAACCACGAGTGCAGAAGAGTATGAGCAAAAATATCTAGAGCTCTGCACACACTACTCCGGACATGTAAAATACTACACGGACGGATCAAAACTGAACGGCAAAGTTGGCTGCGCATTCGTTTGCGAATCCGCCACTGTTAGTATCAGATTGGGTTCGATGAGTAGCGTATATACAGCCGAGTTGTTTGCAATTGTCACCTCTCTACAGCACATTCAACAACGATCTGAGAAGAGCTTCCTGATCTGTTCCGATTCTTTGAGTGCACTCCAAGCCTTAACTCAGATCTTTCCAACTCACCATCTAGTCCAGAAAGTGCAGACACTCCTGACCGCCCTTGCCTCGCAGGATGTCAGTGTAGTGTTCTGCTGGGTACCTGGACACGTGGGGATTGGTGGTAATGAGTTAGCGGACACTGCCGCCAAAGAGGCGACAGAGAAAGACGATATTGATAACCCGAGAGTGCCTTTCAATGATTTCAAGGCGTATTTCAAACATCTTTTCAAATCTCGTTTCCAAAAAGAATGGGACAGGGAGACCAACAACAAGCTGAAAGAAATAAAGCCTACTGTTAGTGCTTGGGAATCTTCAATCCGAGGTTCACGGAGGGAGGAAGTGGTTCTCACTCGTCTGCGAGTGGGACACACACTTTTAACCCATTCCTATCTATTCACTCCCGAAAAAATCGTCCCCAAATGTGAAATTTGTAACGAGATTTTAACTGTTAGACACATATTGCTCGAGTGTCGGAAATATACCGCTCTGCGGAGACAGATTCGAATGGAAGACACAATATCAAAGATTCTAGGAAATAATTCAAAATCGATAGATACCATATTCATCTTTTTAAGATTATCGAACCTATTGGATCGCATTTGATAGGCTCGTATATCTGCGCCGTTGTATGCGTGTGACGACAAAGTTGTCGTGTCAACAGTATCATTTTTCAAACTTCCGCGATTAGGCTACTTATGTTTGATTAAGATGACGTTGGTTATTTAATCATCTTTTTTCGGTATTTTGATATTTGATACTTATTCTTGATGTCGATCTCATGGGATAGACATCAGGAATATTTTAAATCAAACCATATTTCAACATATATCGATTATGGTTTGTTGTTCCTCCACTCCTATTTGAGCGCGAGTTTGAACTGAGAACAAGTAGTAAAACGTTCTCATCCTAGTCCCATGGGTGTGACCCTTTACAGCACACACATGTTCGGTTTTAACAAATTTGTGTATAACGTCTTTAGTAATAGTTTAGTCTTAGTTTCACATGGTGTTCTCATCTAAATTTCACTTGCACCTTCATCTAACACTACTTACCTTTTGATTCAGCAACTTATCTTGACAGGCGCTAAATGACCTCGCTGTCGATGCGCCTTAGAACCCTAATATTCATTCATTCATTCCTGTGGAGCGCGAAAAAAAAACGTATTTTTTTTCAGGTATGGTGAAATTGAGTCTTCGCTTCGCTCATCCGATAACCAATCCAAAGATAAGTCGATATGTGCCAGCTCATCCATCAACGTGGCAACACTTAAAGCGTTTGCCTAGTATCAATAAATTGATTAATCATCATCAATTTTTTTCCATCAATTATTGATTATCTAATCGACCAATTGTATGGATTACCGGAGCGGAGACTCAATTCCACCATACCCGAAAAAAAGTGCCTGTTTTTTTTGCTTCGCGCTCCACAGGTCGAACGAAAATTCAAAATCAGTAGAAAGTTGAAAGTTACAGTAGAAAGTACCCGAGGTGTAACTATTATACGCTACCACATATCCTTGTGACTATTTCACCTCCACCTGGGCATGAGGAATGATGTGATAATTGAACTCCTTGGATATATAGATATCAAGATATTTGGGATAATATAGTTAGGTCGAAAAAGATACACTTTGACCGGGATTCGGGCCCGGGACCTTCTGCTTGCTTTCTACTTGCTGACCTTCACCTTGGGTGAATCTAAGCTCCCTATTCGGCTAGTCTCCTTGAAGTATCGTGACTCATAGTTGTGTCGAAGAAGTAATACTGGTAGCTTAGTGGTAGAGCACTTGCCCGTCAAGCAGAAGGTCCCGGGCTCGAATCCCGGTCGAGGCGTATCTTTTTCGACATGACTAAAATATCGCAAATATATATATATATATATATATATATATATATATATATATATATATATATATATATGTATATATATATATATATATATATATATATATATATATATATATATATATATATGTATATATATATATATATATATATATATATATATATATATATATATATATATATATATATATTTATATTATATATATATATATATATATATATATATATATATATATATATATATATATTCAAATATATATATACATATATATATATATATATATATATATATATATATATATATATATATATATATATATATATATATATATATATATACATATGTATATATATATATATATATATATATATATATATATATATACATATGTATATATATATATATATATATATATATATATATATATATATATATATATATATATATATATATATATATATATGTATATATATATATATATATAAATAAATATATATATATATATATATGTATATATATATATATATATATATATATATATATATATATATATATATATATATATATATATATATATGTATATATATATATATATATATATATATATATATATATATATATATATATATATATATATATACATATTTATATATATATTCATGCATACATTTGAATATATATATTATATATATATATATATATATATATATATATATATATATATATATATATATATGTATATATATATATATATATATATGTATATATATATATATATATATATATATATATAAATATATATATATATATATATATATATATATATATATATATATATATATATATATATGAATATATATATATATATATATATATATTCATATATATATATATATTTATATATATACATATATATATATATATATATATATATATATATATATATATATATATATATATATATATATATATATCCAATTGGAGAAATCGTAAGCCTGGAACCAGCCCCCAATGAATGCTGACGATATTCATTTTCCTGAATTCAGAAGATACTATAGTAATCATCATCTCAATTTCAGCTATTCCAATTGATTTTCTCGTCTTCAGAGACCATGAGTCGTGACGTATAGTCATTCACCGTTGTGGTAACCTACAGGAACAACTCGAGTAATGTTTACGTCACTACTCAGAAAAAATGCAGTCATGGGAAGACTAATAGATGAATTATAATTTTTGAAATCGAGCTGATCATTTCTCGTTTTCTCTCGAATTGAACGGATGAATATTTTCAATATTTCTCATAATTTGATTCCAATGTTGTGACAACGAATTCGATGAACTAGTTCATAATTCAGATAAATTGTGAATTGAATCAAACCTGATTTGTGTTGGTACGCCAACTCCGAGGCCAGCTAATTAATGCCATATCGCTCACATTGTTATACGGGGTCCATGTTGAATAACTTTTAATTGGCCGCATCTTGCGGAGACGTCCGGCTAATCCACATTCATAACCGAGATGAAATAATTCCATTCCTATTTCGTAAATTATTCCTGTTGAAGTGCACAGTGATAACAATTTGTAACGATGAATCGTTTTACCGCTGGACCGAGTCGGAACTTGACCCAACCGAGTGTTTTCATTTGCTGAGCTATATAGATGTGGGCGGAGGTGTGAAGGAGGTGTGGGAGGAGGTGTGGGAGGAGGTGTGGGACGAGGTGTGGGAGAATGTAAAGGGACGCGGAGAGTCCAGTCGCTGGATGTGGTTATCGTTTGCTATTTTGATATTTGTCGACAATGAGGTCATAAAATAACAAAGCCAGTATATTTGAAAAACACACCAAGTCAGCAATATATCTATTAGTAAAATATTTATACCTTTATGTATAAATGTGATGACATGGAATGTAACATGGTTCGGAATAGTAGGAGAATCATGTGTATTCATTTCGCTAACGGTGTGTCAATAGAGTAATGGTTGTAATTTATGATATGAGAGAGAATCGAGAAAGTCGAAAATAATGGAAATAAGCGATGCTATCAATATATTGCGTTTGAATTCTCTATCAAATGTTTCACTCCGGATGAGAAAACAATGAATGCATGAATCTTCTTTCTGAACAGAAAACATAAACAGGTGATATTCGGATTGGTGTATTGATAAAACCTGTTGGATCGATAATGGAAGTTTGGAAGTCAACAAAGTTAATTATAGGAGTTTACACAGAATTAGCCCCCAAGCTCATCTGACTAATGAGAACATATAACCAACGATTTTAGATTCAATATCACTATTTATGACTCTAATATCCAAATGTCCATATTTATGATGATTTGTTTTCTCATCATGAAACTTTGTATGAGATATTAACTTGGGTGTTTAGAACGTATTGCTACGGTGTTTTGTTTCCAAGGTTATAACTATGAGTTGTGTTTCCTTCACATTAACAACGAGCTCTGCTGTATTCAAAATCACCCTCAGTGGCTCATTCAGCCAAGACACAGCTTCAGGTGATTCGAGTCACGCTGGGCGTGCGTTCGAGTCCCGCATGAAATGGGTTTTTGTAAA
>OZ023334.1:36962131-36975836 GCA_964007535.1 Brachyptera risi | reverse complement strand
TCTCTCTCCCTCTCTCTCTGACTCTCTCGTTCTGAATTTTTATGAACTTGAATAATTGTGTTCAGAACGTGGAAGCTGTATCCACGAGAAGAAGGTTACGAGCGACCGTCTCCATATCTCTCACACCACTAGCGCACGGGTGGTTCAATCCTTCGTCTTCCAAGCATACTTGTATTATGGTTGCATCTCAGTAGAGGTAGTTATGAGTAGTTTACGTACCTTTAGTTTAATTCAATTTACTCTTAGTAATAGTTGTATATTACTGTATATAATATGCTCTTTTTACATTAAAACTAAGATAATTCCATGTATGCATGATATTGAAATGGGCGAGATGAAATATGCATGCATAATTCCTTAACAATCACTATGCAATCGATCCTAACCTATTTCATCATGATTTAAAGGAGGTGCTCCAACTCGGGTCTAATGAAATATTCACGGGGTCAGTTCTCAAGTCCAGGGTCCCGATTGTCTGTAGCTCAACTATCGCTTTTATATCGAACTATATGAAAGAACAATACTCAACAATGATTCACAGGGCTCAGTAGAGTTGATAGGTTAGCAGTTACATTTTTTTAAACGAAAATTGAAGGTTTTGTGAGTTGAACAATGCCACCGATACCGTAGCCACTCTGATCTTCGTCTGATTCACAAGGAAACCCGCTAAATCGCGACAGGCAATCAGGACTTTTGGCTCTGAACTGACCGTAAGAAACCACAAATGTCTTCCATGTTACTAGTATGTGAGCTGGGTCACCTTCTTCATATTATCAGATGAGCGTAGCGGAGCTTTCCATTTCACACCCTGAAAAAAGTGGGATTCGTTTTTATGTTTTTTTTTTTTTTTGTAATTATGTACGTGGCATACGGGTCAGAGAAATGGATCAATCAACTTGAACATTTTCATAAACGTTGGTGTCATACCAAAATAGGTTGGGATTGTTTTCTATAAAAATCGGTTCGACGGTTTTTCCGGAAAATAATCGGAAAGTTTGAAATTTGCTCGTAAGAATAACCCGAAGGAAAAATACTTGAAAAATAAGAATTTTTCAAAAGCTCTCAAATTTTCACCGAATATGAACATAACTATTATTCACCTTTCCATAGATTTTTGCATCAATCGAATGAGAAATAACAAAGAAAACGCATTAAAGGTGTACATTTTATTGAATATTTGGATCAATTGGTTTTGCAAAGTGTTTATGCGACAGGTTGCAGCACTATAAATATCAATGAGTTGCGGGTGAGGTTTTTAGGCGTTTGAAGTAATCCATGTTCATAGATGTAAATCGAGCTGACAAGTTATTTTTCATTCTAGATTTCCATACTTCTAAGCTCATCTCACAACGCGCATCCCGCGTTTGACTAGTGATGAAAAAGGTTGATACCACTACATCATGAATCGCCTGTGAGACTCGAAACATTTTGTTGCTGCATTGGCTGCTCGATCGTCTACACGGGACTATCCGGGGGGCTGTGGTTGAGGTTGACACGTCCGGGGGGCTGTGGTCGAGGTTGACACGTCCGGGGGGCTGTGGTCGAGGTTGACACGCCCGGGGGGCTGTGGTCGAGATTGACACGTCCGGGGGGCTGTGGTCGAGGTTGACACGTCCGGGGGGCTGTGGTCGAGGTTGACACGCCCGGGGGGCTGTGGTCGAGGTTGACACGCCCGGGGGGCTGTGGTCGAGATTGACACGTCCGGGGGGCTGTGGTCGAGGTTGACACGTCCGGGGGGCTGTGGTCGAGGTTGACACGCCCGGGGGGCTGTGGTCGAGATTGACACGTCCGGGGGGCTGTGGTCGAGGTTGACACGTCAGGGGGGCTGTGGTTGAGGTTGACACGTCCGGGGGGCTGTGGTTGAGGTTGACACGTCAGGGGGGCTGTGGTTGAGGTTGACACGTCAAGGGGGCTGTGGTTGAGGTTGACACGTCCGGGGGGCTGTGGTTGAGGTCGACACGTCCGGAGGGCTGTGGTTGAGGTCGACACGTCCGGGGGGCTGTGGTTGAGGTTGACACGTCAGGGGGGCTGTGGTTGAGGTTGACACGTCCAGGGGGCTGTGGTCGAGGTCGACACGTCCGGTGGGCTGTGGTCGAGGTTGACACGTCCGGGGGGCTGTGGTCAAGGTTGACACGTCCGGGGGGCTGTGGTCGAGATTGACACGTCCGGGGGGCTGTGGTCGAGGTTGACACGTCCGGGGGGCTGTGGTTGAGGTTGACACGTCAGGGGGGCTGTGGTTGAGGTTGACACGTCCAGGGGGCTGTGGTTGAGGTTGACACGTCCGGGGGGCTGTGGTTGAGGTCGACACGTCCGGGGGGCTGTGGTTGAGGTCGACACGTCCGGGGGGCTGTGGTTGAGGTCGACACGTCCGGGGGGCTGTGGTTGAGGTTGACACGTCAGGGGGGCTGTGGTTGAGGTTGACACGTCCAGGGGGCTGTGGTTGAGGTTGACACGTCCGGGGGGCTGTGGTTGAGGTCGACACGTCCGGGGGGCTGTGGTTGAGGTTGACACGTCAGGGGGGCAGTGGTTGAGGTTGACACGTCCAGGGGGCTGTGGTTGAGGTTGACACGTCCGGGGGGCTGTGGTTGAGGTCGACACGTCCGGGGGGCTGTGGTTGAGGTCGACACGTCCGGGGGCTGTGGTTGAGGTTGACACGTCAGGGGGGCTGTGGTTGAGGTCGACACGTCCGGGGGGCTGTGGTTGAGGTTGACACGTCAGGGGGGCTGTGGTTGAGGTTGACACGTCCAGGGGGCTGTGGTTGAGGTTGACACGTCCAGGGGGCTGTGGTCGAGGTCGACACGTCCAGGGGGCTGTGGTCGAGGTTGGCACGTCCAGGGGGCTGTGGTCGAGGTTGACACGTCCGGGGGGCTGTGGTTGAGGTTGACACGTCCGGGGGGCTGTGGTTGAGGTCGACACGTCCGGGGGGCTGTGGTTGAGGTTGACACGTCCGGGGGGCTGTGGTCGAGGTCGACACGTCAGAGGGGCTGTGGTTGAGGTCGACACGTCCGGGGGGTTGTGGTCGAGGTCGACACGTCCGGGGGGCTGTGGTTGAGGTCGACACGTCCGGGGGGCTGTGGTTGAGGTTGACACGTCCGGGGGGCTGTGGTCGAGGTCGACACGTCAGGGGGGCTGTGGTTGAGGTCGACACGTCCGGGGGGCTGTGGTCGAGGTTGACACGTCCGGGGGGCTGTGGTCGAGGTCGACACGTCCGGGGGGCTGTGGTTGAGGTTGACACGTCCGGGGGGCTGTGGTCGAGGTTGACACGTCCGGGGGGCTGTGGTCGAGATTGACACGTCAGGGGGGCTGTGGTCGAGGTCGAAGCGTCCGGGGGGCTGTGGTCGAGGTTGACACGTCCGGGGGGCTGAGGTTGAGGTTGACACGTCAGGGGGGCTGTGGTCGAGGTTGACACGTCCGGGGGGCTGTGGTTGAGGTTGACACGCCCGGGGGGCTGTGGTTGAGGTCGACACGTCAGGGGGGCTGTGGTCGAGGTTGACACGCCCGGGGGGCTGTGGTTGAGGTTGACACGTCCGGGGGGCTGTGGTCGAGGTTGACACGTCCGGGGGGCTGAGGTTGAGGTTGACACGTCAGGGGGGCTGTGGTTGAGGTCGACACGTCAGGGGGGCTGTGGTCGAGGTCGACACGTCCGGGGGGCTGTGGTTGAGGTTGACACGTCCGGGGGGCTGTGGTCGAGGTTGACACGTCCGGGGGGCTGAGGTTGAGGTTGACACGTCAGGGGGGCTGTGGTCGAGGTCGAAGCGTCCGGGGGGCTGTGGTCGAGGTTGACACGTCCGGGGGGCTGAGGTTGAGGTTGACACGTCCGGGGGGCTGTGGTTGAGGTTGACACGTCCGGGGGGCTGTGGTCGAGGTTGACACGTCAGGGGGGCTGTGGTCGAGGTCGAAGCGTCCGGGGGGCTGTGGTCGAGGTTGACACGTCCGGGGGGCTGAGGTTGAGGTTGACACGTCCGGGGGGCTGTGGTTGAGGTTGACACGTCCGGGGGGCTGTGGTCGAGGTTGACACGTCCGGGGGGCTGAGGTTGAGGTTGACACGTCAGGGGGGCTGTGGTCGAGGTCGAAGCGTCCGGGGGGCTGTGGTCGAGGTTGACACGTCCGGGGGGCTGTGGTCGAGGTTGACACGTCCTGGGGGCTGTGGTCGAGGTTGACACGCCCGGGGGGCTGTGGTTGAGGTCGACACGTCCGGGGGGCTGTGGTTGAGGTCGACACGTCTGGGGGGCTGTGGTTGAGGTTGACACGTCAGGGGGGCTGTGGTTGAGGTTGACACGTCCAGGGGGCTGTGGTTGAGGTTGACACGTCCAGGGGGCTGTGGTCGAGGTCGACACGTCCGGTGGGCTGTGGTCGAGGTTGACACGTCCGGGGGGCTGTGGTCAAGGTTGACACGTCCGGGGGGCTGTGGTCGAGGTTGACACGCCCGGGGGGCTGTGGTCGAGATTGACACGTCCGGGGGGCTGTGGTCGAGGTTGACACGTCCGGGGGGCTGTGGTTGAGGTTGACACGTCAGGGGGGCTGTGGTTGAGGTTGACACGTCCAGGGGGCTGTGGTTTAGGTTGACACGTCCGGGGGGCTGTGGTTGAGGTCGACACGTCCGGGGGGCTGTGGTTGAGGTCGACACGTCCGGGGGGCTGTGGTTGAGGTCGACACGTCAGGGGGGCTGTGGTTGAGGTTGACACGTCAGGGGGGCTGTGGTTGAGGTTGACACGTCAGGGGGGCTGTGGTTGAGGTTGACACGTCCGGGGGGCTGTGGTTGAGGTTGACACGTCCGGGGGGCTGTGGTTGAGGTCGACACGTCCGGGGGGCTGTGGTTGAGGTCGACACGTCCGGGGGGCTGTGGTTGAGGTCGACACGTCCGGGGGGCTGTGGTTGAGGTCGACACGTCCGGGGGGCTGTGGTTGAGGTCGACACGTCAGGGGGGCTGTGGTTGAGGTTGACACGTCCGGGGGGCTGTGGTTGAGGTTGACACGTCAGGGGGGCTGTGGTTGAGGTTGACACGTCAGGGGGGCTGTGGTTGAGGTTGACACGTCAGGGGGGCTGTGGTTGAGGTTGACACGTCCGGGGGGCTGTGGTTGAGGTCGACACGTCCGGGGGGCTGTGGTTGAGGTCGACACGTCCGGGGGGCTGTGGTTGAGGTCGACACGTCCGGGGGGCTGTGGTTGAGGTCGACACGTCAGGGGGGCTGTGGTTGAGGTCGACACGTCAGGGGGGCTGTGGTTGAGGTTGACACGTCAGGGGGGCTGTGGTTGAGGTTGACACGTCAGGGGGGCTGTGGTTGAGGTTGACACGTCCGGGGGGCTGTGGTTGAGGTCGACACGTCCGGGGGGCTGTGGTTGAGGTCGACACGTCCGGGGGGCTGTGGTTGAGGTTGACACGTCCGGGGGGCTGTGGTTGAGGTTGACACGTCCGGGGGGCTGTGGTTGAGGTCGACACGTCCGGGGGGCTGTGGTTGAGGTTGACACGTCAGGGGGGCTGTGGTTGAGGTTGACACGTCCAGGGGGCTGTGGTTGAGGTTGACACGTCCGGGGGGCTGTGGTTGAGGTCGACACGTCAGGGGGGCTGTGGTTGAGGTTGACACGTCCGGGGGGCTGTGGTTGAGGTTGACACGTCCGGGGGGCTGTGGTTGAGGTCGACACGTCCGGGGGGCTGTGGTTGAGGTTGACACGTCAGGGGGGCTGTGGTTGAGGTTGACACGTCCAGGGGGCTGTGGTTGAGGTTGACACGTCCGGGGGGCTCTGGTTGAGGTCGACACGTCCGGGGGGCTGTGGTTGAGGTTGACACGTCCGGGGGGCTGTGGTCGAGGTCGACACGTCAGGGGGGCTGTGGTTGAGGTTGACACGTCCGGGGGGCTGTGGTCGAGGTCGACACGTCCGGGGGGCTGTGGTCGAGGTCGACACGTCCGGGGGGCTGTGGTTGAGGTTGACACGTCCGGGGGGCTGTGGTTGAGGTTGACACGTCCGGGGGGCTGTGGTCGAGGTCGACACGTCCGGGGGGCTGTGGTCGAGGTCGACACGTCCGGGGGGCTGTGGTTGAGGTTGACACGTCCGGGGGGCTGTGGTTGAGGTTGACACGTCCGGGGGGCTGAGGTTGAGGTTGACACGTCAGGGGGGCTGTGGTCGAGGTCGACACGTCCGGGGGGCTGTGGTCGAGGTTGACACGTCCGGGGGGCTGTGGTCGAGGTTGACACGTCCGGGGGGCTGTGGTCGAGGTTGACACGCCCGGGGGGCTGTGGTCGAGGTCGACACGTCCGGGGGGCTTTGGTTGAGGTTGACACGTCCGGGGGGCTGAGGTTGAGGTTGACACGTCAGGGGGGCTGTGGTCGAGGTCGACACGTCCGGGGGGCTGTGGTCGAGGTCGACACGTCCGGGGGGCTGTGGTTGAGGTCGACACGTCAGGGGGGCTGTGGTCGAGGCTGACACGTCCGGGGGGCTGAGGTTGAGGTTGACACGTCCGGGGGGCTGTGGTTGAGGTTGACACGTCCGGGGGGCTGTGGTCGAGGTCGACACGTCCGGGGGGCTGTGGTCGAGGTTGGCACGTCCGGGGGGCTGTGGTCGAGGTTGACACGTCCAGGGGGCTGTGGTCGAGGTCGACACGTCCGGGGGGCTGTGGTCGAGGTTGGCACGTCCGGGGGGCTGTGGTCGAGGTTGACACGTCCGGGGGGCTGTGGTCGAGGTTGGCACGTCCGGGGGGCTGTGGTCGAGGTTGGCACGTCCGGGGGGCTGTGGTCGAGGTTGACACGTCCGGGGGGCTGTGGTTGAGGTTGACACGTCCGGGGGGCTGTGGTCGAGGTCGACACGTCCGGGGGGCTGTGGTCGAGGTTGGCACGTCCGGGGGGCTGTGGTCGAGGTTGACACGTCCAGGGGGCTGTGGTCGAGGTTGACACGCCCGGGGGGCTGTGGTCGAGGTTGACACGCCCGGGGGGCTGTGGTCGAGGTTGACACGCCCGGGGGGCTGTGGTCGAGGTCGACACGCCCGGGGGGCTGTGGTCGAGGTCGACACGCCCGGGGGGCTGTGGTCGAGGTCGACACGTCAGGGGGGCTGTGGTCGAGGTCGACACGTCCAGGGGGCTGTGGTCGAGGTTGGCACGCCCGGGGGGCTGTGGTCGAGGTTGACACGTCCAGGGGGCTGTGGTCGAGGTTGGCACGCCCGGGGGGCTGTGGTCGAGGTCGACACGTCCGGGGGGCTGTGGTCGAGGTTGGCACGCCCGGGGGGCTGTGGTCGAGGTTGACACGTCCAGGGGGCTGTGGTCGAGGTTGGCACGCCCGGGGGGCTCTGGTCGAGGTCGACACGTCCGGGGGGCTTTGGTTGAGGTTGACACGTCCGGGGGGCTGAGGTTGAGGTTGACACGTCAGGGGGGCTGTGGTCGAGGTCGACACGTCCGGGGGGCTGTGGTCGAGGTCGACACGTCCGGGGGGCTGTGGTCGAGGTCGACACGTCCGGGGGGCTGTGGTCGAGGTTGACACATCCGGGGGGCTGAGGTTGAGGTTGACACGTCAGGGGGGCTGTGGTCGAGGTTGACACGTCCGGGGGGCTTTGGTTGAGGTTGACACGTCCGGGGGGCTGAGGTTGAGGTTGACACGTCAGGGGGGCTCTGGTCGAGGTCGACACGTCCGGGGGGCTTTGGTTGAGGTTGACACGTCCGGGGGGCTGAGGTTGAGGTTGACACGTCAGGGGGGCTGTGGTCGAGGTTGACACATCCGGGGGGCTGTGGTTGAGGTCGACACGTCCGGGGGGCTGTGGTCGAGGTCGACACGTCCGGGGGGCTGTGGTCGAGGTTGACACATCCGGGGGGCTGAGGTTGAGGTTGACACGTCAGGGGGGCTGTGGTCGAGGTCGACACGTCCGGGGGGCTGTGGTCGAGGTCGACACGTCCGGGGGGCTGTGGTCGAGGTCGACACGTCCGGGGGGCTGTGGTCGAGGTTGACACGTCCGGGGGGCTGTGGTCGAGGTCGACACGTCCGGGGGGCTGTGGTCGAGGTTGACACATCCGGGGGGCTGAGGTTGAGGTTGACACGTCAGGGGGGCTGTGGTCGAGGTCGACACGTCCGGGGGGCTGTGGTCGAGGTTGACACATCCGGGGGGCTGTGGTCGAGGTCGACACGTCCGGGGGGCTGTGGTCGAGGTCGACACGTCCGGGGGGCTGTGGTCGAGGTTGGCACGTCCGGTGGGCTGTGGTCGAGGTCGACACGTCCGGGGGGCTGTGGTCGAGGTTGACACGTCCGGGGGGCTGTGGTCGAGGTTGACACGTCCGGGGGGCTGTGGTCGAGGTTGACACGTCCGGTGGGCTGTGGTCGAGGTTGACACGCCCGGGGGGCTCTGGTCGAGGTCGACACGTCCGGGGGGCTGTGGTCGAGGTCGACACGTCCGGGGGGCTGTGGTCGAGGTTGGCACGTCCGGTGGGCTGTGGTCGAGGTCGACACGTCCGGGGGGCTGTGGTCGAGGTTGACACGTCCGGGGGGCTGTGGTCGAGGTTGACACGTCCGGGGGGCTGTGGTCGAGGTTAACACGTCCGGTGGGCTGTGGTCGAGGTTGACACGCCCGGGGGGCTGTGGTCGAGGTTGGCACGTCCGGTGGGCTGTGGTCGAGGTCGACACGTCCGGGGGGCTGTGGTTGAGGTCGACACGTCCGGTGGGCTGTGGTCGAGGTTGGCACGTCCGGGGGGCTGTGGTCGAGGTCGACACGTCCGGGGGGCTGTGGTCGAGGTCGACACGTCCGGGGGGCTGTGCTTGAGGTCGACACGTCCGGGGGGCTGTGGTCGAGGTTGGCACGTCCGGGGGGCTGTGGTCGAGGTCGACACGTCCGGCTGGCGAGTGTAGAGAGAGGCGCTAGATACTGGGGGTGTCAAGTCTTGGAACCATCACGACTCAAGTCACAATACGAGTTGTGTCGCATCTCGAAGTCGATGTCGACTTGCCGAGATCTCGTTTTGCTAGTCTTGGAACCCAACGGTCGTTCCGAGTCGAATGTGAGTTCAATCATTGTGAGATGAAAATGACATCATGTTGCTCGACATGACGACTCGCGTCGAGGGGGCGGAGTCATGATAGTATCACTACGCCCCCGTGATCATTCAAAACTCTGTTAATTGCTGTCGATCACCTAAGAACTAGCGCGGAATAATCGTACTCTACAAAAGTAATACAATGACATTTTATTCTGATATAGTAACAATTCCATTGTTGACACGTTTGGTAATCGTTGTTGATTGTTAACTTTGATTGTTGCGTTCATTAGTTGTGAGGATTGTCACATATCGTCCTCCTTGTATTTATTTAATTGAAAAATTATGCAAATATCGTAGTATACTTCGAATAGAAAATGCTAGCAAAAGAATGTGGGAGAGTGAACCTTGGCTGGCGAATCTATGGAGAGGCCAGATACTGGGGAAGGGAATGGCCAACTTGGTGATGGTTTCTCATCGGCCATCAAAATATCCCTTGCATGACGCCAATTTTGTTCCAGAATTAGATCGGATGCTCGAAAATGTGTTTTGGACTGTATTACATCGGTCGGGAAACATCCCCACTTGAAAGTTCTGACATCTTTATTACCAACTTGTAAGTTTATGACACTTGCAAGTGATTCCGCAGAAAAGTCACACGTAAATCGTTTTCGCAGCATCAACGTGGTACACAGCACAACTCTTTTATCGACTCTGGCTAGAGACCAAGAACAATTTCCTCTCTCTGCTAAGACGGATAACCAATGAATCTAACAGTTAGTTGTTTGGAAGGAGATTCGGAAACATCGAGTGTCGCCGTTCCATCAATCCGGTGGACTGGCTAACAATGGTTGCTGTTTGAGAACTGCAACGGTTCAGACAGTAACACCAACTGCTGCAGTGTTCATCACACTTCCTGGTCGGCTGCCAATTGACTGGTGGCTGTCGGGTATGCTCGGGTGTGCTCGGGTGTTCCTCGTTCCATGTGGATATATGAGGTCGGTAGTGACCAAAGTGATTGAAATATTAATAAGCATGGTTATGGATGACGCAACAGCACCGCTGTACACCTTGCTAGTCGGAAGCTGCCATTTTGGTGGCAATGTATTGAATCTGGTTGTCCTATGGATTATATATTCGATTCCTTCAGTTATTCTGTTGACTATATACTAGTAGAGTAACAGCAAATTTCACAGGTTGGCCTATGGTATTTATCACCAAAATGGCGGCGTTCATTCAGCAACCCTCGTTATTTTTCAGTTCATATTGGTTTTAATTATGCACTGTATTGATTAGTACTATCTATTGGCGTCGGTGAATGATATGAGCTGAGGGGATGATAAGATGGAATGTTATTTTATTGAGCTCTTCTGGATAGTGAGAAGGAATCGATCGTGGCCCGTTGTCCAGGAACCATTCCAATATTGATCTGAACGACAGAGGAAAACCACGAAATACCCTTGTCAGGATAGTTGACAATAGTGGGAATCGAGCCCTGGTCTCCTGAATGACCGTTCAGTATATTAACCACTCGGCCACACGTCTCAATCGCTATCCATGCTTTTTTCCATGAAGTGTAGGACGTAGGTGAATGAGAGCTTCAAGGGCATGACCCTCACCGCGACTGCCACTTGAAATAACGTCCCAGGCCGTGCTAGCTTTATGAGACTGTGAAGCCTCTGATCGGTTCTGTTATCTATGACTATCAATATCGTAACGGGATAAACAACATGGCGTAAGTCATATTCTTTCAACATTAGGCCGTTTTCACCATGATGGAATCAGCGCTTTCGTGTACATTTCTGAGATTCGCAATTTCAAATCAAATTGTGCGTACTGGGCTCGTATTTCAGTGTATAGTACATAGTTGTATACTTGCATTGTTTCTGATCTTTCTCGTAGATGATGAGTAATTATCCAGTAATAAAATGATAAATATAGCAGTAGGGCTCTTGACTGGGGGACTAAATGCTTTTACAGACGTATTTTTAATTTAGATTGACCAATTGGAATGGAATTTATTCCAATATTGCTTGATGCAGTTGGAAAGAGCTGGATTCACAGATTGCATTACATATATTACTTGTATAGATCAACATACAACAATACTAGTAAATCATCATAACATTTGTGAGGCGGTATCCCTTTGATATACGCATGGTGCGAAAGGAAAGCGCCATGTTGCTTATCCCGTTACGTTATTGATAGTCATAGCTATTATCCAGTGAAGATAAGTATCGAAGCGACAAATGTCTAGTATTTGTGTACTCTCATTGTTGTAAGCACAAAATTGAAGCACTGCTTCTGGGGTGAGCTGAAAATAGCTCCCATGTTTACGTTCCAAGAGACCGTGACTCGCTCATTATCTCGGATTATCAACCTATTCAACTCTCCTAGAGGGAATCATACAATCGAAATCATTCTGATATCTTGGAGCTAGCCAGGCCAGAGACGTTATTTCGAGTGGCAGTCACGGTGAGGGTCATGGCGTGATGTGTCCATGGGCCGATGTAGTGGTTTGATGGAAGATTTTTTAAATTTTTTTTCATATTGGGTTTTAATGACGCACTGTAATGATTACTGAGATCTATTGGCGTCGGATGAATGATTAATGAGATGATGGGATGATGAGATGAGGGTTTTTATGGGTTATGGAGAGGATAGTGGAAAGGAAGCGGTCGTGGCCTATATTGTGGGAACCATCCCGGCATTAGCCTGGACTACAGAGGAAAACCACGAAAAACCCCTTTAAAGTTGGACGGTGGCGGGGGTCGAACCGGGTCCGATATGTCCCTTCACCTCCCGGGTCACATGAAGCAAGTGAGCTAACCACTCAGCTACTATGCCGGTTCGAAAGAATTGTACAGCAATGGATCAGTGATAATAATAATTCTTTCTACTGTCCCGAAGATCCCAGGGATATACAGACAGTCACGATGAGTTATCACATACAGTTATTACATGCAGTACATATATACTTCAAAAATAACATTTAAAATAACATTTAAAAAAACAGTTGGAATACATTCAAAATGACAATCTGTCATTAAATATGAGAAGAATACATACACATGATTACAGACAATAATCTCCATATGAGTAAAGACACTTGTCTATTGAGTATGTCTTGAGGCATTTTCTGGAGTCATCTTCTTTTTTCTTTTTCAAAAATAGCGGAAGTGCATTTAAAAATGTTCAGCCCATGTGAACGGGATCTTCCAGATATATTCAGATTCATATATATATATATATATATATATATATATATATATATATATATATATATATATATATATATATATATATATATATATTATTTTTTTTATATTATTTTTGAAGCGTTCCAATCTTATTATCGTTTTGTTATGTGTGTTGTAATCGTGGATTGTGTCACTGTTCGACTGTACGTCGATGAATCAGATCCTTATGCGGTCTCCTCTCACCGTTAAATTGAGAGTAGACTATACAAATAGTCAGGTCAACAATTCAGGTCATGTGAGATGTTCTCACAAAACAATGAACCGACGTTATCTCAAACGGAAGTCATGTCACGTGAGACGAACCACGTGATTACAGTCCAGGCGATTGACTCCCGACCAGCTCGTTTCATCGGAATCGCTTGACATCGGTCGAGATATCGAGAAACCGAGTAGCTCAACACCACGTTGACAGGAGAGCGCCGTCAATTTCTTTTTTAAATATATATTGGGTTTTAACGATGCACTATACTGATGACTACGATCTATTGGCGTCGCGGTGGATGATGAATGAGATGGTGGGAAGATGAGATGGAAGGTTATTTTATTAGGTGTTTTGGATGGTGGGGAGGAGTCGGTCGTGGCCTGTTATTAAGGAACCATACCAGTATTAACCTGAACGACAGAGGGTAACCACTAAAAACCCCTGTCAGGATGGTCGACCATGGCGGGAATCGAACCCCGGTCTCCCGAATGACGGTTCAGTGTGTTACCACTCGGCCACGCGTCTCGGTGCCAACAATTGATCTGTCGAACATTATTTCATTTCTTATTTCATGATTATTCATACGAGGAGCAATTCTAGGCGTGTTGAAGGTTATTGAATGCCTCAGAATGAAGTTCATACCACTCAGAAGTTGGAACACTCGTTGAGTCTGGAATTTTTTGTATATATTGACTGATTCATAAGATATCTGAGAACGAAAATTTGTGTAGTTGTTCCAAACTCGACAAACTCGGCATATGCGTTGTAAGATGATGTAAGCGAGTTATCTGAATAAGGTGTAATCAGAGTCGATAAAGTAGTTCCACCGTCGTCACTTCGTCGATTTCGGTATGATAGAGAATTCTACACACCTTGATGTATATTTCATAATATACTTCACTAGGCCTATGACTATGAATTACGTCACTAATTGATGACGTAACCAATTCACGTGAGTGATAGTCATAGATCGGAGGCTATAGCCTCAATGTGACACCAATTTCAAGTCGATCCGTTAAGCTGGGTTCCCATGACGATTTTTTCACGTGACGTCCCTCAAAACTCCGGACGGCATCGTTGGTATAAAATAGATCACGTTTCCATACCGCATTTGTCCCGTCACATGAGGTGATGCGTTCTATCGGCAAAAACTAGAACTTTTTGAAGGCAACCATCGAAATCACCGAGTCAACATGACACTATCTTAGCCAGGTATATTCTCTAATTGCCTCGATGAACATTCCGGTATCTAAACTGATCATTAGAAATGAATAATTGTTTATATAACCTCCGAAT
>OZ023334.1:36954631-36957131 GCA_964007535.1 Brachyptera risi | reverse complement strand
TCACTTCCTTATTCGTACCCCCGTATGACCCAGCTGTTGGTGAGGTCGTTGAATAATACTGGAATATATAAATTAATTGAATGTCATGATTTCGTGACGTCGAGGGGGCGTGGAGACGAAAGTGCTTGAATCACGATGGGGTATTTGCCAGTAACAAGTTAATAACGGTCATTGACATGGCACTAGAAGCGTATCGAGGCATATAGAGCACGGTAAACACACCGACAGTTCCAATTGTCTTAATCGCCAATTGACTCGACCAACTAGCCTCAATTGTTTCTGTGTACTTGACTACAATTCGATCACTGTTGACTTCATTTGGATTAACGAGAATCAGAGAGCGATAAAGAGCTATTGAATCGTCGAACCAATCGTCTGTCTGGTGACAATCGACCAATGAGAATGCCGTCAATATGTGACGTCACATAAGTTGTCAGCAACTCAGCTTCGAGCTTCGATCAAGTATTGATCTTGAACTATATTCACACTTATTTATGTCTCCAAAATGGCTGCTTCATTTATTCTGCGTGAAATTGGCATTTACTGAGTCGACAATCAGAATTGGTGAACTTGTCAATTGGCGATTGTGTTGGATGTAATAGTCCCTCTAGTGAAGATTATCTTTGACTGGATGATGAAAATTTGATGAGTTTTTGTTCGTCTCTGTTAAACACACCATGGACGATCAACATTTACCCGTCCAGATGTTGACTCAACATCTTTACAGCTAGTAGATAACCCGTATTTCTGGTCTAGCCTATACACGACGTCAAGATGTTGATGGCTACCGTCAAGATCTTGACGAGAATTGAACATGCTCTATTATCTCGTCAATATTGACGCCTTTTGACCAATCACGGCACGGTTACAAGTCACGTGGTATATTATCATTGAATACGTAGTTTCTACCGAGAACTTTTGTTGAGTATACACAGTTGCAGATTATCAACTGTTCATTTTCTCAACGTCTATCTTTTTTCCAAAGAATGAAGCGAAGCTCTTTGGAAACTAAACCACGCGTATACCTAGGCTTTTAACTCTTGTGGGCTGGCAGCCACATAGGAAATTGATTTTTTGGTGACATTATTTGATGAAATAGGCCAACACAGTGAACAAAAGGGTTATAGTAACGTTGGGTCCTCGTGTTTTGGTAGGTCGGAAGTCGAAAGTCGAATCTGTTTTCAAAAATTATCAATAAAAGCGCTGGTGTCGGAGGCTAGTTGATACTTGTCACCAACAGATGGCAGAAGGCACGTCAACAAATGTTTTCGGAGCCTACACACGACGTCAAGCTTGTTGAGTCAACATCTTGACGGGTGATCTTGATCGTGTACGGCGTCTTTTAGGAGTGCATGGGAGCATCAACTCAAGAATACTGGGCCCTAGTTTCACGAACAGACCCATTTCAGGACTTCCTAATTTGGAACCATCTCAATGAGTTGGGACCAATATGAGTCCCAACTCAGTAAAATCGTCCCAACTGAAAACTTCCTGAACACAGGACTATCTGTGAATCCAGGCCTCGGTGTGTGTCTTCAGTCTCGGATGGAAGTCGATCCAGCAAAATACCAGCTTGTCTTGTGATAACTTGTGAAATGATACAACTCTGATTTGAGGGAGAAACTATTTCACTCACTTCGCATCATTGTCCAACGTACAGAGATGAAACCATTTTATCTCCAGCTGTATACGTTTGATCATTATGTGGATTGAATTGAATGATGATAACTCATACCATTTCGAAGGTCTCAAAACATATGTGTTGAATATATATTTAATTGAATATATAATTCTATGTAGGGATCAGAAGCAAAGTGGACCAACCCAAAAGTCAAAACAAAACACTTCCAATGTGGGTTGGTCCGTTTTGCTCCAAAATATAATGTAGGCCAGAAAGCTTGGTCCACATGTTTAAACCTCTGAAACTAGTGTTTAAAAAAATGACACAATACGAATGAAGTTGTTCGAATAGATCATTTTGAGGAAAAAATTGAGTTGGTCCACTTTGCTTCTAATCCCTTCCTATATTCTGTGACAACATGAAAATCATAACAGTTTGAGACAAAAGCGAGAACTTTTTGATCTAACAATTAATTACTCAACGTAAGTTGAACGTCATTACTCGATAATATGTTCATTTCCGTTTATTCCCGGTCAATTCCGTCAGTCGCAGTTCCCACATTTTCCATGTCCGTCATTCATTGCCTAATTGGTGTAATTGCTCGATAACTTTGTATGTGGACGCTTTTACTGGAACACGTTCTGTTCCACGCATCGTAAATCTCAACTCAATGGAAGGCGAAAATAATAAAACCATTAGTAATGTGAATATAATTATTCCGGCGAGGTTATTTCCACAACAAATATAGCAATTCGTATATTATATTCAATGGTGCACGAACATTGAACACAAATAATGACGTAATAACCATTATCATAGATATTACGTCCATAGAAATAGTATTTACCACAAGTTCAGAAACATTTTTACGTTATAAAA
>OZ023334.1:36942131-36949631 GCA_964007535.1 Brachyptera risi | reverse complement strand
AGTAATTTTTTTGATAAAATATTTCTTAGTCTATAAAATATATATAGCACTGTTCTCAATTTAGTGACCTTGTCTGTGATGTGTGCATGCCATTTCATGTGTCTATCAATAATTACACCTAGATATTTTACAGTATCAGCTGGCTTCATCTCGTAGCAATTACAGATCTGATTATTTATGATACAATCAGAATAATGTAGTTTCAATGTATAGTTAGGGCCTGGATGAGTTTTTGAATTTATTGTGAAAGGTATATATACGGTTTTAGTTTTGTTAAGGGTCAGCATGTTATCGTTTAGCCATGCGTACACGGATTTCATTGATTCGTTAGCTGTTTGGAAGACTTTCTCCCAACTAACGTCTTGAAAAAAGATCACAGAATCATCGGCATATGTTATTATATCTCCGATGAAATTCAGATTACATAAATTATTGATATAAATTATAAATAAAATTGGCCCCAGGACAGTACCTTGTGGTACACCATAGGTAATCATTCGTTTTCCACTTTTTGAGTTCCCGATCTTAGTAATTTGTTCTCTATCGCTAAGGTAACTTTTCAGTAATCTCAGTGGTAATCCACGCACTCCAATATGTTCGAGTTTATTCAAAAGTAACTGATGGTCAACAGTATCGAAGGCTTTAGCTAGATCAATGAATACTGCAAGGGATTTGAGATTATCATCTAGTGATTTATAAATTTTACTTGTTAGTTCGTAAATTGCATTGGCTGTACTAACTTCCGATCTGAAACCAAACTGATTCGGCGATAGCACATTGTATTTATCTAGAAATTTGATTAGCCTGATTTTAATACATTTTTCTAATATTTTGGATAGATGAGTCAGGAGTGAAATGGGCCTATAGTTTTCGACAAGTGTTTTTTCTTTGCCCTTATGGATCGGTACTATTGTAGCTACTTTAAATCTTTTGGGAAATACTCCTGTTTCAAAAATTCAGGTTCAAAAATGTAGAAAAATCCATTTTTGATTATTATTTTCTCTTTATTGTTATTTTCCAAAGGGAAAATGGTGCACATGTTACGAAAGATATGACTAATGATATACTGAAGCGACATTAGATATCATTCTCTCCGTGGGGTCAACTGTATGAATATAAAATCAATTTTTGGACTCTATAAAATAATTATTTTCAGTCCAATTGAAAATAGCTATCCACTTGCTTCGTGGACACTGAAATATATTCATATAATATTCAACGATGAGAACAAATGGGACACAAGTTATTTCGAGGTCATTCAAGGTCACCAGAGGTCATTAGATGATGTGATCTAATCAGTTTCAAATTATATTTTGGCGTTCGGCAAGTTGGTTTCTATTTAATGTTGATGAAAACTCACAACCAGTTTCCAGGTCTCACCACGAGGAGGCAGCTACAAACAGAGATCCACCCTGACCAAGGAGGTTAGATACTAATAGTCTGGAGAGGGCTTCAATTGTTGGAGAATGAAGCTAAAAAATCTAGGTGGCTTATGAGTTTGAATTGTTGGCGGCCATCTTACGAGTGTGAATTCTAACTCCAAGAAGAATATTTTGTAAATAATATTCAGAAACTCCATAATTACAGTGATTCAATCATTTTAACTTATGGTAGGAGTCTATTATCACATTTATTTGTGTATTTGAACTATTGGGTTTCTAGCTTTTTACACGGTACCACACTATTGTGATGTAGAAGGCTGTAGCAGCAAGTTTGAGAAGAAAAGCGAGACCACAAACATCACTTGCACAGGTAAGAAATCTATGTGTGTTGATAATATTGATACATTTCACCTACAAGCTGTAATAATGTTGAACTCTATATACATTTGGAAGTTTACGATTTATTCGATGATATTATGATAATGATCTGAGATGGAATAGCATAAAAGAAACAAGGAATAAAGACAGCATTTGTATTTTGTATTGGCTTGTGCAGAGATTTTACAAGACCAATGGCGTGGAAAATGAGCAGGTCTGTTTATTGAATATTTGTATCTCAGTAAGAAGTTCGTACTTAGTCTGTCGTTATACTCGCAGTGATAGCATAATGTTGGTGTAAAAATGAATAGCTCGAGTTTACAACCTGGTGTAGCATTTACATGATTCTCATTTCATGGAATCACAAAAATTATATTTGGTTTCATTGATAAAATTGTTCATCATTATTGAAATTGTATTACATTGATTGATAACATTTGATTACATTATTGAGTGTGATTAAATGCAAATGTACATCTGATTAAACAACGAC
Organism: Brachyptera risi; assembly: GCA_964007535.1. Classification (NCBI taxonomy): domain Eukaryota; kingdom Metazoa; phylum Arthropoda; class Insecta; order Plecoptera; family Taeniopterygidae; genus Brachyptera; species Brachyptera risi. The sequence goes on along the minus strand of OZ023334.1, from coordinate 36,947,378 downwards.
CCCGCGAAATTAATAAAGGTTTGCACATTTTGTTTAGATTTCCGAAGGAGGTCAACTCGTTTCATTTCGAAGATAAAATGTTTGATGGAACCGGACAGCCAGTTCGTCTTCGAAAAACTGCAGTGCAAAAACCGTCGTCATTTTACGTGTCGTCCAAAAAAAACTTCGTGCATCAAATATACTATCTCTCCTTACTTTATACTTCGCTATTGAATTTATTCATAGTGATTAATGTATTTCATCGTATTGTTAAAATACTTGAAATGAATGAATTTAATTACTCATATTATATAAGCAATTGCTCATGTTTTGTGGGCCCAAAGAATAATAATTGTCTTATACATACAGTATCTAACGTGAAATTCACAAATTAAATCAAGTTGTAACTGATTCAAATCTAAAACTAGCAATACTTTATGAAGTATGTTTTCACTATCTGATACCAAATTGATAAAAATACAGGCCTGAGTGATATGTGTATTTGTATGTTTATAAACAAACAAACATTTCACTGAATAATATATAAAAAATATCCTATTCTAATTTGCACGATATGCTGTTTATTAGGTGTATGATTACTAGTCACAAAATGTGAATTGAAAACTCAATTGCTTCTTAAACGGTTTATCCACATGAAAAGACCTTGCTAAAGAAAGTCACAATATGGCTGCCAGGAAATAAATTGGCTTCACTTTCAACAATACAGAAAGAGTCTAAACCCTCTCCAGACTATTAGTATCTAACCTCCTTGACCCTGACCCACCCCAACCACCCAACCATGATAATAGATCAAGGTTACTTCCATAGTATCTAGTGTTCGCACTCGCATACATCACATGAGCACATATCAATCCTGCAGTGCAGCAAGAGCAGCGACCACTACATCCTTTTTTGCACTCGCATGAGATTAGTAGAAGCATCTGGGATGGACGACCACAACGGCTTCCATTCACTGTTTTCATTCAACGTCCATCCCCATTCACTGGGCGAAGGCAACTCAGGACGTGCAGTGAGCGAATTCAACCATGTACACCTGGTTCATGGCTCGCCTGATATGCTGCGCCAGTGCAGTCTTAGTCGGTGGGATTCTATTGATGGGTTTTCATTGCTGAGCAAATAAATGCCTGCGCGTGACATCTATATGTTTATTGTTCGCAATCAGATGTTCTGGCATAGATTAATATAACAAATCTTTTGATAACTGATCACATCGTTCTGATACCTCAAGAATACCAGATGACAATTGCTTAAAAGTATTGTTCGCTTCAGGATAAACCATCCAAAGATCCAATGATCACTTCATGCCATGGTAAACTAAAGGAGAAACCGTGTCGCTTCCCGAAAATGCGTGGAAGAACAACAAGCCCCGAGCCTTTGTGGTACCTAATTTGTATTGGAGATGTCGTAGAGAGGTAAATAACTTAGACGGTCTCCTGTTCCAAATGCTTCTTATCAAGTAAGCATATCTTATCAACTACTTATCAAGTAGGCCTACCAGTTTGTTGAACAATGCTATAGCAATAACAACTACATCCGTATCAACTGTTTTCATCAAAATAGGTCTACTGCCTCTCTGCTCAGCATCTGGTGAGTGCAAAAATATCCTGGTATTCCCTTCTCCTTCTGAAGACGGTGCTATGACGGATACGTTTCTAGGTATACAAATGACGTTCTCTTGTCATGTTTTGTTACTATTTCTCCATCTTCTTTTCTTTTATCACTTCTTTTGCTAAGAATCAGAAGAATTTTTCCCCGTCCTCGTCTTCTTCAAGTAAATTGCTCCAGTTCTGTGAAATCATTGACAAATGATCAACAATGCGGGGATTTTCCTGGCTTCACTCTTCCCTCACATCTGCCTTCAAGCTCTCAATTATGTACATGTCCCAAACAACATAGAAACGTTTTGTGGCATTCAAAAACGATTTCGCATGGGCTACAAATACTTTCCTTGCATATTGCGTGAACGTTCAAGATTCTCCTGGTTTCAACATTTGCACAATTGCTGCACCGTCGAGGATTACTGTGGCTGGTGACACTTCCGGAATTCAGTTCAGGCAATCCAAGAGGTTGGATTTGGTTTCCTCTCTGAGACTTCCATAACCCAGAATTAAAAGTGGAAACGCTCGATTATCGTGACTGAAAAAATCATCGAGATTGCCTCATAGATTGCCTCGAAATTACAATTCCAGAAAGAACTATTCCGATTCTTAGCGAAAGAACTGACATACAAGAGAAAAATTGACGGATAAATAGTAACAAAGCATGGCGAGAGAACGTCATTTGTATACACAGAATAGGGGACGAATCCGTCATAGCACCGTCTTCACACGAAGAAGTGGATACCAGGATATTTGTGCACATACCAGATGCTGAGCAGAGAGGAAGTAGACCTATTTTGATAAAAACAGGTGATACGGACGTAGTTGTTATTACTTTAGCATTGTTTAACATACTTGTATGCCTTCTTGATGAGCAGTACGTTGCATTTAGAACAGAAGACCCTCTACGTTATATACATGTCCACGACATTTCCAATATATTAGGTACCAAAAAGGCTCGAGGCTTTTTGTTCTTTCACTCATTTTTGGGATGCGACACGGTTTCTCCTTTATTTCACCATGGAGAGAGGCAATTCTGGGATCTTTGGATGGTTTATCCCGAAGCAAACAATACTTTTAAGCGATTGTCATCTGGTATTCTTGAGATATCAGCAAATGTGATGAGTTAATCGAAAGATTTGATTTATAATCCATGCCAGAAGATCTGATTGCAAACAATGAACAAATAGATGTCACCCGCAGGCATTTATTTGCTCAACAATGAGAACCCATCAATAGAATCTCACCGACTAAGACTGCACTGGCGCAGCATATCAGGCGAGCCATGAACCAAGTGTACATATGTTCGAATTCGCTCACTGCACGTCCTGAGTTGCCTTCGCCCAGTGAATGGGGATGGACGTTGAATGAAAACAGTGAATGGAAGCCATTGTGGTCGTCCATCCCGGATGCTTCTACTAATCTCATGCAAGTGCAAAAAAGGATGTAGTGGTCGCTGCTCTTGCTGCACTGCAGGATTGATATGTGCTCATGTGATGTATACGAGTGCGAACACTAGATACTATGAGAGTAACCTTGATCTATTATCATGGTTGGGTGGTTGGGGTAGGTCAGAGTGGATCTCCGTATGTAGCTACCTCCTCGTGGTGAGACCTGGAAACTGGTTGTGAGTTTTTATCAACATCAAATAGAAACCAACTTGCTAAACGCTACAATATATTATAAAACTGATTAAATTACATCACCTAATGACCTCTGGTGACCTTAAATGACCTTGAATTAACTTGTGTCCCATTCTCTTCCACCATTTGATATAATATCAATATATTTCAGTCTCCACGAAGCAAGTGGATAGCTATTTTCAATTGGACTGAAAATAATTCTTTTATGGAGTTCAAAAATTGGTTTTATATTCACACGGTTGACCTCGCGGAGCGAATCATATTTAATATCGCTTCAGTATGTTATAACTCATACCTTTGGTGACATACACCATTTTCCCTCAGAAAATGATAATTTAAAGAAAATAATAATAAAAAATGGATTTTTTTCACATTTTTCAACATAAATCGACGTATTTCATCGAATATACATGATTCTGTGAGAATTTTACCATATAATATTGTTTAAATATTAGTCGCGGTTACTGAAAGAGAGAAAGAAGTGTGAGAACTAGATAATACATACACAACCCCCTTATTTATTCATTTTTAACGCCACCGGATATTTCAGCCCTCTGGGGCAAAATATCGCTCGATATCATAGCCAAATAATTTTCAAATATCAAGAGGTACATCTTACCAAATTTCACGCTTCAATCACTAAATGCGCTATTTTTGAGCTTGGCCACTCCACTATATATGAATATATATATATATATATATATATATATATATATATATATATATATATATATATATATATATATATATATATGAATATATATATATATATATATATATATATATATATATATACACATATAATATATATATATATATATATATATATATATATATATATATATTTATATATACATATATATATATATATATATATATATATATATATATATATATATATATATATATATATATATATATTTATGTTGATATATGGAGGCAGTGACCGGACTTGATATTATCAGAATCAATGTCTGTACGTAGCTCCAAAGTGCTACATTTGATAGAAATAACTTGCTCATCTTACATGCACATCATGCGTTCTCCCACATCACATTATTCTAACTGTGGGGGGGGGGAGGGATACTTCATATCTAGCTGTGCCAAAACCTAGCCAGTAAACAACCGGTCACAGTGATATGTTTATATAGTGAGTGTACACTATCAAACGACCAACATACCTACAACTAATAAAGCCTCTATACTGTTCTGTACTTGACTTCAACTGCTTAACAATGATGTACAATCACAATTAATCAGTTTCCTAATACCGGGTGTGATATTATGGAATCGTTGCCATGGTTACGGCGCCATTCACCCCGCCCCCTACCGCTGCAACCACTTGAAATATAATCCTGACTCCAAGAAACTATAGGACCCCCATGGCGTAATGTGCACTGAACGAGATGGAAACTTATAAGTACGGGTATCATAATAAAATACAATATAGATCCATTACAATATACACAAGAAGATAACAATATCATGGCCCCTTTGGACTGCAAGAATCACCATCCTGGCTCATGTGCAGTGACGTCACCCATTGTTGGAAGAGAAGACAATTCAATATAGAACAATTGGAATAGGCTTCTGTCAAGTGACGTCACTCATTGTTGAAATTGACAGACAACAATGTCCACCTGTTGGCATTGACCAATCAGAATGTTTGGTAGTCCACCAGTTCGCTGTATTGCTATGGTAACTATTATTTGTCATTTGTTACGTGACAGAAGCCCATTGACGACTAGTGATTGACCCGCCCACAAACGTCACAAAACAGAACATCCAATCAAATGGGCTGTTTGTTATGTAGGAAAATCGACATTGCCTTTCAGAGTATCTCTGAATGCTCACATGAAGTATAGATCAAGGTGGCCTGCCGATAAGCCACGCCCATCAATAGTGGTCAATTGACCTATGAGAATATTTGGTAGTCCACCAGTTTGCTATATTGCTATGGTAACGATCGTTCTTCACTTGTTATGTAACAGAAGCCTATGGTGTGG
>OZ023334.1:36923343-36935843 GCA_964007535.1 Brachyptera risi | reverse complement strand
ATCATATGTCATCAACTGTTTTGAACAAGAATCGGAAATGAATGAAATGATTGAAATCCATCACGTTATCGAAGTAGTTCTCTCATATATTTGTCCTTTGAGTCAGTTTCCAATCCAAATTTGATAAGATGATTTCAAGAGAATATATGCAATAACCTGAGAATGATTCAATTAACCTTGTCCACATTATAGTACATCCTTCAATAGTGAAGTTATCATTATTAATATTTCTTTATTGTCATTATTGATCATAAAATGATATTCAACATGTCAATGGAAAAAAACACATAGGCCTACACACCTATTACAAGTTACCAGTCGAAAGAAGTCGTACGACTATTGCGTTCACACTGGCATTGTAGAAATTCAAATCAGGTGAAAACATCAGCTGTTTATTTTTCCCGCTAGAGCACAAATGGAAACACTGTTTCCCAATCAGCTGAGAATTGCTTTTAGTGAGGGTTTGAGAAGGCTGTGGAGACTGTAATCTCACGATTGTGCCGAACAAGTTTCGTTCACAGTATTTTCAACCAACAGTAACTTTACTAACGATCGTAAGTTCGCGGTAGTAGCTTTTGTTACTAGCGTACAGTAACAGTAACTTACACACGGCACTTAGGGTCGTGAAGATGGGGTTACGTTGGTAGTGGAGCAGTAATGAAAACAAGGAGTGTAAGAGGATTTCTCTCTCACCTTTCGATGTTTGTAAATCAACGACAATCTCTGTGGTTAGATGAGCGTAGCTAAGATTCCATTCGACATACCAAAAAAAATTAGCTTCGTTCTTATGTTTTTTTTGTTTGTAATTTTGTACGCGGCATACAAGTCAGGAAAAAATACTCATCGACTTGAAACTTTTTCTGAATACTTCTGTTATACCAGAATAGGTTGAGATTGTTCTTCGCAAAAATCAGTACGAAGATTTTTTCGGAAAAATTGGAAAGTTTGAAAAATCCTCATGAGAATAACCCGGAGGAAAAATTACTTGAAAAACAAGAATTCTTCAAAAGTTCTCAAATTTTCATCGAATATGAAGAAAACAATTCTACATCTTTTCAGAGATTTTTGCAACAATCGGATGAGAAATAACGAAGAAAACGCATTCGAAACGTACTTTCACTTCAAACAAAGCCAATCAAATCTATAGCAACAAGTGTCATCAATTAAATCAAAACGATTGTAATCAGTTATGAGTAAACAGGGAGGCCGTAACATGATTGATTTCGGTAGGGATTTTTAAACGTTTGAAGTGATTCAATATCTGTAGATGTAGCCTAAGCTGACAAATTATCTTTCATTGTACATTTCTATACTTCTGAGCTCATCTCACAACGCGAATCCCGCGTTTTCCTAGTTTTAAACCATCGAAGCACCTGAACTTTTCGCCGCATGTCAGTTTTCATTCCAAATGAGCCATTATTTGTGCATGAAAACAATGTATTCGTTTCCGCTCTGAATTTGATTTGTAAGTTTTTGTACAAGTAATATATTTCTCACATAATTGTTTTTTCTATACAGATCAACTTTTGGCGTCTACTGAACTGAACTCTTCATTAGTAATAATGGAAATCATATTTATATTCATGAATCAAACTTATATGAATAAAATGTGTGGAAATGTGTATTGATTTCTGGAATTGAATGAGATTTGCGAGCCAATTATTAATATACACTCCCTCTGACGAACTATATGATGACAGAGAATTGAAAGCTGTGTGCCAATATGGAAAACGCAGTAAGTTATATCATGCGTTATCAGATGAGCAAGATATTCATACGGAATGTTCTCGAGAGCTATATATAAGCACCTTGACTTTGGAACTGATGAATCACTGTTCGTCCAATGGACGACTCGGAATAGGCGTGGCTTCACCAGTCAGCCAGTTGAATCTATAACCTGTGTGGTCATTTGAAGATACCCCGATTGGATATTTGAATCTCACCACAGTTTCAACAGCCCTGTTGATTGGAAGGTATGATTTGTGACGTCAAGGGGGCGGAGACTGCGAGTCGTCTTGACCACAGTTAAACAGCCCTGCAGATTGGAAGGTATGATTTGTGACGTCAAGGGGGCGGAGACTGCGAGTCGTCTTGACCACAGTTGAAACAGCCCTGTTGATTGGAAGGTATGATTTGTGACGTCAAGGGGGCGGAGACTGCGAGTCGTCTTGACCACAGTTAAAGAGCCCTGTTGATTGGAAGGTATGATTTGTGACGTCAAGGGGGCGGAGACTGCAAGTCGTCTTGACCACAGTTAAAACAGCCCTGTAGATTGGAAGGTATGATTTGTGACGTCAAGGGGGCGGAGACTGCGAGTCGTCTTGACCACAGTTAAAACAGCCCTGTAGATTGGAAGGTATGATTTGTGACGTCAAGGGGGCGGAGACTGCGAGTCGTCTTGACTACAGTTCCAACAGCCCTGTTGATTGGAAGGTATGATTTGTGACGTCAAGGGGGCAGAGACTGCGAGTCGTCTTGACTACAGTTCCAACAGCCCTGTTGATTGGAAGGTATGATTTGTGACGTCAAGGGGGCGGAGACTGCGAGTCGTCTTGACCACAGTTAAAACAGCCCTGTAGATTGGAAGGTATGATTTATGACGTCAAGGGGGCGGAGACTGCGAGTCGTCTTGACCACAGTTAAAACAGCCCTGTAGATTGGAAGGTATGATTTGTGACGTCAAGGGGGCGGAGACTGCGAGTCGTCTTGACCACAGTTAAAACAGCCCTGTAGATTGGAAGGTATGATTTGTGACGTCAAGGGGGCGGAGACTGCGAGTCGTCTTGACCACAGTTAAAACAGCCCTGTAGATTGGAAGGTATGATTTGTGGCGTCATGGGGGCGGAGACTGCAAGTCGTCTTGGCTACAGTTAAAGAGCCCTGTTGATTGGGAGGTATGATTTGTGACGTCAAGGGGGCGGAGACTGCGAGTCGTCTTGACCACAGTTAAAACAGCCCTGTAGATTGGAAGGTATGATTTGTGACGTCAAGGGGGCGGAGACTGCGAGTCGTCTTGACCACAGTTAAAACAGCCCCGTAGATTGGAAGGTATGATTTGTGACGTCAAGGGGGCGGAGACTGCGAGTCGTCTTGACTACAGTTCCAACAGCCCTGTTGATTGGAAGGTATGATTTGTGACGTCAAGGGGGCGGAGACTGCGAGTCGTCTCGACTACAGTTCCAACAGCCCTGTTGATTGGAAGGTATGATTTGTGACGTCAAGGGGGCGGAGACTGCGAGTCGTCTTGACCACAGTTAAAACAGCCCTGTAGATTGGAAGGTATGATTTATGACGTCAAGGGGGCGGAGACTGCGAGTCGTCTTGACCACAGTTAAAACAGCCCTGTAGATTGGAAGGTATGATTTGTGACGTCAAGGGGGCGGAGACTGCGAGTCGTCTTGACCACAGTTAAAACAGCCCTGTTGATTGGAAGGTATGATTTGTGATGTCAAGGGGGCGGAGACTGCGAGTCGTCTTGACCACAGTTAAAACAGCCCTGTAGATTGGAAGGTATGATTTGTGACGTCAAGGGGGCGGAGACTGCGAGTCGTCTTGACTACAGTTCCAACAGCCCTGTTGATTGGAAGGTGTGATTTGTGACGTCAAGGGGGCGGAGACTGCGAGTCGTCTTGACCACAGTTAAAACAGCCCTGTTGATTGGAAGGTATGATTTGTGACGTCAAGGGGGCGGAGACTGCGAGTCGTCTTGACCACAGTTAAAACAGCCCTGTAGATAGGAAGGTATGATTTGTGACGTCAAGGGGGCGGAGACTGCGAGTCGTCTTGACCACAGTTAAAACAGCCGTGTAGATTGGAAGGTATGATTTGTGACGTCAAGGGGGCGGAGACTGCGAGTCGTCTTGACCACAGTTAAAACAGCCCTGTAGATTGGAAGGTATGATTTGTGACGTCAAGGGGGCGGAGACTGCGAGTCGTCTTGACCACAGTTAAAACAGCCCTGTAGATTGGAAGGTATGATTTGTGACGTCAAGGGGGCGGAGACTGCGAGTCGTCTTGACCACAGTTAAAACAGCCGTGTAGATTGGAAGGTATGATTTGTGACGTCAAGGGGGCGGAGACTGCGAGTCTTCAGTTCAGCGTTTTGTGCTCTCATCAGTTTCATTCATTTATATTCCCGATGAGTTGAATTCATTCGAAATAATCACATCACAAATTCTGTCGTCACAAAATTACTGATCCATATAATTCGATGAGCGAAGCGGAGACTCAATTCCACCATACTCGAAAAATAAGTACTTCTTTTTCTTTTTTTTTCGCGCTCCACAGGCCAGACGTGAATTCAAAATTAGTTGAAACTTGGCGCAGACAAGTATCCTTATCTGAATCTACACTGTGTGGTTTCGAGCCGCGATCGGTTGAAACAACTTCTGAGAAAACTCATTTCAAAGTTTTCAAAAATCCCATGAGATGACCCATAGAAAAAAATGCATGAAAAATATTTCATCCGAGAAAATTCAAATTCTCAGGGAATTTTGATCTGATAATGATACACATCATTCCGAACTCCCACTCAAATCGGATCAGCTGTTTTGATGTAAAAAAATATATAATGTAATTTTTATAAATCACTCAAAGCTATTATGATACCTATTAAATTCAAGCTACAGTTGACACTACTCGATTGTGAACGATTAAAACAAAGCCTTCTTTATTATCATAGGAATTAATAATTAAAAATAAGATGGCAGTGATGTAAAGGTTTGGATCTCAAGGTGTATGAATATATATATATATATATATATATATATATATATATATATATATATATATATATATATATATATATATATATATATATATATATATATATATATATATATATATATATATATATATATATATATATATATATATATATATATATATATATATATATATATATATATGCATATATATAAGTATATATATATATATATATATATATATATATATATATATATATATAAATATAAATATATATATATATATATATATATATATATATATATATATATATATATATATATATATATATATATATATATATATATATATATATATATATATATATGTATAAATATATATATATATAATAACCAATCCAAAGATAAGTTGATCTGTTCCAGCTCATCCATCAACCCGGCAACATATAACGCGTTTGCCTAGTATGACAACTTTGTACCATGTGTATTTTTCCAGTGCTCAAATTCCGTGAAAGTTTGTATTGTTGCGAAGAGAATATAAATTTCCGTATCCACTCCGTCCGGTTATTCATTCTCATGACACTTCTTGAAATGTCGTCATGAGTTTTCTCAGAAGTGATCGAACCGGTTGTGCCCCCAAACTATACGGTATCGTGTTATCAGGTCACTGTTTCAACCATCTCAAAGGATCCATACACCTTGACGTGGCGTAGAGGCTTGCGTGTCTTCGTCGGCTCCAGAGATGTCGTCGGGAGCAATTGATTTGCTACTGGGAAAACGCTAAATACGCGTTGTTAGACGAGCGGAAAGTAATAGTATGTCGACTTCATTGCCAAACTTCTGCCTAAATTCGCCAATTGGGTGACATTTTAGTTATAAATGGGTAAAAACGGCTTCGAGTGGTACCAATTTAGCACAATTCATGTTTTTTCTTCAAAATGGCTGACCCGATCAAGCTGAGAATCCTCATAAATGTGTATCAGAATGTTATCCAACTTCACACAAAATTCCAATTTTTCTGAGAATAAAAATTTTTTAGTTTTTTTTCCGTCGTGTTATTCTAATGAGTATTTTTGAAATTTCTAACAATCATTAAAATGAAAGTTGATGTTTGATAATGCCACAAAACTATACAAATCTAAATTAGATGAGAGACCATGATGAAAAAAGTTTAAAATTGATAGCTGAAGCCGTTTGACCTGTGAAGAACCGACAAAAAAACCTAAAAAATAAATAAATTAAAAAAACATAAAAACGAACATCAATTTCTTTCAGTATGTCAAATTGAATCCTCGCTGAAGCTCGTCTAACCAGTGGGGTCACCCATGACTGTTATAAGACTAGAGTAAGGACTCGGAAAAAGTTCGGATAGTCTGGGTCGAGGTGAGAGTTTTTGGTGACCATAGTTTATGGAGGAAGTAATGAACCTTGTACTTCTATTCCATTCACTAGGCTTTTCTTGCAACTCTCTTTTCTCTCAGTTACACATTTCCATCTCGCTCGTGTCCGCTCCCGTCATATGCTTATGACATTCACAAACGTTGTTAGACGAGCTTCAGCGAGGATTCAATTTGACAAACTGAAAAAAATTGGGGTTCTTTTTTATGTTTTTTTTTTTAATGTTTTTTTGTCGGTTCTCCACAGGTCAAACGGCTACAGCTATCAACTCCAAACATTTTTTCGTCATGGTTCCTCATCTAACTTAGACCTGTATAGTTTTGTGGCATTATCGGATGATAACTTTTTTGTATGAATTTCAGAAATTTAAAAAATACCCATTAGAATAACGCGTCGGGAAAAAGGGATTTTTTTTTCCAATGGAATTCTGCGTGAAGTTGAGTTACATCATGATACACATTTATGAAGATTTTCAGCTTGATCGGGTGACGAGCCATTTCGAAAAAAAACTATAAAATGTGCTGAATTGGTACCACTTGAAGCAGTTTTCACCCATTTATAACTCAAATGTCACCCAATTGGCGAATGTAGGCAAAAGTTTGGCAGAAAAATCGACGAACCATTACTATCCGCTCGTCTTACAACGCATATATGGCGTTTTCCTAGTAACTATGGCAACGTACACGGACATGGTTATAGGTGTGAAATGAACTTGCTGTGTCCTTGCTCCCGAACCCTGACAAACATTCCATCAATAGTGTTGATAGATGGAGAATCTGTTATACATTCCATATCCTTTGATCTTGTAATTCATGAGGAAAGTATATATGATTGTTTGAAGGGTTCTCGCATGATTCTACGCAGCTATTTCCGGAATAATTGATGAGCGTAGCGAAGTCTCCATCCCACTCTTATAGGGCTTTGTCTGTGTGTGTTTTTTTTTTTTTTTTTTTTTTTTTTTTTTTGTAAGCACTCCACAGGTCGCAAGGGTTGACTGATCAACATGAAACTTTTTTTGTACACGCAAACTCATCCAACTTAGAACTGTATAGTTTTTGGGATGAATCGGTCGGACCGATTTCGAGAATCATCATCTCAAAGTTTCTAAAAACCCCATAAGATTTGGCTGGGCGGAAAATGTTGAAAAATAAAATCTCTCCAAATGGGATGAAATTTTCTCTTAATGTGTATACATGGATTTTACACATTATTACGATTTTTAAGCAATTCTGATCAGTCGTTTTGAAGAAAAAAAATAAAATGACTGGTAATATTCTTCAAATACATCATACAAATTGTGACAGAATTAAGTTGTCAAGATTCACTGCTTTCTAGATTCAAGAGTTGACCAACAATGAAGTATTTTTTATATGCGTCAAGGTGTGTAGAATACCAGAGTCAATGAAGTGGCAAGAGTAGAACTACTTTAACGACTTTAATAGCTTATTCAGATATCAAGGTGTGTAGAATACCAGAGTCGATAAAGTAGCAAGGGTAGAACTACTTTAAGGACTTTTATACCTTATTGAGATATCTCGCTCATCTTACAACGCATATTTCGCGTTTGACTAGTAATTATCATTATTGTTGCTGTTGTTGTCGTCGTCGTCTTTGTTTTTGTTGTTGTTGTTGTTGTTGCTGCTATTGCGCGCACCTTGAATTAATCTGAATCCAACTTATACTTCATCTTGATATAGAGAATTGTACCGACTCCTTACATGGACGATATTTATGGTTTATTGCTGTCAATTCAGAGCCAAAGGTCCCATTTGCCTGTCGCGATTTAGCGGATTACCTCGTGAACTAGATGTAGATTGGAGTGTCTGGGGACTTGTGACATTGTATAGCATTGCTGATCGTGTATAATAAAAGCGCTGATTGCACTCCGAGCAAATGGGACCCTGGACTCAGATTCTGACTCTGGAAATACTTCACTTTAAAGACGCGAGTCGGTCACTCCCTTTATAATATGATACAGTATGTTGGTGTCACCACATCGTGCTGGTAATATGTGGATTCATTATTGATACTCATGTTACTTAAAGGCGACTCCCTTTGAATGAAGAAATGATGGGTGAGTCACTGGAACTTCATTTCTTTACGTTGTGAATACTGTAAGTGAAGACCTGTGTGTTCAGTTTGAAGAGACTGTGAGCCCTTCTTGATATAATAGATTCCAATCAAGAATCCATTGGAGTCGATTCAGCGGAATATCAGTTTATGGAGATACATTTTGAACGACGAGATATCGAAATTCTAATAGGCGAGAAACACAGACAATTAAAGTAGCATCAAGATGAGATATGAAGTTATATTTATTCAAGTCATGATGCAAAACTGGCGAGCGTATACAGCAGAAAAAACACGTTTTTTCATCTATACACGCTCTACAGTTATGCGACATGACTTTAATAGTTGAAGCTTATATCATTTGGCTGCCAGTATAATTATCTGTATTTTTTCTGTATCAGAATTTTAATGTCTCCCACCGTTCAAAAGTTATCAGAAACTGATATTTCGCCAAACTGACTTCCACATGAACTGTTGATGGGGGAGAGTTGAGACACAGGAAGAGGGCAAGGCGGAGGTCGAGATAATGAGGGAGGGGGCATTTTCCCAATTCCTTTTTTTCCCTCCTAAACGCGCCTACGTGAGATGATTCTTCCAGCAGAGAGCTGAAGCGCCATGTTGGAAGAGAGAATACTATTGAAGTAACCATTCGCTGTGTTAAGAGGTGTCTCGAGCAAATAGTTGAGACGAAAGTTGATTGACCACAAATGTTACGGTATAGAGGTACCAAACCATAATATGTGACAATTGATGAGCGTAGCGTTGTCTCCATCCCACTCTCATAGGGCTTTGTCTTTATGTTTTTTTTTTTTTTTTGTAAGCACTCCACAGACTGATCAACATGAGACCTTTTTTGTACACGCAAACTCATCCAACTTAGAACTGTATAGTTTTTGGAATGAATCGGTCTTACCGATTCTGATAAAAATCATCTAAAAGTTTCTAAAAACCACATGAGATTTAGCTGGGCGGAAAATGTTGAAAAATAAAATCTCTCCAAATGGGATGAAATTTTCTCTAAATGTGTATACATAGATTTCACACATTTTTACGATTTTGTATGCAATTTTAAAGAAAAAAATAGAATAACTGATAATATTCATCAAATATATCATAAAAATTGTGACAGAATTAAGTTGTCAAGATTCACTGCTTTCTAGATTCAAGAGTTGACCAACAATGAAGTATTTTTTATATACATCAAGGTGTGTAGAATACCAGAGTCGATAAAGTAGCAAAGGTAGAACTACTTCAAGGACTTTTATACCTTATTCAGATATCTCGCTCATCTTACAACGCATATTTCGCGTTTGACTATAGTTTATGTATCACCATTTTTCATCACCATGATGTTTTGTGCCTCGTAGTTTAGATTATTAAAATTGGAAGGGTGTCATTACCAGAGTCATTTATTTTTTATTGATCATTATGTGGGCCTACTATTGATATTATCGGAATTATTGAAATATCTTATACCGAGAGGCGTGGTCGAGTGGTGACACACTGAACCGTCATTCGGTAAACCAGGGTTCGATTCCCGCCATGGTCGACCATATCCTAGCAGGGGTTTTTCGTGGTTTCCCTCTGTCGTTCAGGTTGATACTGGGATGGTACCTTAACAACAGGCCACGACCGACTTCTTCTCACCATTCAAAAACACTCGATATAATAACCTTTCATCTCATCATCTCATCATTTTATTCTTCATCCACCCACGCCAATAGATCGTAGCCATCAGTAAAGTGCGTCGTTAAAACCCAATATAATATATATATACATATATTTATATATATATATATATATATATATATATATATATATATATATATATATATATATATATTCATATATATATATATATATATATATATATATATATATATTTATATATATATATATATATATATATATATATATATATATATATATATATATATATATATATATATGTATATCAATATATATATATATATATATCAATATATCAATATATCAAATATATATATATATCAATATATATATATATATATATCAATATATATATATATATATATATATATATATATATATATATATATATATATATATATATATATTTGTATATGTGCCATTTAGCTGAGAGAAATTTCGAAGCAAAAGTGTATCGATACTGGTTACTCATGTAATTTCTTCCAATCTTGTACAACTGTCTACTTTTTGACTAAATTACTTAAAATTAATAGTATTCAATTAATGATACTTCACACTCTGTAAGTAGAATGCGACACATTATTCAATGTTTCGTAGTTTCTTTTCACTCCAACCACTCTATTACTTTCTATGTAGGCCTATGAAAGATACTTTGAATTTGTATTCATAATTCACTATTCCTACTCACAGTTGAGCCCTTTCTGAAGGGCCTTGTGGATGTTTTTCTTGTTGTAATTGTATTTTTTCTCCCTTATAAGTTTATTTGACAGATGGAAAAAATGTTCTACATACATGTATGGAATGTATATAAATGTTCAATTCAATATATCGAGTGCGTAATAAGCACATTTTGAAACGGATATAGGCCTGCCTCTGTACCGGTTATTCTTTACAGATCGTTCCTATTCGATGTATTCTGAAACTGAATCACCTTTCTCCATAACTATACATTCTCAAGCAAGACGCCATAAGAATTGAAGTATATACTCCATTCATATTTCCATTTTCAAAGCACTGCTCCACTTTTTTCCAGAAAAAAAATGTACTTCCCGTGTAATTTCTGAACAACTGATCGTAATTTCTGAACAACTGATCTCCATACTTGCAGATAGTGTTTGGGAGCACCAACCCGAGCCGTACGAAGCTATGCTTGCGGCCATTGCATATGTTCATGCATCAACATTATTTGTCACAAGACCATATCTCGATCACTGTATCACTATATCACTATCTATATCACTATCTATATCTTTATCAGTGATATCCATATCACTTTTATCGATACCAATACAAATCAAATTGCATATCTCGATTCCTGGTTGGATTGGGTACCACTCTTGTGGACCACAATGTTGTGAACCCCGATATTCTACACCCCAGGAAAAATATGAAGTGGACCCCAGTGTTGTGGCTCACACGATCAAACCCGAAAATTGTACGAATACTTTGATTTTGTGGCCCCCAACATAGTGGCCCACAAAACTAAAACACGGGGGACCAGAATATCTTTTCGAACGACTGAATTGGTATTGTGGACCCCAATGAACTGATACACAAAGATTTGTCATTGTTGACCTCGATAAACTGAACCCCGATATTGTGGCTCACAAAAGTGAATTCAGATGTCGTGTGGATCACAAACTAGATATTCTGTTCCCCAAAGCTGGTTATAGACATATTGAACCCCGATATTCTGGCCCTCAATATAGTGACCCACAAAACTAGAACACGAGGGTCCAGAATATCTTTTCCAACGACTGAGTTGGATTATGACGGACTCTTCATCTGCTGTTGATCGAAAGAAGTGGATATTTCTCATGAGACTTGGTTCAGAGTGTGAGATATCAACAGTTGTGTGTTTGGTCTACGCTGAATACCAATGCTGGTAATATCCAGATAGATCACAGAAACTATTTGAACTTATGATGTGTTTGGAACTTTCGGAGAAACTTTTGAGAACTGTGATGATATTCCTGAGATCATGAGATTATGAGATGGGACGAGTGAAATGAGATGAGATTATTATTTCATTCCACTTTTTCATCTCACTTCTCACCGTTTTGCCATTACAGAGTTGAAAAATCGTGAAATATGAAATAGAATTATTTTTACTATATAAGAAATAAGCCTTCGAAGGCTAGTAGATTATAGCAAAGAGCAGTCCCTGAAAATGTAAACAAATAGGATGCACTGCCTTCTTTAGTTAATTATCCTAGTGGCAGTGATGCAAAGCCTTCTCGAGTGCCATGCACAATATCTCACAACTCTTTGACTCTTTGAGTTATGTCAAGTCTTTGACATTTCATTAAAGCATGGATTCACTATGCGGAATAATGATTGGTGACTAATAATGAATACTAAATTCAAGAGACTGAGCATTCACATTGACTTGAAATAGGAGTAGATTGTGAAGGAAATTACGTAATTTTCATGAGTTGTAGCTGTCTTCAGATGACGGATTTGAATTGAAATCTACATGTTATAGAAGGCTTTAAACGAGCGGTTCATCGAGCGGGAAAGTTTTCTTTTGCATTTACTTCTTGTCGTTTCGAATTCACGACTTCTGATTGGTCAGACCAATGATCAAAACTAATGAATAATACTTAATTTGAAAGTCACTTAACTTTTGAGGTCAACTTT
>OZ023334.1:36905843-36918343 GCA_964007535.1 Brachyptera risi | reverse complement strand
CTAACTAATTGCATTTCAAAACGTTCCAATTTCGAAACTCACTCAAATGGATAACTGAAACCTTGGATTGTAAATATTAAAATCTTGTCAATATTCAAATTAGGTTTCATTTGTATCGTAAACATGATTATGAAGGTCAATCTCTCTGAGATGGATGAACTCTCAGTGGATGCATGTTCGATCTATTCAATTGTTGTAAAATTGACCTCAATTGAAGTTTGGCCGTGATATGTGACTCGAGCAAATATTGTTTACAGTCTTCGAATGATATTGGTGGTCAATTCATTCACGCAACTTCATAGTGTATAAAACCACATCAACCAGAAAAACTTCATCTCATTGAGGGGTAACGTTAGTTTGAATATGATGAGACCATTCATTCATGTATATATAAATTCATATATATATATATATATATATATATATATATATATATATATATATATATATATATATATATATATATATATATATATATATATATAAATATATATATATATATATATATATATATATATATATATATATATATATATATATATATATATATTTACATATACATATATATATGAATATATATATATATATATATATATATATATATATATGCATATATTTATATATATATATATATATATATGTATATATATATATATATATATATATATATATATATATGTATATATATATATATATATATATATATATATATATATATATATATATATATCTAGTCAATTATGGTGGCTCATCAATTCTCCATCGCATCAATGTTGAAAATATTCCCTAATTAACCGTTCAAATCCTTGAAACTGAACCCATCGCATGTAATCCAGCGGTGATACGAGGAACCGACTTGGTTCACCACAGTATAGCTGCAGTCACCTGGAATGTCACTATTTGGAAGTCGCAGAAGACATGTTGTTCCCAGTCAGTGATTAGATGTTATCCAGACAAATATCTCGAGTTCAAATTGTCTTCCTACAGCCTCAAAATCCTTAACAATCATTAACGATTTCAAGAGTGAACTGAAGAGCTTCTTTATGAATCAATATGTATTCATACAATTGAGGATTTTGAGAACTTCAATAAGATTTAATTACCCCGATGAATCCATACGGCATACTGGTATAAACTTTTCCATAATTTCTTCTGTTCAACTGTATATAAATGTACATTCTGATTGTATTCCAATTGTAATTGTATTTGACATGTTCAATATCTGTTTTCAGATCAATTGAGGGTATAAGAAAGATATTCTATTCCATTCTATTCTATTCTATTCTATCGGAACCATCAGTCCCAGTACGGTAAGAGAATAAAGCCTGCTCATTCTCTCTCAGAATGATTCCAATGACAATGTTCATCAATTGAATCAGAGGATTTTGTTTGAAATAACGGAAGTGATACAGGAATTATTGCTACGACAATCTATATCTATGTATCAATGTTCTATCTTCTAGTACTTCTTGTACAAGTTATATTGATTTATCTCAATTCTATAACAATCAATCTGAAATCTTGTAATGTATCATCATTTGTTGTATTATTTGTTTGATGTACCATAATTACTAAATCGTTGATGAATCATGGATGATGACTTACTGCCATACTCAATTGTAATGCTATTCATGAGTTATATTGTAAAATATGTCAATTGTTTAGCGATTTCCTCGAGAGAGGGTCGAAGGAATAAACACTACTACTACTACCACTAAATTTATGAATTCAACTACATAAATTCATAATAATAACAACAAATTACTTTCCCGCAGAATTCAAAATCAATCTCCAGCATCATTATTGAACTAGAAATATGGACAGATTTGTTCTCCCTCGGGATATTTATAATAACTACGGTACTCAAACCAGAAGATTTTTAATCACAAAAATGTTTAATGCCTTGTCAGCGGAAGTAAGTTCCTCGCAGAAAATATCAGAAATTGAAAATTCATTAGAAAATCAAATATTATCAGAGCAACTTGTATGAAATGTTGGTTTTTTTCTTCATCTTTTTTATATTCTGAATATTATCTCCTATGTTTCTGTTATTATGTTCTCGGTACTTATTTTCTGCTATGAAGATGTTTCTTAGAAATTATGAACCTAATGTTCAGTCAAAAAAGAGGTTACTAAAGGTTAGATGCAAAATGTGAACTTTATGTTTATATTATAATTAGTTTATGCAAAATGTAAACTTTATCTAACCTATATATATTAAAATTAGTTTATGTACGTAATCCAGAAGTTTAAAATAGAAATCTTTTCATGAAAATAGACCTACAGACAAACCACATCAGTGGCTTAGTGGGTCTAGAAATGATTACGTCATGTACATTGAATAAATGAAGAACTTGAAAAAAAACTACTAGAACTTTTGAAAAAAAAACTTCTACTACTACTACCACTGATTCCACCATCACTACTACTACTAGTACTGCTACTACGGTAAGAAACGGGTTTGTGGAGCTAGAGCATGGTGGGCATTTATCAACTAAGGCTCGAAAACAAGATTACCCAGCCGATACGTCCGATGTTTTAATAAATGTGCTAATCATAATGAAATATAACAGAGGAGCCAAATAGGTGGAAGTTTCCGATTTTATTTTTTTCTCATCATTATATCAAGGACTTGAGCCTGGCATACCCAAGTTGCCATGTTTCTGCCCTGGTTATGTACTTATCTGACTTCGTTAGTGATAAGCATTTGGAAATAGAAAAAAAGAAATGCATTCTTCATATTGTCATTTACGATGGCCAGATGATGACTGAGATCTATTTGCGTCGGTGAACGATTGATAATATTTTATGGAAAGATGAGACGAGAGATTATTCGATGAGAATTTTGCCGGCAATTTTCCATAATGACAGAAAAAGAAAAGAAAACCGGTCAGGGAGGTAGATCACGGGTGTGAATCGATGCCCGGGAGGTTTCGTAAAACGGTTTATAATGTGCTAGCCACTCGACTACCCTCCATTTCCCATCCCACATTATTTCACATGGGGGCTTATCGTCAAACGTTGCTGAGAAGAGAAAATATATACAAATAGTGGAATGATGGTAAATAATCATTCTGATCAGTTAATTAAGGCAAGTATTATCCGTTTCTGATGATCAATAGAAGATATCAGAATTAGAATACGTGAGAAACTTCACACGTACGTTTCATTCTTTCTGGATTATAATGATGAAAATAACTATTCACTGGTTTCACCAAATTCTCATACTGTTACGCAGTTGAAAATCTTTCCCCATAGCACTTAACATGACAAAAATATGACAAACCTAATTTGAAAAGGAAAATATGTATATATATATATATATATATATATATATATATATATATATATATATATATATATATGTATATATATATATATATATATATATATATATATATATATATATATATATATAAATATATAGATATATTTATATATATATATATATATATATATATATATATATATATATATATATATATATATATATATATATATGTGTATATATATATATATATATATATATATATATATATATATATATATATATATATATATATATATATATATACATATGAATATATACATATAAGTTATATATATATATATACATATGAATATATACATATAAGTTATATATATATATATACATATATATATATATATATATACGATATCCCAGTGACTATCGAATTGATTTCATCAAACTTGAACTATCGTTTTTTTCTAGAATACTCATATAGGCATCAGATGAATGTGAGTGTATCCATTATAATGATACAAATATCATCAAAATATCATCGCCTTGTGATTCCCCGTCCAAACGATCCTACCTTTCATCCATAGCCTTGATTGGGAAACAAAGATTTTGTATAGCAAGTTTCTATGTTATTAAGAAAAAAAAAACTTGACAAATTTTAATTACCTTCGTTTTCTCCAAATGTTGTAATAATATTCACTGAGTAAATTGGCGCGAACATAAAATGTTATAACAAATACGCATGTAAAGTTGACAATTGAATGCACGCACCATGCGGTCATGCAGTCTCCCGAATGACAACTGACCACCCATCATTCCCGCGTGCCCGCGCGACGCTATTCACGTGACGACGCTAACGACGTCGACGAGATGCGACGCTTAGAGACGTCGCGATGCTACTGACTCTGAGTCAGTCGTCAGGCGAGAAGTGTTGAGAGCGACGGCTGCGCAGTGGGTCATGCAAACTCGTCGCATTCCACGCATCTAAAGAGCTTGTATATTGTGGAAGAGAGTGGAAATATACGGTCTTTTGTTTTGGCAAAATCATTGCGGCCACTTCTCTAATGTTCATCATCCATGATGTATAGGCAGATGTATGTGTTGTTCAAATGCAAATTATAATGGATTATGAATTAATTTTTTTTCGAGCAAAGAGTGAGTCATTAGAATTAGTGATAACTTGGGAATGGGAATTGGCTGAATTAGAGAAACTCCCTTTAGGAAAACCTCATCAGTCGTTGAATTGATATTTGTTCGAATAAAACGTGGGTTTAGAAGGTCTCTTGAAATATACCAATTGACGACTCGCAGTCTCCGCTCCCTTGACGTCAGAAATCGTACCGTCCAATCAACAGGGCTGTTAGAACTGTAGTCAAATTCAAATATCCAATCGGGGTATCTTGAAATGAATACAAATGATAGGATTCAACTGGCCTACTGGTGAAGCCACGCCTATTTCTAGTCGTCAATTGTCAATAACAAATTTCAAATGTACCAACTTATCCAAATCAGGATGCACGGTGATATATTTATCTTTTGTTTCGAATGAAGTGTCTCAACATCCTACAGTAACATGTGGGTTATATGTGTTCATATCCAGTCATTGTATGTGGATTTACTGGATACAACAGATATATCGCCATTGTTATTATCATTATGATGGGCAAATGCGAAATATGCGTTGTAAGATGAGCGAGATATCTGAATAAGGTATAATAACAGTCCTACATTTGCTACTTCATCGACTCTGGTATTCTACACACTTTGTCCTTCATTTAATTGCTACTTCATCTTATCTGGTATTCTACACACCTTGACGAGTATGAAGAATATTTAATGCTTGGGCAAATATCGAATCTAGGAAGCAGTGAATCTTGGCTCATTTCCATATATTTGATGTATAAAAACAGTTATTCGAATTTTTTTCTTCGAAAAGGTTGATTCAAATTGCTTATAAAATGGTAGTTATGTGTATCATTTATGTTTGAACACACAGAAATGTTCTTATTTCTTTCGGAGAGGTTTCATATTTTCAAATTTTCTCACCCAGCCTAATCTTATGAGGTATTTGAAACTTTGACATGATATTTCTCAAAATGTCATCAACCGATTCATTCCAAAAACTGAACAGTTCTGAGTTGTGAAAATTGGCTCGTACAAAAAAAGTTTCATGTTGATCAGTCGAACCCTGCGACCTGTGCAGTGCCCACAAACAAGAAAAAAAAAGAAAAAAAGAAGGAGAAAAAACACGCAGACAAAGCCCTATAAGAGTGGCATGGAGACTTCGCTACGCTCATTTAATTATCATTATTATTATTATCATTATGAGCCAAAATCAGGCATCGTGGATTCTGTGAACGTTTCATTATGTATACATTTTTGATGAAGCGAAGGAATTCAACCACTGAAAGAAAGTATCATTTTCAAAAAAAAGCCACAGCCAGTTGCAATGAGAGTCTTACTCGATATATATGATAATAATCATTTTTTTCAAGCGTTTGATTCATATTTCGACCATTGATTCATCATTTTTCATTATTCGATCATACATTTTTTTTTTCATTCCCATTAAACAATTAGATGACAAATATGAAATAGAATGACAAACATATTATGGAAATAATAATAAATAAATTCAATACGAATATAACGGTAAATAAGAACAATAAAGAAGAACTGCCATTAGTGCGAAATAAGTTGATTGATAATAAGAAGCCCGCATAAGAACGAATTCTTGTGGGCGGGCAACATAACGTATGATTATTTAACAAAAGTTGGCTATGAAGCAAATAATAAAATAAGTAAAATAAGTACATATATTTTGTTAACAGAGAATACAGAAACAAATATTGAAACAATTAGAATAAATATTTACAAAATTACTCTCGATTGAAAAATGAACAGTTATGATAATAATAATGCCGATAATAATAATAATCAGAAGAAAAAGCATTTCTTGATTTGATGATTTCTTGATTTTGATTCAGTTGTACATCGAATTAATATGCACTTCACAACCTGACAGGTTTTCTCTTTGATTATTGATTATGAGCGAACACATTTTATTCCAGATATATTTGGGGGAACGCGGGATATGCGTTGTCAGGTGAGCTTATAAGTATGGAAATCCAGAATGAAAGATATGAACAATTGTGTCACCGCCTTTCTTTTTCATCAATCACTTATTTTATTCGTTCTGATTTTTAATTGGTTAACACTTGTTGCTTAGATTCCTGCTGATAGGTGTGTTATTTGCTTCGATGGATGTGCAAAAATTACATTTTAATTTCCAATCATTCAAACGGCTGATCTGGTTTATGTGGAACTACAGAATACTGTGTACTAAAGTGTGTTCAAATTTGTGTTGTTCAACTCAAATTTCAGAGCTCTCGAGAAAATTTTTATTTTTGAATAATTTAAGCCTCTGGCTATTCTCATTTGGACTGTCCAAACTTTCCCATTCCTCTCCGAATAGACTGTCCGATCATTTCTTATGGAAAGCAATTCCAGCCAACTCTGGTGTGACATCAATATCCAAAGAGGGTTTCAAGTTAATTAGTGACGTTTCCTGACCTGTATACCATGCACACTCAAAAATAAAAATAGAAGCGTAGCTTTCTCAGTATAGTAAGTAAGTGAGTATTTTTATTGTCTTTGAGATCAATTTGATGTACAAGACCTGGTTGAACATAAACATATATAAACAACCTTTTAAAATTCAGTATGAAATACAAACATTGTATTATACTGTGGTCATTACATCGATTTTTCTACATAAAATAAGATTACAAAATAATGATAACAAAGATACAATACAGAGAATGACGTGAAGAATAACTGAAAACGAGTATAAGGTGTGAGTCATTCAATCATTTAATCATGAAATACCATGATATAATTTTAATTCTTGAAATGGAAGTCAGGACACTGAGCTCATCAGGTTGGGTTCGACTATACAACTGATCATGAGAACTATTGGCGTCAGATGAGATCCATGAGACAATGAGATTGTGTGTTCTCAGGTCATGAGAAGAACAGTGGGAAGGAAGCGGTCGTAGCCTTCATTGCACGAATCATCCCAGCAGTCACCAGGCTTCAGAAGAAAACCTCCACAAAGATGGACAGTGGCCGGAATCGAACCAAGGCTTGATGAACTCTTGACAGATAATATCCCCATCAACAGAACTTCAATTATGTATACTCGATATATAATATTCCATATTGGTTATATCAGTTATATATTATCACATTGATCATGCATTACTATTCATCGTTATTATTTTTATTGTTCATCAATTTTGCATCGCTATGCATAAAGAAGCATGACTAAAATGGTATGAAATTTCAATTTCAATTCAATTTGATTTGTAGAATGTCCACGCTGACGATGTCCGTGGGCACTATGACGACTGCAAAGACGAGAAATTACCGAAAAAAAATTACCTGATCCAATCAAACCAAACCAAACCAACCTTAACCAATCTGAGCTGACCAAAAATTGTTTTTTCAGATGGAGGACGAATTCACGCGCACTGAAACACGGCATCAGCTCGCACATGTCACATGTCACATGTCACATGTCACATGTCACATGTCACATGTCACATGGCACATGTCACGTGTCACATGTCACATGTCACATGTCACATGTCACATGTCACATGGCACATGTCACGTGTCACATGTCACATGTCACATGTCACATGTCACATGTCACATGGCACATGGCACATGGCACATGTCACATGGCACATGTCACATGGCACATGGCACATGTCACATGACACATGTCACATGGCACATGTCACATGGCACATGGCACATGTCACATGTCACATGTCACATGGCATATGTCGCATGGCACATGTCACATGTCACATGGCACATGTCACATGGCACATGTCACATGTCACATGTCACATGGCACATGGCACATGGCACATGGCACATGTCACATGGCACATGTCACATGGCACATGTCACGTGTCACATGTCACACGTCACATAGCACATGTCACATGTCACATGGCACATATCACGTGTCACATGGCACATGGCACATGTCACATGGCACATATCACGTGTCACATGTCACATGGCACATGTCACATGGCACATGGCACATGTCACATGGCACATGTCACGTGTCACATGTCACATGTCACATGCCACATGTCACATGGCACATGTCACATGTCACATGGCACATGTCACATGGCACATGTCACATGTCACATGGCACATGGCACATGGCACATGGCACATGGCACATGTCACATGGCACATGTCACATGGCACATGTCACGTGTCACATGTCACACATCACATGGCACATGTCACATGTCACATGGCACATATCACGTGTCACATGGCACATGTCACATGTCACATGGCACATATCACGTGTCACATGTCACATGGCACATGTCACATGTCACATGGCACATGGCACATGTCACATGTCACATGGCACATGGCACATGGCACATGTCACATGTCACATGTCACATGGCACATGTCACATGTCACATGGCACATGGCGCATGGCACATGGCACATGGCACATGTCACATGTCACATGGCGCATGGCACATGTCACATGTCACATGTGACATGTCACATGTCACATGTCACGTGTCACATGTCACATGGCACATGTCACATGGCACATGTCACATGGCACATGTCACATGGCACATGTCACGTGGCACATGGCACATGTCAGTAGTGTGGGACTCAACGGATACCGATAAAACTCACCAAACTCCTAACCCACCTATTCTAACCTAGATTGATTCATTATAACCTGGAACTAAAATGATTAGATCCGAAATTGAGAGTTATACTTCACACAGTGACCAACAAAGCTGTTCGTAAGAAGTCACTCCGGCGTAAAGACGGCGAGCTTAGAGAAGACAGGTTTTCTCCAGCGTCGAAAGTGGACAGTTATCAAGAGAAAGTGATCCAGGGTCGAGCTCAATGAGGTGAGAGTAGCGAAGATTCCATTTCACATACCGACAAAAAATGGGCTTTTTGGTGTTCATGTATTTTTTTGTTTGTTTGTAATTTTGTGCGCGGCATACAGGTGAGGAAAAAATACCTGTCAATTTGAAACTTTTCCTACCCATTTCTGTCATACCAGATTTGGCTGGGATTGTTTTTTAGTAGAATCGGTCGGAAGTATTTTCCGGAAAAAAATCGGGAAGATTGGAAAATCCCCATGAGAATAAACCGGATGGAAAATACTTGAATATGAAAATTTTTCAAAAGTTTCAAAATTTTCACTGGATATGAAAAACATCATTGAGTATATTCTCAGTGACTTTTCGCAACAATCGGATGAGAAACAACAAGGAAAAC
Source organism: Brachyptera risi (assembly GCA_964007535.1). NCBI lineage: Eukaryota > Metazoa > Arthropoda > Insecta > Plecoptera > Taeniopterygidae > Brachyptera > Brachyptera risi. The sequence goes on along the minus strand of OZ023334.1, from coordinate 36,908,721 downwards.
GCAATAAATGTGTACATTTTATTGAATATTTGGATCAATTGGTTTTGCAAAGTGCGTAACTGACAGGTTGCAGCACTATAAATATCAACAAGTTGCAGATAAGATTTTTGAACGTTTGAAGTAAACCAAGGTCCGTAAATGTGGATTCAGCTGACAGAATATTTTTCATTCTAGATTCCCATACTTCTAAGCTCATCTTTAAGTTTTCTTTAAGTTTAAGTTTAAGGTACACTGTGCAACCTTTGTTAAAGAAGAATGTCCAATTTAGTCAAAAACCTACTATACTTATTCCATACCTTTTCAATAATGTAAATTATCATGTATAATTAATGTATGTATAATAGCTGAGTTTCAGCTAAATAAATATAAATATATAATATATATAATATATATCTCACAACGCGCATCCCGCGTTTTCCTAGTGAGAAGAATTGGTGATTCAACTCGGGTTTTGGAATAGAAATAATCATGTCCGTGGTCAGAATCTGAGTCCAGCGTCCCGATTGTCTGTAGCGCATCTAACGCTTCTATATCGAACTATTCGAAACAACACTCCTCAACAATGCTATACACGGCCCAGTAGATTACGAGAATTATCGATTTTGTTAGTTCAACAATGCCACCAGTACCGTAGCCTCTCTTATTCACATCTACTTCACAAGGAAACCCGAAAAATCGCGACAGGCAATCGGGACGATTGGCTCTGAATTGTCCGCAAGAAACCACAAATGCCTGCTATGTCATCAGTATGTGAGTTGGCACCTTCTCTATATTATGATGATTATATATTGTTGTTTTCCTCTGTCGTCCAGGTCAATACTGGGATATGGTCCTCAACAACAGACCGCAACTGACTCCTCCCACTATCCAAAAACACCTGATAAAATAACCTTTCATCTCATCATCACACCATCTCATATATCATTGACCGATTCCGATAGATCATATCCATCGGTAGAGTGCGTCGTTTAACTTGATATAAATCTATGATTATCAATAACGTAACGGGATAAGCAACATGACATTTTCCTCTCGCACCATGCGTATATCAAAGGGATGCCGCCTCACAAATGTTATGATAAATGTTATGATAATTTGCTGGTTAAACGAGCTTCAGCGAGGATTCAATTTGACATCCTGAAAAAAATTGGTGTTCGTTTTTATGTTTTTTCTTATATGTTTATTTGTCGGTTCTCCACAGGTCAAACGGCTACAGCTATCAACTTCAAACTTTTTTTCATTATGCTTCCTCATCCAGCTCAGATTTGTATAGTTTTGTGGTATTATCGGGTGGTAACTTTTATTTTTATGTATATTAGAAATTTCAAAATCACCCATTAGAATAACACGGCGAAAAAAAATATTGAAAAATTTGTTTTTCAAAAAAATGAAATTCTGTGTGGAGGTGAACTACATATTGATACACATTTCTGGGGATTCTCAGCTTGATCGGGTGTGCTATTTTGAAGAAAAAACCTGAAATGTGCTAAATTGGTACCACTCGAAGCCGTTTTTACCCATTTATAACTAAAATGTTACCCAATTGGCGAATTTAGGCAAAAGTTTGGCAAAGAAGTCGACATACTATTACTTTACGCTCGTCTAACAACGCGTATATAGCGTTTTCCTAGTATTATTGTAATACCATGTTGATCTATACAAGTTATGGATGTAATACAATCTGCGAATCCAGCTCTTCCCAACTGCATTAAGCAATATTGGAATGAATCTCATTTGAATTGGCCAATCTAAATGTAAAATACGTCTATAGAAGCAATTGAACTCCTAGTCAAGAGCCCTACTGCTATATTTACCATTTGATAACTGGATAATTACTCATCATCTACGAGAAAGATAAGAAACAATGCAAGTATACAAATATGTACTATGCATTGGAATACGAGCCTAATACGTACGATTTGTTTCGAAATAGCGAATCTCACACATGTACACGAAAGCGCGCTGATTCCATCACGGTGAAAACGGCCTAATGTTGAAAGGATAGGACTTACGCCATGTTGCTTATCCCGTTACGTTATCGATAATCATAGTATAAATGTATACAATTAATTAATCGAGTCGCAGTCAAGCTGGCCCCGACCCTCGTATCGTGTTATCTGATCGTCTGCAAACGCTGTCATGGCCTTAAACGGTCTCGTCATAAATTAGCCTCGAGACAGGTCAATGTTAACGAACACCTTATCTATGTGCTCTTCGCGCCTAATTGAGGGCCTAATCCACGCAGCTGCATAATGAGCCGACACTCCATCACTGAGTGGTGTACAGGAAAACGAGTCACATGCGTCGTGGGATGAGCGGGGGTGAATATGCCGTATCCATGAAGAGGTGCATGTGGGGTACCATTCAACTTGTATGACGATATAACGTTGTACTCACAAAGGTTATACAAATTTGTCAATTGAAATGAAATAATATTATATAGGCCTATGACTTTCATTATTACTAGGCAAACGCGTTATGTGTTGCCGCGTTGATGGATGAGCTGGAACATATCGACTTATCTTTGGATTGGTTATTATATATATATACACCTTGAGATCCAAACCATTACATCACTGCCATCTTATTTTCCATTATTAATTCCTATGATAATAGAGAAGGCTTTCTTCCAATCGTTCACATTCAAGAGGTGACACCTGTGGCTTGGATTTAATTGGTATCTTGATATAACTTTGAGTGATTTGAAAAAATTACATTATTCATTTTTTAAATGAAAACGGCTGATCCGATTTGAAGGAAAGTTCGGAATAATGTGTTTAATTATCATATTGGAATTCCCTGAGAATTTGAAATGTCTCGGATAAAAATTATTTCACGAATATTTTTCTCTGGGTTATTCTAATGAGATTTTTGAAAA
>OZ023334.1:36901210-36905643 GCA_964007535.1 Brachyptera risi | reverse complement strand
ATATGTGTTCCAGAGATTTGATAATGGCTATAATTTCGGAAGTGAAAACACTACACATTGAATTCAGTTTAAAACAGCATTGAATATTGGGAGACCAGAACGCACTCTCTACAGAGTCGTTCAGTTTTGATCCATCCGTAAAGTAATTAACAAAGTTTTGGAAGTGTGAGCATATTTCGTGAAATTTCTGACGATAAATGAGTGGACTGGTATCTTCTTTTCTGTGGATTGTTAGTTGAGTATTGATTTCGGGTCGTGGCACCATCCAGGAAGCAGTAATGCTGAATCTGGTTGGGTAAACAGCGGGTAGAATCAATTCAAAGTCAACTAAAAGACGAGACAAACGAATACCCGTAGGTGTGGTGGCGAAAGGTTTTGCATCATAGATGGGTTGGAATTTCGGTTCAAACATTTGTTCGTATGATGGATGATTTTGCATGGACTTCAATTTAGACGTATAAGCAGCGAGAAGATATTGACGACGGTGTGCAAGTGATGGTTCACCAGATTCACAATACAGACTTTCTACACGACTGGTACGGAGAGCTCCGATAGCCAGTCGAATGCCAGTATTATGAATAGTGTTCAGAGGTTTGAGATAGCTAACACGAGCAGAGTCGTACACCATACAGCCATAGTCCAATTCAGATCTAACAAGTGCTCTGTATAGCAACATCATTGTTGTTTGATCTGCTCCCCATGTAGTCCCACTCAAGTATCGTAATAAATTCAGAGATTTGTAACATTTGTTCTTGATGTAAGCAATGTGATTCTTCCAGTTTAATTTTGAATCAAAGTTGAGGCCCAGGAATTTGGCATTGTCAGAATATGATAGAAGCGCTCCTTTCATGAAGAGGTTCGGATTGGGGTGCAAGCCTCTCAGACGTGAGAAGTGCATGCACTTGGTCTTGGAAGTTGAAAATTTGAAACCAGTTTTGTCAGACCATTTATCAAGGTTATTAATGGTCAATTGAATTTGTCGTGCAGCTGTTGTTAATCTTGCTGACTTGCAAAAAATTGCTAAATCGTCAACAAATAAGGATGACGTTACAGTGGCTGGGATACAGTTTGCAATGTCAATAATGGCAATAGCAAATAGAGTCACACTCAGGACTGAGCCTTGTGGCACACCATTCTCTTGGATAAATGATCGCGACAGTACGTTACCCACGCGTACGGAGAATCGACGATTAGATAGAAAATTGGTTATACAAATATGGAGGTGACCTTTCAGGCCCCAATTATGTAATATATATTCAAAATGTTATATTTCCACGACGTATCGTATGCTTTTTCCAGATCGAAGAAAACAGACATAGTGTGGTGTCTGTTGAGGAAAGCATCTTGGATAAAACTCTCCATGCGAATAAGATGATCAAGTGTATTTCTGTTTCTCCGAAAACCAAACTGTACTGTACAAAGGAGGTTCTGGTCTTCCAACAACCACACTAGTCTGTTGTTGATCATTCTCTCCATCACCTTGCACAGGCAGCTTGTCAAGGATATAGGTCTATACGAAGACGTACTTTTCTTATCTTTTTCGGGTTTCAGTATAGGGATCAATATTGCATGTCTCCAAGAGTCTGGAAAAGTGTCCGACGTCCAAATCGAATTGTATGCGTTCAATAGATGTTCTTTTGAAAGTAGAGAAAGGTGTTTGATAAATTGGTTATGGATTCGATCACCTCCAGGCGTTGTGTCCTTAGAACGCATGATTGCGTTCTCCAACTCCCAATCACTGAACGGTAAGTTGTACTCCTCGTTGTTAGCAGAAGTGAAGTCGAGCTTTCGTCTTTCAGCTCGATGCTTATGAATTTGAAACTGTACCGAATAATGCTGGGAGCTAGAGACGTCACAAAAATATTCTACAAGGGCTTCCGCTATTCCCAAAGGGGATTCGACCAAGTCTCCATTTATATTCAGGCCAGGAATGATTGTTGATTTATGTTTACCGTCTATCTTCTTTATTCTACTCCATACTTTAGCAGGAGGTGTTTGATGATTGATCGAAGAAATGTAATTATTCCAAGATGATTTTTTCGATTATTTGATAATAAAACGGGCCTTCGCACAAAGTTGTTTGAAGGTCATCAGATTATGATTTGTTGGATATTGTCTGAAAATTTTCATTGCTTTTCTTCTTTGGAGAATTGCCTTCTTGCATTCCACGTTCCACCATGGCACAGGAATGTGTCGTGGGTTAGTGGATATAAGAGGTATGTTTTTTGTAGCTGCATCTATGATTATATCAGTCACTTTTTGAATTCTCAATTCTGCATCATCGATGTGTTGTATCTCTTCGAGATTAGCCAGATTGGTATAACCAATCCAGTTTCCTCGTCGCAAATTCCATTGCGCACAACGAGAAACAGATTGAGGTTTGGCGACTAGATTCAAAATTAGAGGATAGTGATCGCTCCCACACAGATCTGTATGAATTGAAAAGTTGAATAGAGGTGATATAGACGGTGTGCATGCACATAAATCGATGGCCAAAAATTCACCGTTGTATGCATTGAATCTTGTTTCCCCACCATTGTTCAAAATGACCAAGTCATTATCATTGAAAAATTTTTCGAAAAGACGTCCTCTATGATTCCCACCCGCCATCGTATCACCCCACAATTGGTTGTGGGCATTGAAGTCGCCAAGAATTACATAGGGACGTGGGAGTTGTGATACAAGTTGTTGAATGTTATTTTTCGTGACCGGTGCCCATTCAGGCAAATAAATGTTACAGAATGTGATTTTTTGCGGAAGAGCTAGTTGAACATCAACGGCCTGCAGAGGCGTTGTGAGGGTGATAGTGTTAACATATATACTGTCAGCAACAGCTGTTACAACTCCTCCATGGGCTCTGTCACCCGTCAAATCATCGAATCGATATAAACTATACCCACGAAGTTGTGGATTGTCGGTTATTTTGAAATGGGTTTCTTGAAAGAAGATACATACGGGTTTAAATGTGGACATTATAAGCTTTATCTCTTCTCTCTGTCTGTTGAATCCATCACAATTCCATTGTAACAACGCCATATTGAAATATAAATATATAAAAATATAGAAAAAAGGAAATTTATATTCACGTTTTGAATTTGATTTCAAATATCGTATCGTTCAATATTATGAATCAAATGGGTGAATGTCTACCCTTTTTCCTGAAATGTTTTCTCAAGATTTCACTTTCCACACTCTCATCGGACAGCTCTTCCCGAGTTTCACTCAGGGATCTAGCTCCATCCGGAAGTGCAATACGGTCAATCTTGATTTTACTGTTTTTCGATGTGTCATCTTTCGAGGTCATTGCCCTCTCAGATGATTTGACTGGTGTCTTCTCCAGTCCATTCGAATTTGGTATATGTTTTTCAATTTGCTGAGGTACCACTACTGTTGAAATTGGAGTACTTCTCTCAGCGGTGTTCCTGAGAGATTTAATCTCACATTTCAATTCATTGATGATTTTTGTTAATTCATTCAATTGTCGATTAGTCAGCTCCTGTGCTGCGCTCATTTTGGAAACTTCTTCTTTGAGCTCAAGATTCTCTTTCTCCAATGCTGACATAGTGTTCGTATTCTTTATATTTGTGTTCGAACCAGCAACCAACGCGAAGGAAAAGGGTTGCTTGGGCGGATTAAGTTCTTTCAATCGTTTCCAAGCGTCCCTGGGTTTCAGTTTTTCGGTGATTCCGATCTCCAATACTCTTTTCTCTTCTATCCAACGAGGGCAGTTTCTGGACGAAGCTTCATGAGGGCCTTTGCAGTTGGCACAACAGATTGCTGTTGTGCATGCGTTTGGCTCATGTTTTATTGAAGCACATTGATTGCATATAGGATTGTTTTCACAGTGTGTCCTAGTGTGTCCGAACCTTTGGCATGTGAAGCAGCGCATTGGATTGGGTCTCACATTGAGAACATGAAAACTGGCAATAATTTTTGAAGGCAGAGTTGGTGTTCCAAAAGTAAGTATCAGAGTAGCAGTTTCTACAAGTTTACCGTTTACACGTCTATTGATTCTATATACGTCTGTGACATTTTGATCAGCCAGTTCTTCTTTAATCTCTTCAACTTTGCTGTTCAATAGATCAAAACAAGATACCCCTCCTTCTGAACTGTTGAGAAATGAGTGTGGTGTTATTTTCACAGGGAATAAGGTTATCAGTTTGGTGCAGTTCAAAAATGTTTCCGTCTGTTTGGCATTTTGAGTTTCGATGAGTAATGTACCATCTCGTTGTTTCTGTATATTTTTCACGTCCTTGGACACATTGTCAATAGTCTTCCTTATCACGAAAGGAGAAACATTGGTGAAATTTTTTCCTTCTTCATTTCCTGTAATGATAAGATACTTTGAAGGTGTTGGAGAGCTTCCAACAACATCCTCAAGAGTGATTATGGTTTCGAAAAGACCTCTCTGTCTTTTCTTGGGGTTGGCAGGT
>OZ023334.1:36881210-36898710 GCA_964007535.1 Brachyptera risi | reverse complement strand
GGAAATCTCACCACTCATTCGGTCAAGCTGGATTCACAATGCAAACTAATGATTATTGATTAATGACCAACTAAAGTTGGCAGATACGGAATCAGTGTTGACGTTCACATTGTGTCTGATATTGAAAGTTGACCTCAAAAGTTAACTGACTTTCAAATTAAGTATTATTCATTAGTTTTGATCATTGGTCTGACCAATCAGAAGTCGTGAATTCGAAACGACATGAAGTGAATGCGAAAGGAAGCTTTCCCGCTCGATGAACCGCTTGTTTACAGCCTTCTAACATGTAGATTTCAATTCGAATCCGTCATCTGAAGACAGCTACAACTCATGAAAAGTACGTAATTTCCTTCACAATCTACTCCTATTTCAAGTCCATGTGAATGCTCAGTCTCTTGAATTTAGTATTCAGTATTAGTCACCAATCATTATTCCGCATGGTGAATCCATGCTTTAATGAAATGTCAAAGACTTGACATAACTCAAAGAGTCAAAGAGTTGTGAGATATTGTGCATAGCACTCGAGAAGGCTTTGCATCACTGCCACTAGGATAATTAACTAAAGAAGGCAGTGCATCCTATTTGTTTACATTTTCAGGGACTGCTATTTGCTATAATCTACTAGCCTTCGAAGGCTTATTTCTTATATAGTAAAAATAATTCTATTTCATATTTCACGATTTTTCAACTCTGGAATGGCAAAACGGTGAGAAGTGAGATGAAAAAGTGGAATGAAATAATAATCTCATCTCATTTCACTCGTCTCATCTCATAATCTCATGATCTCAGGAATATTATCACAGTTCTCAAAAGTTTCTCCGAAAGTTCCAAACACATCATAAGTTCGAATAGTTTCTGTGATCTATCTGGATATTACCAGCATTGGTATTCAGACTGGACCAAACACACAACTGTTGATATCTTACACTCTGAACCAAGTCTCATGAACAATATCCACTTCTCTCGATCAACAGCAGATGAGGAGTCCGTCATAATCCAACTCAGTCGTTGGAAAAGATATTCTGGACCCTCGTGTTCTAGTTTTGTGGGTCACTATATTGAGGGCCAGAATATCGGGGTTCAATATGTCTATAACCAGCTTTGGGGAACAGAATATCTAGTTTGTGATCCACACGACATCTGAATTCACTTTTGTGAGCCACAATATCGGGGTTCAGTTTATCGAGGTCAACAATGCCGATCTCTTTGTGTATCAGTTTATTGGGGTCAACAGTACCAATTCAGTCGTTCGAAAATATATTCTGGTCCCCCGTGTTTTAGTTTTGTGGGCCACTATGTTGGGGGCCACAAAATCAAAGTATTCGTACAATTTTCGGGTTTGATCGTGTGAGCCACAACACTGGGGTCCACTTCATATTTTTCCTGGGGTGTAGAATATCGGGGTTTACAACACTGTGGTCCACAAGAGCGGTACCCAATCCAACCAGGAATCGAGATATGCAATTTGATTTGTATTGGTATCGACTAGGAAAACGCGGAATGCGCGTTGTGAGATGAGCTTAGAAGTATGGCAATCTAGAATGAAAAATAACTTGTCAGCTCAATTTACATCTACAAACCATGACTTACTTCAAACGCTCAAAAACCTCACCTGCAACTTGTTGATATTTATAGTAACCTGCAACCTGTCGCATAAACACTTTGCAAAACCAATTGATCCAAATATTCAATAAAATGTACACGTTTATTGCGTTTTCTTCATTATTTCTCATTCGATTGTTGTAAAAGTCTCTGAATAGGTGTATAATAGTATTGTTCATATTCTGTGAAAATTTGAGAGCTTTTAAAAAATTATTGTTTTTCAAGTATTTTTCCTCCGGGTTATTCTTATGAGGATTTTCCAAACTTTCCGATTATTTTCCGGAAAAACCTTCCAACCGATTCCTCTGAATAACGATCCCAACCTATTCTGGTATGACACCAACGTTCAGAAAAAGTTTCGAGTTGATTGATTCATTTTTCTGACCTGTGTGCCGCGTACATAATTACAAAAAAAACAAAAAAAAAACATAAAAACGAAGCCCATTTTTTTTTCAGGGTGTGAAATGGAAAGCTTCGCTACGCTCATCTGATAATAACAGTGATATAGATATCACTGATAAAGATATAGATGAAGATATAGATAGTGATATAGTGATAAAGTGATCGAGATATGGTCTTGTGACAAATAATGTTGATGCGTGAACATATGCAATGGCCGCAAGCATAGCTTCGTACGGCTCGGGTTGGTGCTCCCAAACACTATCTGCAAGTATGGAGATCGGGGGCCAAATTCACAAAAGGTCATAACTTTAATACGGCTTAAACTTACGACAATTTCTAGAGACAATACCATATTCGACCTATCATTTCTGATTTCCTGATAATAATAAATAATATATTGATGATAATAACGGATTTAATCAAAAATTAAAATTGTAAAATCATGAATGATGGATGAAATATGGTATTACCTCTGGAAATAGTCGTAACTTTGAGCCGGATCAAAGTTATGACCTTTTGTGAATCTGGGCCCAGTGGTTCAGAAATTACACGGGGAGTGCATTTTTTTCTGGAAAAAAGTGGAGCACTGTTCTGAAAATGGAATTATGAATGGAGTATAAACTTTGATTCTTATGGCGTCTTGCTTGAACATGAATAGTTATGGAGAAAGGTGATTCAGTTTCAGAATACATCGAATAGGAACGATCTGTAAAGAATAACCGGTACGGAGGTAGGCCTATATCCGTTTCAAAATGTGCTTATTACGCACTCGATATATTGAATTGAACATTTATATACATTCCATACATGTATGTAGAACATTTTTTCCATCTGTCAAATAAACTTATAAGGGAGAAAAAATACAATTACAACAAGAAAAACATCCACAAGGCCCTTCAGAAAGGGCTCAACTGTGAGTAGGAATAGTGAATTATGAGTACAAATTCAAAGTATCTTTCATAGGCCTACATAGAAAGTAATAGAGTGGTTGGAGTGAAAAGAAACCACGGAACATCGAATAATGTGTCGAATTCTACTTACAGAGTGTGAAGTATCATTAATTGAATACTATTAATTTTAAGTAATTTAGTCAAAAAGTAGACAGTTGTACAAGATTGGAAGAAATTACATGAGTAACCAGTATCGATACACTTTTGCTTCGAAATTTCTCTCAGCTAAATGGCACATATACAAATATATATATATATATATATATATATATATATATATATATATATATATATATATATATATATATATATATATATATAAATATATATATATATATATATTGATATACATATATATATATATATATATATATATATTGATATACATATATATATATATATATATATATACATATATATATATATATATATATATATATATTGATATACATATATATATATATATATATATATATATATATATATATATATATATATATATATATATATATATATATATATATATATATATATATATATATATATATATATATATAAATATATGTATATATATATATTATATTGGGTTTTAACGACGCACTTTACTGATGGCTACGATCTATTGGCGTGGGTGGATGAAGAATAAAATGATGAGATGATGAGATGAAAGGTTATTATATCGAGTGTTTTTGAATGGTGAGAAGAAGTCGGTCGTGGCCTGTTGTTAAGGTACCATCCCAGTATCAACCTGAACGACAGAGGGAAACCACGAAAAACCCCTGCTAGGATATGGTCGACCATGGCGGGAATCGAACCCTGGTTTACCGAATGACGGTTCAGTGTGTCACCACTCGACCACGCCTCTCGGTATAAGATATTTCAATAATTCCGATAATATCAATAGTAGGCCCACATAATGATCAATAAAAAATAAATGACTCTGGTAATGACACCCTTCCAATTTTAATAATCTAAACTACGAGGCACAAAACATCATGGTGATGAAAAATGGTGATACATAAACTATAGTCAAACGCGAAATATGCGTTGTAAGATGAGCGAGATATCTGAATAAGGTATAAAAGTCCTTGAAGTAGTTCTACCTTTGCTACTTTATCGACTCTGGTATTCTACACACCTTGATGTATATAAAAAATACTTCATTGTTGGTCAACTCTTGAATCTAGAAAGCAGTGAATCTTGACAACTTAATTCTGTCACAATTTTTATGATATATTTGATGAATATTATCAGTTATTCTATTTTTTTCTTTAAAATTGCATACAAAATCGTAAAAATGTGTGAAATCTATGTATACACATTTAGAGAAAATTTCATCCCATTTGGAGAGATTTTATTTTTCAACATTTTCCGCCCAGCTAAATCTCATGTGGTTTTTAGAAACTTTTAGATGATTTTTATCAGAATCGGTCCGACCGATTCATTCCAAAAACTATACAGTTCTAAGTTGGATGAGTTTGCGTGTACAAAAAAGGTCTCATGTTGATCAGTCTGTGGAGTGCTTACAAAAAAAAAAAAAAAACATAAAGACAAAGCCCTATGAGAGTGGGATGGAGACAACGCTACGCTCATCAATTGTCACATATTATGGTTTGGTACCTCTATACCGTAACATTTGTGGTCAATCAACTTTCGTCTCAACTATTTGCTCAAGACACCTCTTAACACAGCGAATGGTTACTTCAATAGTATTCTCTCTTCCAACATGGCGCTTCAGCTCTCTGCTGGAAGAATCATCTCACGTAGGCGCGTTTAGGAGGGAAAAAAAGGAATTGGGAAAATGCCCCCTCCCTCATTATCTCGACCTCCGCCTTGCCCTCTTCCTGTGTCTCAACTCTCCCCCATCAACAGTTCATGTGGAAGTCAGTTTGGCGAAATATCAGTTTCTGATAACTTTTTAACGGTGGGAGACATTAAAATTCTGATACAGAAAAAATACAGATAATTATACTGGCAGCCAAATGATATAAGCTTCAACTATTAAAGTCATGTCTCATAACTGTAGAGCGTGTATAGATGAAAAAACGTGTTTTTTTCTGCTGTATACGCTCGCCAGTTTTGCAACATGACTTGAATAAATATAACTTCATATCTCATCTTGAAGCTGCTTTAATTGTCTGTGTTTCTCGCCTATTAGAATTTCGATATCTCATCGTTCAAAATGAATCTCCATAAACTGATATTTCGCTGAATCTACTCCAATAGATTCCTAATTGAGATCTATTAATAGCGAGCAGGGCTCACAGTCTCTTCAAACTGAACACAGGTCTTCACTTACAGCATTCACAACGTAGAGAAATGAAGTTTCAGTGACTCACCCATCATTTCTTCATTCAAAGGGAGTGGCCTCTGCCGCTGCGTAACATGAGTATCAATGAGCCCACATATTACCAGCACGATATGGTGACACCAATATACTGTATCATATTATAAAGAGAGTGACCGACTCGCTTCTTTGAAGTGAAGTATTTCCAGAGTCAGAATCTGAGTCCAGGGTCCCATTCACTCGAAGTGCAATCATCGCTTTTATTATACACAATCAACAATGCTATACAATGTCACAGGTCCCCAGACATATCTAGTTCATAATCTACATCTAGTTCACGAGGGAATCCGCTAAATCGCGACAGGCAAATGGGACCTTTGGCTCTGAATTGACAGCAATAAACCATAAATATCGTCCATGTTAGGAGTCGGTACAATTCTCTATATCAAGATGAAGTAAATTGGATTTAGATTGATTCAAGGTGAGCGCAATAGCAGCAACAACAACAACAACAAAAAAAAAGACGACGACGACAACAACAACAGCAACAATAACGATAATTATTATTCCTGAAATGGCTGCGTAGAATCATGCGAGAACCCTTCAAACAATCACATATACTTTCCTCATGAATTACAAGATCAAGAGATATGGAATATAAAACAGATTCCTCATCTATCAACACTATCGATGGATTCGTATAATCCTCTCGCCTAATAGTTCAGCAAACCTAAGTTACAACTTGATACTGTTTTTATTTTCATTTAAGTAGTATTTATGTGTATATTTTCTGTTGTCTGTGTATGTATTCTGGTACACATGTAAATGTGAATGAAATGATTTAAATTGAATTGAAAAAAATTGTTTGCTAGGGTTTGGGAGCACGGACACAGCAAGGTCCTTTCACACCTATAATCATGTCCGTGTACGTTGCCATAGTTACTAGGAAAACGCCATATATGCGCTGTAAGACGAGCGGATAGTAATGGTATGTCGATTTTTTTGCCAAACTTTTGTCTACATTCGCCAATTGGGTGACATTTAAGTTATAAATGGGTGAAAACTGCTTCGAGTGGTACCAATTTAGCACATTTTTTTTTTCGAAATGGCTCACCCGATCAAGCTCAAAATCTTCCTAAATGTGTATCATAATTGGACGAGCTTTAGCGAGGATTCAATTTGACATACTGAAAGAAATTGGTGTTCGTTTTTATGTTTTTTTTATTTTTATTTTTTATGTTTTTTTGTCGGTTCTCCACAGGTCAAACGGCTACAGCTATCAACTTCAAACTTTTTTTTGTCATGGTTCCTCATCTAACTTAGATCTGTATAGTTTTGTGGCATTATCGGGTGGTAAATTTTTTTTATGAATTTTAGAAATTTCAAAAATCCTCATTAGAATAACCCGGAGGAAAATACTTGAAGAATCTAAATTTTTCAAGACCTCTTAAATTTTCGCAGAATATGAAGGAAACTATTAAGCACATTTTGAAAGATTTTTCGCATCAATCGGATGAGAAATAACGAAGAAAACGCATTTATAAAGCATTTTCCCATCAATTTAGGCTATTACGGGAACAAATTAAATCTATAGCAACAAGTGTCACCAATTAATTTGAAACGATTGAAATGAATGAAGAGAAGGGCCGTGACATAACTGATTCTCGTAAGGTTTTTGAACGTTTGGAGTGATCCAAGGTCTGTAGATGTAGATTGGGTTGACAAATTATTTTTCATTCTAGATTTCTATACCCCTAAGCTCGTCTAACAACGCGCATCCCGCGTTTTCCTAGTGTAACTCAACTTCACGCAAAATTCCATTTGAGAAAAAATATCATTTTTTTCCCGACGTGTTATTCTAATGGGTATTTTTTAAATTTTTGAAATTCATAAAAAAAAGTTATCATCCGATAATGCCACAAAACTATACAGTTCTAAGTTAGATGAGGAACCATGACGAAAAAATGTTTGGAGTTGATAGCTGTAGCCGTTTGACCTGTGGAGAACCGCCAAAAAAACATAAAAAAACATAAAAACGAACACCAATTTTTTTCAGTATGTCAGATTGAATCCTTGCTAAAGCTCGTCTAACAACGTTAGTGAATGTCATAAGCATATGACGGGAGCGGACACGAGCGAGATGGAAGAGTGTAACCGAAAGAAAAGGAAGTTGCAATAAAAGCCTGGTGAATGGAATAGAAGTACAAAGTTCATTACTTAATCCATAAACTATGGTCACCAAAAACTCTCACCTCGACCGAGACTGTCGGAACTTTGTCCGAGCCCTTACTCCAGTCTTATGACAGTCATGGGTGACCCCACTGGTTAGACGAGCTTTAGCGAGGACTCAATTTGACATACTGAAAAAATTGGTGTTCGTTTTTATGTTTTTTTTTTCCATGTTTTTTTGTTGGTTCTCCATAGGTCAAACGTCTACAGCCATCAATTTCAAATTTTTGTTCATCATGGTTCCTCATCTAACTTAGATCTGTATAGTTTTGTGGCATTATCAGATATCAACTTTTTTTTATGAATTTTAGAAATTTCAAAAATACCCATTAGAATAACACGACCGAAAAAAAATTGAGAATTCTCATTTCCAAAGAGAACGAAATTTTGTTTGAAGTTGATAAACATTTTGATACACATTTCTGGAAATTCTCAGCTCGATCGAGTCAACCATTTCGAAGAAAGAACATGAAATGTGCTGAATTGGTGCCACTCGGAGTCGTTTTTACCCATTTATAACTTAAATGTTACCCAATTGGCGAATTTGGGCAGAAGTTTGGCAAAGAAGTCGACATACTATTACTTTCCGCTCGTCTAACAACGCGTATATAGCGTTTTCCTAGTAGCAAATCAATTGCTCTCGACGACATCTCTGGAGCCGACGAAGACACTCAAGCCTCTACGCCACGCCAAGGTGTACGGATCCTTTGAGATGGTTGAAACAGTGACCTTGAAACACGATACCGTATAGTTTGGGGGCACAGCCGGTTTGATCTCTTCTGAGAAAACTCAGGACGACATTTCAAGAACTGACATGAGAATAAATAACCAGACGGAGTGGATTTGAGAATTCATATTCTCTTCACAACAGTACAAACTTTCACGGAATATGAGCACTGGAAAAATACACATGATACAAAGTTATCATACTGGGCAAACGCGTTATGTGTTGCCGCGTTGATGGATGAGCTGGAACATATCAACTTATCTTTGGATTGGTTATTATATATATACACCTTGAGATCCAAACCATTACTTCACTGCCATCTTATTTTTCATTACTAGGCAAACGCGAAATATGCGTTGTAAGATGAGCGAGATATCTGAATAAGCTATAATAACAGTCCTACATTCGCTACTTTATCGAATCTGATATTTTACACACTATGTCCTTCATCCAATTGCTACTTTATCTTTTCTGGTATTCTACACACCTTGACGAGTATTAGGAATATTTAATGTTTGGGCAAATATCGAATCTAGGAAGCAGTGCATCTTGGCTCATTTCCATATATTTGATGTATACAAACAGTCATTTGAATTTTTTTCTTCGAAATGGCTGTTTCAAATTGCTCACAAAATGATGGTTATGTGTATCATTTATGTTTGAATAACACTCACAGGAAATTTTATTTTTTTCGGAGAAGTTTAATTTTCTCGAATTTTCTCACCCAGCCTAATCTTAAGGAGTTTTCAAAAACTTTGACATTATATTTCTCAAAATTTAATCGACTGATCCATTCCAGAGACTTTACAGTTCTAAGTTGTAAAAGTTGGCCCGTACAAAAAAGTTTCATGTTGATCAGTCAAACCTTGCGACCTGTGCAGAGCCCACAAAAAAAAAAAAAAAAAAACACACAGACAAAGCCCTATAAGAGTGGGATAGAGACTTCGCTACGCTCATCTAATTAATTTCTATGATAATAAAGAAGGCTCTGTTTCAATCGCTTACGATTAGGTGGTGTCACCTGTGGCTTGGATTTAATAGGTATCTAAATAGCTTTGAGTGATTTATAAAAATTACATTACATATTTTTTTACATCGAAACGTCTGATCCGATTCAAGTGGAAGTTCGGAATAATGCGTATCATCATCAGATTGAAATTCCATGAGAATTTGAATTCTCTCGGATGAAATATTCTTCCTGACTTTTTTTTCTCTGGGTTATTCTTATGAGATTTTTGAAAACTTTGAAATGAGTTTTCTCAGAAGTTGTTCGGACCGATCGCGCCTCAAAACTATACAGTATGGAATTGGATGAGGATACTTGTGTGTGCCAAGTTTCAACTAATTTTGAATTCTCGTCTGACCTGTGGAGCGCGAACAAAACAAAAAACAAAAGAAGGACTTTTTTTCGAGTATGGTGAAATTCAATCTTCGCTTCGCTCATCCAATTATATGAATCAGTAATTTTGTGATGAGAGAATGTGTGATGTGATTATTTCAAATGAATTCAACTCATCGGGAATATAAATGAATGAACCTGATGAGAGCACAAAACGCTGAATTTACGACTCGCAGTCTCCGCCCCCTTGACGTCACAAATCATACCGTCCAATCAAGAGGGCTGTTTTAACTGTGGTCTGGACGACTCGCAGTCTCCGCCCCCATGACGTCACAAATCATACCTTCCAACCAACAGGGCTGTTACAACTGTGGTCAAGAAGACTCGCAGTCTCCGCCCCCTTGACGTCACAAATCATACCTTCCAATCAACAGGGCTGTTGGAACTGTAGTCAAGACGGCTCGCAGTCTCCGCCCCCTTGACGTCACAAATCAAACCTCCCAACCAACAGGGCTGTTACAACTGTGGTCAAAAAGACTCGCAGTCTCCGCCCCCATGACGTCAAAAATCATACCTTCCAATCGACAGGGCTGTTGGAACTGTAGTCAAGACGACTCGTAGTATCCGCCCCCTTGACGTCACAAATCATACCGTCCAATCAACAGGGCTGTTGGAACTGTGGTCGAGACCACTCGCAGTCTCCGCCCCCATGACGTCACAAATCATACCTTCCAATCAACAGGGCTGTTAGAACTGTGGTCAAGACGACTCGCAGTCTCCGCCCCCTTGACGTCACAAATCATACCGTCCAATCAACAGGGCTGTTGGAACTGTGGTCAAGACGACTCGCAGTCTCCGCCTTCTTGCCGTCAGAAATCATACCGTCCAATCAACAGGGCTGTTGGAACTGTGGTCGAGACAACTCGCAGTCTCCGCCCCCTTGACGTCACAAATCATACCTTCCAATCAACAGGGCTATTGGAACTGTGGTCAAGACGACTCGCAGTCTCCGCCCCCTTGACGTCACAAATCATACCTTCCAATCAACAGGGCTATTGGAACTGTGGTCAAGACGACTCGCAGTCTCCGCCCCCTTGACGTCACAAATCATACCTTCCAATCAACAGGGCTGTTGGAACTGTAGTCAAGACGACTCGCAGTATCCGCGTCCTTGACGTCACAAATCATACCTTTCAATCAACAGGGCTGTTAGAACTGTGGTCAAGAGGACTCGCAGTCTCCGCCCCCTTGACGTCACAAATCATACCGTCCAATCAATAGGGCTGTTGGAACTGTGGTCGAGACAACTCGCAGTCTCCGCCCCCATGACGTCACGAATCATACCTTCCAATCAACAGGGCTGTTAGAACTGTGGTCAAGACGACCCGCAGTCTCCGCCCCCTTGACGTCACAAATCATACCGTCCAATCAACAGGGCTGTTGGAACTGTGGTCAAGACGACTCGCAGTCTCCGCCTTCTTGCCGTCAGAAATCATACCGTTCAATCAACAGGGCTATTGGAACTGTGGTCAAGACGACTCGCAGTCTCCGCCCCCTTGACGTCACAAATCATACCTTCCAATCAACAGGGCTATTGGAACTGTGGTCAAGACGACTCGCAGTCTCCGCCCCCTTGACGTCACAAATCATACCTTTCAATCAACAGGGCTGTTTTAACTGTGGTCAAGAAGACTCGCAGTCTCCGCCCCCTTGACGTCACAAATCATACCTTCCAATCAACAGGGCTATTGGAACTGTGGTCAAGACGACTCGCAGTCTCCGCCCCCTTGACGTCACAAATCATACCTTCCAATCAACAGGGCTGTTTTAACTGTGGTCAAGAAGACTCGCAGTCTCCGCCCCCTTGACGTCACAAATCATACCTTCCAATCAACAGGGCTATTGGAACTGTGGTCAAGACGACTCGCAGTCTCCGCCCCTTTGACGTCAAAAATCATACCTTTCAATCAACAGGGCTGTTTTAACTGTGGTCAAGAAGACTCGCAGTCTCCGCCCCCATGACGTCGCAAATCATACCTTTCAATCAACAGGGCTGTTGGAACTGTGGTGAGATTCAAATATCCAATCGGAGTATCTTCAAATGACCACAAATGTTATAGATTCAATGGCGGACTGGTGAAAACACGCCTATTTCGAGTCGTCCATTGGACGAACAGTGATTCATCTGTTTCAAAGTCAAGGTGCTTATATATAGCTTTCGAGAACATTCCGTATGAATATCTCGCTCGTCCGATAACGCATGATGTTACTGCGTTTTCCTAGCCAATGATATATGAGCACAGCTTTCAATTCTCCGTCATCATATAGTTCGTCAGAGAGAGTGAATATTTTTAATTGGCTCGCAAATCTCATTCAATTCCAGAAATCAATACACATTCCCACACATTTCATTCATATAAGTTTGATTCATGAATATAAATATGATTTCCATTATTACTAATGAAGAGTTCAGTTCAGTAGACGCCAAAAGTTGATCTGTATAGAAAAAACAATTATGTGAGAAATATATTACTCGTACAAAAACTTACAAATCAAATTCAGAGCGGAAACGAATACATTGTTTTCATGCACAAATAATGGCTCATTTGGAATGAAAACTGACATGCAGCGAAAAGTTCCGGTGCTTCGATAGTTTAAAACTAGGAAAACGCGGGATTCGCGTTGTGAGATGAGCTCAGGAGTATAGAAATGTGCAATGAAGAATAATATGCCAGCTCAGTCTACATCTACAGACATTGGATCACTTCAAACCTCTAAAAACCCTACCGGAATCAATTATGTCACGGCCTCCCTGTTCATTCATAACTGATTTCAATCGTTTTGATTTAATTGATGATACTTGTTGCTATATATTTGATTGGCTTTGTTTGAAGTGAAAGTACGTTTCGAATGCGTTTTCTTCGTTATTTCTCATCCGATTGTTGCAAAAATCTCTGAAAAGGTGTAGAATAGTTTTTTTCATATTCGGTGAAAATTTGAGAACTTTTGAAGAATTCTTGTTTTTCAAGTAATTTTTCCTCCGGGTTATTCTCATGAGGATTTTTCAATCTTTCCAATTTTTTCGAAAAAATCTTCGTACTGATTTTTGCGAGAAACAATCTCAACCTATTCTGGTATAACAGAAGTATGCAGAAAGAGTTTCAAGTCGATGAGTATTTTTTCCTTACCTGTATGCCGCGTACAAAATCACAAACAAAAAAACATAAAAACGAAGCCAATTTTTTTCGGTATATCGAATGGAATCTTCGCTACACTCATCTAACCACAGAGATTGTCGTTGATTTTCAAACATCGTAAGGTGAGAGAGAAATCCTCTTACACTCCCTGTTTTCATTACTGCTCCACTACCAACGTAACCCCATCTTCACGACCCTAAGTGCCGTGTGTAAGTCACTGTACGCTAGTAACAAAAGCTACCACCGTGAACTTACGATCGTTAGTAAAGTTACTGTTGGTTGAAGATACTGTGAACGAAACTTGTTCGGCACAATCGTGAGATTACAGTCTCCACAGCCTTCTCAAACCCTCACTAAACGCGATTCCCAGCTGATTGGAAAACAGTGTTTCCATTTATGCTCTAGCGGGAAAAATAAACAGCTGATGTTTTCACCTGATTTGAAATTCTACAATGCCAGTGTGAACGCAATAGTTGTACGACTTCTTTCGACTGGTAACTTCACTATGGGAGGATGTACTATCATGTGGACAAGGTTAATTGAATCATTCTCAGGTTATTGAATATATTCTCTTGAAATCATCTTATCAAATTTGGATTGAAAACTGACTCAAAGGACAAATATATGAGAGAACTATACTTCGATAACGTGATGGATTTCAATCATTTCATTCATTTCCGATTCTTTTTCAAAACAGTTGATGACATATGATGACGGTTCAGTCTCATGACTGTTCGAAATCGAATGTTTCAAGAATTTTTGGAATGTTACGAGATTAAACATTCATATTTTCGCAAATTCAACATTCACAAACTTTCCGTGATAGCTATGACTGTCAATAACGTAACGGGATAAGCAACATGGCGGTTTCCTTTCGCACCATGCGTATATCAAAGGGATGCCGCCTCACAAATGTTATGATGATTTGCTGGTATTGTTGTATGTTGATCTATATAAGTAATAGATGTAATGCAATCTGTGAATCCAGCTCTTTCCAATTGCATTAAACAATATTCAAATTCAATTTTTTTTCATATATTTATTAAATTAAATTTGAATTGGCCAATCTAAATTTAAAATACGTCTATGAAAGCATTTAGACCCCTGGTCAAGAGCCCTATACTGCTTTATTTATCATTTGATAACTGGATAATCACTCAGCATCTACGAGAAATATCAGAAACAATGCAAGAATACAACTATGTACTATATATTGGAATACGAGCCTAATACGTTCGATTTGATTTGAAATTGCGAATCTCACAAATGTACACGTAAGCGCGCTGATTCCATCATGGTGACAACGGCCTAATGTTAAAAGGATAGGACCTACGCCATGTTGATTATCCCGTTACGTTATTGATAGTCATAGGTAATAGTTATAAAGTCACGGTATTATTCAATGATTCCAGAAGTATTGTGGAGATCAGATATAAGATTCCGAAAGAGAAAACTAGAAACTTTCAATCAAACCAGAAGTAGAAGGATATCGAATCAGAAACTCTTTATCACACGACTTTCATAATTATGCCAAAGTGTTAGAATAGCAAAGGTTTGGCTGTCTTTTACTACAAGTTTTTGTTTTTGGTGAGGATAAATTATACAGTAATTGGACGAGCTTTAGCGAGGATTCAATCTGACATACTGAAAAAAATTGGTGTTCGTTTTTATGTTGTTTTTTTATGTTTTTTTGTCGGTTCTCCACAGGTCGAACGGCTACAGCTATCAACTTCAAACTTTTTGTCATCATGGTTTCTCATCTAACTCAGATCTGTATAGTTTCGTGGCAATATCGGATGTTAACATTTATTTTTATGAATTTAGGAAATTTCAAAAATACCAATTAGAATAACATGACGGAAAAAAGGAAATATTTTCATTTTCAAAAAGGATGACATTTTGCGTGAAGTTGAGCTCCATTCTGATACACATTTCTGAAAACTTTCAGCTTGATCGGGTGAGCTATTTTGAAGAAAAACCATAAAATGTGCTAAATTGGTACCACTCGAAGCAGTTTTTACCCATTTCTGAATTAAGTGTCACCCAATTGGCGAATGTAGACAGAAGTTTGGCCATAGAAGTCGACATACTATTACTATCCGCTCGTCTAACAACGCAAATATGCCGTCTGCCCAGTTATACGGGAATTATACGTGATTGTTCAGATCCTAATGTAGACATATATAGCCAACCAAAGATATGTTTTTGCTCATCCATCAACGCGGAAACACATGACGCGTTTTCCTAGTCATAATATGAATGAGGTATATACAGACTCACTTCTCAAAAGTGAGATATTCTCAGGGTCAGAATCCGAGTCCAAGATCCTGATTGCATGTAAGCGCAACTATCGCTTCAATAACTAACTATATGGAACAACAGTGCTCATCAATGCTGTACATGACATAGTAGAATCATCATGTTGGCAGCTGCATTCACTTCGCACACAAATAATAGATCTTGTGAGGTCCACGATGTCACCAGTGCCGAGGCCACTCTTACATCAAGTTCACAAGGGAATCCGCTGAATCGTGACAGGCATTCGGGACCTTCGGCTCAGATCTGACAGCAAAAAACCACGAATGATTTCAAATTATATCAGTATGAGAGTTGGGTAACCTGCTTCATATTATGACCAAGTATGTTGGTATCACTACATCGTGGTTCGTGGTTCGTGGTCCGTGGTTCGTGGTTCGTGGTTTGTGGTTCGTGGTTCGTGGTTCGTGGTTCGTGGTTCGTGGTTCGTGGTTCGTGGTTCGTGGTTCGTGGTTCGTGGTAACGATCGTGATGGATCGTGGTATATATATATATAGGCTATTGACTTGTGTTATTGTTAGTTTGTGAACCATGAACTCGGGCTTCTATGCCAGTTGAACCTATGACTATCAATAACGTAACGGGATAAGCAACATGGCGCTTTCCTTTCGCACCATGCGTATATCAAAGGGATGCCGCCTCACAAATGTTATGATGATTTGCTGGTATTATTGAATGTTGATCTATACAAGTAATAGATGTAATGCAATCTGTGAATCCAGCTCTATCCAACTGCATTGAAAAATATTGAGACAAATTCCATTTGATTTGGCCAATCTAAATTTAAAATATGTCTGTAAAAGCATTTCGTCCCCTAGTCAAGAGCCCTATACTGCTATATTTACCATTTGATAACTGAATAATTACGCATCATCTACGAGAAAGATTAGAAACAATGCAAGTATACAACTATGTACTATATATTGAAATACGAGCCTAATACGTACGATTTGATTTGAAATTGCGAATCTCAGAAATGTAAACAAAAGCGCGCTGATTCCATCATGGTGAAAACGGTGTGATAGTAGAAGGATAGGACATACGCCATGTTGCTTATCCCGTTACGTTATTGATAGTCATAGGTTGAACGTTGGATCCGGAGACAGGACCTGCACGAGCCGCAGGAGGACAGCCCATGCAGGAGAGATTCTTACTTCGAAGTCTGACTATACGTGTTCACGCAAGATGGGGAAACTATTTTCACGTGGATGTTTAACTTCTTGAAGTATGTTTTTCGGACGCTATTTTCACGTTGAATAATTCTCACGGGATGTTATGATTAGTATCTGATACCAACGTGCAAACAATTTTACACCCAACCATGGGTCCAAATGAGAAACAATGTTTTTTTTTCAAGTTCCTATGTTGATAAAAAAGTATCCAGGACCCCTCATGTGTGATAAATCACTTAAAATTATGACAATTCAATGTTTCAATCGAGAGGATGGTATATCGTATTTCGTAGCCCACCTTATGAGAAGGGTTGGGTTTTTGTGTTAACAACATTACAAATACACAGATACTAGTCATACTGTCACACTAACTGACTCTCCTGGTGAACATAATCCACTTGGAGTCCCAGTTTCTGGGAACTATGTAGCCCCAGCAAGTGTATAAATCTGTGATGAACATGATTTTTGTCAAGACCGCCATAGCGCTGGTCACATGTCGAACAATGGAATATATATATATATATTCATATATATTTATATATATATTTATATATATATATATATATATATATATATATATATATATATATATATATCCATATATATATATATATATATATATATAAATATATATATATATATCTATATATATATATATCTATCTATATATATATATATATATATATATATATATATATATATATATATATATATATATATATATATGTATATAAATATATATATATATATATATATATATATATAAATATATATATATAAATATATATATATATATATATATATATATATATATATATATATATATATATATATATATATATATATATATATATATATATAATCTGATCTATATTGAGTTTCAACGACGCAATGTATTGATCACTAAGATCTATTGGCGTCGGATGAATGATTAATGAGATTATGGGATGGTGAAATGGAGGTTTTATGGGTAATGGTGAGGATAGAGAGAAGGAAGCGGTCGTGGTCCATATTCCTTGGACCATCCTGGCATCAGCCCAGATCACAGAGGGAAACTACGGAAAAAACCTGTGAAGATTGACGGGTCCGACATGCCCACTACCTCCCGGGTTACATGGAGCAAGTGCGTTAACCACTCAGCTACCTGTGTTGATATATATATATATATATATATATATATATATATATATATATATATATATATATATATATATATTTATATATATTTATATATATGGATATATATATATATATATATATATATATATATATATATATA
>OZ023334.1:36877235-36878510 GCA_964007535.1 Brachyptera risi | reverse complement strand
AACCCACAATCAAACTTTTAAACGCACATCGAACTTGGGTAGAGCATTTCGAAGAGAAACATGCTCAGCTAAGATGCGGGCTCTTAACGATGATATCACACATAGGCCTACAAGTGGAATGTGGAAGATATTCTAGTGGTTGTTTGTATTTCGTTTATGGCAGTAAACTAGGCCTATACCAGTATATAGAAAAAGTAGATACTTAAAACTAGTATAGACCTGATTAAATGAAGTGTCACACTGTCAATATGTTATACTGTGAATTTTCAAGATTCGTATGCCCATGAGTATGATCTTAGGCCTATCTACAATATTCAATTTCCTTTTGTTCTATATTTTAAAATAGATGTCTAAACTTTACCATTGTGAATGTGATCACTGTCAACGGTTGATACCAGTCCATATATGGAGAGAGGGATCAATTTTTCTATCTTATCCAATGCCGCGTCTGGCTTGGGAGGGATATATGGGCCACCGCCTGTCTTGAGTTGCTCTTGACGATCAAGCGATCGTCTCTTTCTGGCTGTTTTTTTCAACAAATCGTACTTAAGACGCAGCGATGCCTGCGACCGTACAACCGTTGATGTTGCGTTAAATTCAGATGCAACCTTGTTCCATTCTGCATCCTACAAATGGAAAAGTATGGTACCTTCATACTATAACTTTATATCCAGCTAGCTCATGCCCATCTTGTGAATAGACAAGGCTTTCTGAAGATAACTTTGTAGACCTCCTATATTGTAAGTATGTAGTTTAGACACAGGCCAGATGATATATTTAAACATGAATACAGATTTATTGAAAGGACTCTGGGAATATGGCATATCATGCACTAGGCCTAGGCCCTTCACAAAAATCAGGCATAGGTCTATTAGAAATAGGAGCAAAATGATATAATCTCATTGTGACTTATCTGCAAAAGTCTAGACTTATTGTTATTGTAAAGGAAATTATCAAATCAAGCAGCAAGGTACAATAGGCCTACAGGCTATGAAATGGTTCACTTTTATTCCATAAATGCATCATAATATTACCTTCTCTCGCCATGTTTTCCCATCAGTCTTCTTGCACTCTATTACTTCTTGGTGATTCTCGACAATCTCTACCAATTTGTGCACTTCTTCGGATGAAAAGTTTGGTGCACGTTCTCGTAAAGTTTTTTTATCTGACATTTTTAACCTAAGTTTGGTTTTGACATTTGACAGATTCCCTGAACACGTGTACCAAGTATAAACACGATGAGCTAAAATATCCCTAGTTTACGCTCTGGCAATA
>OZ023334.1:36844735-36872235 GCA_964007535.1 Brachyptera risi | reverse complement strand
CAACCTAACCTAACCTAACCTAACCTAACCCAGCCTAACCTAACCTAACCCAACCTAACCTAACCTAACCCAACACAACCTAACCTAACCTAACCCAACCTAACCTAACCTAACCTAACCTAACCTAACCTAACCTAACCCAACCTAACCTAACCTAACCTAACCCAACCTAACCTAACCTAACCTAACCTAACCTAACCTAACCTAACCTAACCTAACCTAACCCAACCCAACCCAACCCAACCTAACCCAACCCAACCCAACCTAACCTAACCTAACCTAACCCAACCTAACCTAACCTAACCTAACCTAACCTAACCTAACCTAACCTAACCTAACCTAACCCAACCCAACCCAACCCAACCTAACCCAACCCAACCCAACCTAACCTAACCTAACCTAACCTAACCTAACCTAACCTAACCTAACCCAGCCTAACCTAACCTAACCTAACCTAACCTAACCTAACCTAACCCAGCCTAACCTAACCTAACCTAACCTAACCTAACCTAACCCAGCCTAACCTAACCTAACCTAACCTAACCTAACCTAACCCAGCCTAACCTAACCTAACCTAACCTAACCTAACCTAACCTAACCCAGCCTAACCTAACCTAACCCAACCTAACCTAACCTAACCCAACACAACCTAACCTAACCTAACCCAACCTAACCTAACCTAACCTAACCTAACCTAACCTAACCTAACCCAACCTAACCTAACCTAACCTAACCCAACCTAACCTAACCTAACCTAACCTAACCTAACCTAACCTAACCTAACCTAACCTAACCCAACCCAACCCAACCCAACCTAACCCAACCCAACCCAACCTAACCTAACCTAACCTAACCCAACCTAACCTAACCTAACCTAACCTAACCTAACCTAACCTAACCTAACCTAACCTAACCTAACCCAACACAACCTAACCTAACCTAACCCAACCTAACCTAACCTAACCTAACCTAACCCAACCTAACCTAACCCAACCTAACCTAACCTAACCTAACCTAACCTAACCTAACCTAACCCAACCTAACCTAACCTAACCTAACCCAACCTAACCTAACCTAACCTAACCTAACCTAACCTAACCTAACCTAACCTAACCTAACCCAACACAACCCAACCCAACCTAACCCAACCCAACCCAACCTAACCTAACCTAACCTAACCCAACCTAACCTAACCTAACCTAACCTAACCTAACCTAACCTAACCTAACCTAACCTAACCCAACCCAACCCAACCCAACCTAACCCAACCCAACCCAACCTAACCTAACCTAACCTAACCTAACCTAACCTAACCTAACCCAGCCTAACCTAACCTAACCTAACCTAACCTAACCTAACCTAACCCAGCCTAACCTAACCTAACCTAACCTAACCCAACACAACCTAACCTAACCTAACCCAACCTAACCTAACCTAACCTAACCTAACCTAACCTAACCTAACCCAACCTAACCTAACCTAACCTAACCCAACCTAACCTAACCTAACCTAACCTAACCTAACCTAACCTAACCTAACCTAACCTAACCCAACCCAACCCAACCCAACCTAACCCAACCCAACCCAACCTAACCTAACCTAACCTAACCCAACCTAACCTAACCTAACCTAACCTAACCTAACCTAACCTAACCTAACCTAACCTAACCTAACCCAACACAACCTAACCTAACCTAACCTAACCTAACCTAACCTAACCTAACCTAACCCAACACAACCCAACCCAACCTAACCCAACCTAACCTAACCTAACCTAACCTAACCTAACCTAACCCAGCCTAACCTAACCTAACCCAACCCAACCTAACCCAACCCAACCTAACCTAACCTAACCTAACCTAACCCAGCCTAACCTAACCCAACCTAACCTAACCTAACCTAACCCAACCTAACCTAACCTAACCTAACCTAACCTAACCTAACCTAACCTAACCTAACCTAACCTAACCTAACCTAACCTAACCTAACCCAACCCAACCCAACCCAACCTAACCCAACCCAACCTAACCTAACCTAACCTAACCTAACCCAGCCTAACCTAACCTAACCTAACCTAACCTAACCTAACCTAACCCAACCTAACCTAACCTAACCCAACACAACCTAACCTAACCTAACCCAACCTAACCTAACCTAACCTAACCTAACCTAACCTAACCTAACCTAACCCAACCTAACCTAACCTAACCTAACCCAACCTAACCTAACCTAACCCAACCTAACCTAACCTAACCTAACCTAACCTAACCTAACCTAACCTAACCTAACCTAACCTAACCCAACCCAACCCAACCCAACCTAACCCAACCCAACCCAACCTAACCTAACCTAACCTAACCCAACCTAACCTAACCTAACCTAACCTAACCTAACCTAACCTAACCTAACCTAACCTAACCTAACCCAACCCAACCCAACCCAACCTAACCCAACCCAACCCAACCTAACCTAACCTAACCTAACCTAACCCAGCCTAACCTAACCTAACCCAACCTAACCTAACCTAACCCAACACAACCTAACCTAACCTAACCCAACCTAACCTAACCTAACCTAACCTAACCTAACCTAACCTAACCCAACCTAACCTAACCTAACCTAACCCAACCTAACCTAACCTAACCTAACCTAACCCAACCTAACCTAACCCAACCTAACCTAACCTAACCTAACCTAACCTAACCTAACCTAACCCAAAATAACCTAACCTAACCTAACCCAACCTAACCTAACCTAACCTAACCTAACCTAACCTAACCTAACCTAACCTAACCTAACCCAACACAACCCAACCCAACCTAACCCAACCCAACCCAACCTAACCTAACCTAACCTAACCCAACCTAACCTAACCTAACCTAACCTAACCTAACCTAACCTAACCTAACCTAACCTAACCCAACCCAACCCAACCCAACCTAACCCAACCCAACCCAACCTAACCTAACCTAACCTAACCTAACCTAACCTAACCTAACCCAGCCTAACCTAACCTAACCTAACCTAACCTAACCCAACCCAACCTAACCTAACCTAACCTAACCCAACCTAACCTAACCTAACCTAACCTAACCTAACCTAACCTAACCTAACCTAACCTAACCTAACCCAACACAACCTAACCTAACCTAACCCAACCTAACCTAACCTAACCTAACCTAACCCAACCTAACCTAACCCAACCTAACCTAACCTAACCTAACCTAACCTAACCTAACCTAACCCAACCTAACCTAACCTAACCTAACCCAACCTAACCTAACCTAACCTAACCTAACCTAACCTAACCTAACCTAACCTAACCTAACCCAACACAACCCAACCCAACCTAACCCAACCCAACCCAACCTAACCTAACCTAACCTAACCCAACCTAACCTAACCTAACCTAACCTAACCTAACCTAACCTAACCTAACCTAACCTAACCCAACCCAACCCAACCCAACCTAACCCAACCCAACCCAACCTAACCTAACCTAACCTAACCTAACCTAACCTAACCTAACCCAGCCTAACCTAACCTAACCTAACCTAACCTAACCTAACCTAACCCAGCCTAACCTAACCTAACCTAACCTAACCTAACCTAACCCAGCCTAACCTAACCTAACCTAACCTAACCTAACCTAACCCAGCCTAACCTAACCTAACCTAACCTAACCTAACCTAACCTAACCTAACCTAACCTAACCTAACCTAACCCAACCCAACCCAACCCAACCTAACCCAACCCAACCCAACCTAACCTAACCTAACCTAACCTAACCCAGCCTAACCTAACCTAACCCAACCTAACCTAACCTAACCCAACACAACCTAACCTAACCTAACCCAACCTAACCTAACCTAACCTAACCTAACCTAACCTAACCTAACCCAACCTAACCTAACCTAACCTAACCCAACCTAACCTAACCTAACCTAACCTAACCTAACCTAACCTAACCTAACCTAACCTAACCCAACCCAACCCAACCCAACCTAACCCAACCCAACCCAACCTAACCTAACCTAACCTAACCCAACCTAACCTAACCTAACCTAACCTAACCTAACCTAACCTAACCTAACCTAACCTAACCCAACCCAACCCAACCCAACCTAACCCAACCCAACCCAACCTAACCTAACCTAACCTAACCTAACCTAACCTAACCTAACCTAACCCAGCCTAACCTAACCTAACCTAACCTAACCTAACCTAACCTAACCTAACCTAACCTAACCTAACCCAGCCTAACCTAACCTAACCTAACCTAACCTAACCTAACCCAGCCTAACCTAACCTAACCTAACCTAACCTAACCTAACCTAACCCAGCCTAACCTAACCTAACCCAACCTAACCTAACCTAACCCAACCTAACCTAACCTAACCCAACACAACCTAACCTAACCTAACCCAACCTAACCTAACCTAACCTAACCTAACCTAACCTAACCTAACCCAACCTAACCTAACCTAACCTAACCCAACCTAACCTAACCTAACCTAACCTAACCTAACCTAACCTAACCTAACCTAACCTAACCCAACCCAACCCAACCCAACCTAACCCAACCCAACCCAACCTAACCTAACCTAACCTAACCCAACCTAACCTAACCTAACCTAACCTAACCTAACCTAACCTAACCTAACCTAACCTAACCTAACCCAACACAACCTAACCTAACCTAACCCAACCTAACCTAACCTAACCTAACCTAACCTAACCTAACCTAACCCAACCCAACCCAACCCAACCTAACCCAACCCAACCCAACCTAACCCAACCTAACCTAACCCAACCTAACCTAACCTAACCTAACCTAACCTAACCTAACCTAACCCAACCTAACCTAACCTAACCTAACCCAACCTAACCTAACCTAACCTAACCTAACCTAACCTAACCTAACCTAACCTAACCTAACCCAACACAACCCAACCCAACCTAACCCAACCCAACCCAACCTAACCTAACCTAACCTAACCCAACCTAACCTAACCTAACCTAACCTAACCTAACCTAACCTAACCTAACCTAACCTAACCCAACCCAACCCAACCCAACCTAACCCAACCCAACCCAACCTAACCTAACCTAACCTAACCTAACCTAACCTAACCTAACCCAGCCTAACCTAACCTAACCTAACCTAACCTAACCTAACCTAACCCAGCCTAACCTAACCTAACCTAACCTAACCCAACACAACCTAACCTAACCTAACCCAACCTAACCTAACCTAACCTAACCTAACCTAACCTAACCTAACCCAACCTAACCTAACCTAACCTAACCCAAACTAACCTAACCTAACCTAACCTAACCTAACCTAACCTAACCTAACCTAACCTAACCCAACCCAACCCAACCCAACCTAACCCAACCCAACCCAACCTAACCTAACCTAACCTAACCCAACCTAACCTAACCTAACCTAACCTAACCTAACCTAACCTAACCTAACCTAACCTAACCTAACCCAACACAACCTAACCTAACCTAACCCAACCTAACCTAACCTAACCTAACCTAACCCAACCTAACCTAACCCAACCTAACCTAACCTAACCTAACCTAACCTAACCTAACCTAACCCAACCTAACCTAACCTAACCTAACCCAACCTAACCTAACCTAACCTAACCTAACCTAACCTAACCTAACCTAACCTAACCTAACCCAACACAACCCAACCCAACCTAACCCAACCTAACCTAACCTAACCTAACCTAACCTAACCTAACCCAGCCTAACCTAACCTAACCCAACCCAACCTAACCCAACCCAACCTAACCTAACCTAACCTAACCTAACCCAGCCTAACCTAACCCAACCTAACCTAACCTAACCTAACCCAACCTAACCTAACCTAACCTAACCTAACCTAACCTAACCTAACCTAACCTAACCTAACCTAACCTAACCTAACCTAACCTAACCCAACCCAACCCAACCCAACCTAACCCAACCCAACCTAACCTAACCTAACCTAACCTAACCCAGCCTAACCTAACCTAACCTAACCTAACCTAACCTAACCTAACCCAACCTAACCTAACCTAACCCAACACAACCTAACCTAACCTAACCCAACCTAACCTAACCTAACCTAACCTAACCTAACCTAACCTAACCTAACCCAACCTAACCTAACCTAACCTAACCCAACCTAACCTAACCTAACCCAACCTAACCTAACCTAACCTAACCTAACCTAACCTAACCTAACCTAACCTAACCTAACCTAACCCAACCCAACCCAACCCAACCTAACCCAACCCAACCCAACCTAACCTAACCTAACCTAACCCAACCTAACCTAACCTAACCTAACCTAACCTAACCTAACCTAACCTAACCTAACCTAACCTAACCCAACCCAACCCAACCCAACCTAACCCAACCCAACCCAACCTAACCTAACCTAACCTAACCTAACCCAGCCTAACCTAACCTAACCCAACCTAACCTAACCTAACCCAACACAACCTAACCTAACCTAACCCAACCTAACCTAACCTAACCTAACCTAACCTAACCTAACCTAACCCAACCTAACCTAACCTAACCTAACCCAACCTAACCTAACCTAACCTAACCTAACCCAACCTAACCTAACCCAACCTAACCTAACCTAACCTAACCTAACCTAACCTAACCTAACCCAACCTAACCTAACCTAACCTAACCCAACCTAACCTAACCTAACCTAACCTAACCTAACCTAACCTAACCTAACCTAACCTAACCCAACACAACCCAACCCAACCTAACCCAACCCAACCCAACCTAACCTAACCTAACCTAACCCAACCTAACCTAACCTAACCTAACCTAACCTAACCTAACCTAACCTAACCTAACCTAACCCAACCCAACCCAACCCAACCTAACCCAACCCAACCCAACCTAACCTAACCTAACCTAACCTAACCTAACCTAACCTAACCCAGCCTAACCTAACCTAACCTAACCTAACCTAACCTAACCTAACCCAGCCTAACCTAACCTAACCTAACCTAACCTAACCTAACCTAACCTAACCCAACCTAACCTAACCTAACCTAACCCAACCTAACCTAACCTAACCTAACCTAACCTAACCTAACCTAACCTAACCTAACCTAACCCAACACAACCCAACCCAACCTAACCCAACCCAACCCAACCTAACCTAACCTA
Source organism: Brachyptera risi (assembly GCA_964007535.1). Classification (NCBI taxonomy): domain Eukaryota; kingdom Metazoa; phylum Arthropoda; class Insecta; order Plecoptera; family Taeniopterygidae; genus Brachyptera; species Brachyptera risi. The sequence continues at coordinate 36,865,038 of OZ023334.1, read as the reverse complement.
ACCTAACCCAACCTAACCTAACCTAACCTAACCTAACCTAACCTAACCTAACCTAACCTAACCTAACCCAACCCAACCCAACCCAACCTAACCCAACCCAACCCAACCTAACCTAACCTAACCTAACCTAACCTAACCTAACCTAACCCAGCCTAACCTAACCTAACCTAACCTAACCTAACCTAACCTAACCCAGCCTAACCTAACCTAACCTAACCTAACCTAACCTAACCCAGCCTAACCTAACCTAACCTAACCTAACCTAACCTAACCCAACCTAACCTAACCTAACCTAACCTAACCCAACCTAACCTAACCCAACCTAACCTAACCTAACCTAACCTAACCTAACCTAACCTAACCCAACCTAACCTAACCTAACCTAACCCAACCTAACCTAACCTAACCTAACCTAACCTAACCTAACCTAACCTAACCTAACCTAACCCAACACAACCCAACCCAACCTAACCCAACCCAACCCAACCTAACCTAACCTAACCTAACCCAACCTAACCTAACCTAACCTAACCTAACCTAACCTAACCTAACCTAACCTAACCTAACCCAACCCAACCCAACCCAACCTAACCCAACCCAACCCAACCTAACCTAACCTAACCTAACCTAACCTAACCTAACCTAACCCAGCCTAACCTAACCTAACCTAACCTAACCTAACCTAACCTAACCCAGCCTAACCTAACCTAACCTAACCTAACCTAACCTAACCTAACCTAACCCAACCTAACCTAACCTAACCTAACCCAACCTAACCTAACCTAACCTAACCTAACCTAACCTAACCTAACCTAACCTAACCTAACCCAACACAACCCAACCCAACCTAACCCAACCCAACCCAACCTAACCTAACCTAACCTAACCCAACCTAACCTAACCTAACCTAACCTAACCTAACCTAACCTAACCTAACCTAACCTAACCCAACCCAACCCAACCCAACCTAACCCAACCCAACCCAACCTAACCTAACCTAACCTAACCTAACCTAACCTAACCTAACCCAGCCTAACCTAACCTAACCTAACCTAACCTAACCTAACCTAACCCAGCCTAACCTAACCTAACCTAACCTAACCTAACCTAACCCAGCCTAACCTAACCTAACCTAACCTAACCTAACCTAACCCAGCCTAACCTAACCTAACCTAACCTGGCCCAACCTGACCCAACCTAGCCTAACATAACCCAACCTAACCTAACCTGACCCAACCTAGCCTAACATAACCCAACCTAACCTAACCTAACCTAACCTAAACGCCAAGATTTCTGTGTGACGTGACGACCTACCCCGAACTACGTTATAATGTAGTAGCAGGACGCAGAGCATATGTCGCTGTGGCGCTACTGCTAGTATCGCTGCTTCACGTGCTCGGTGTCCATGGTTCGGGGCCCGACGCAGTCACTTCGCCAGACAGAATGATTCTTGATCCATCTAGAAATGAGAGAATCTACTTCCGACAGAGTACTGGATTCTCAGTTTACAAATGTCGAACCATCGAAGTGGAGTTCTATTGAACTTAATGAAGATTAGTCATGATATTTTCACCCGCTATTCTCCGTGCACCGGAAAAATGAATGAGAATGCTTGTTTGATAGGCCTACAGAGATTCCACAAAAATGATTGTGAAGTTTTGAAACTTGCCAAAGTTATTGCTCACACTAATGGGCATGTCATTAGAAGATGATGATTCCCATATGTGTTGCCATTCTATTATCACAGCTTCTTTCAGGATCCCACACAATGTTGTGAAAATGTCTCTGAAAACCGATTCGTTGATGATAATCGAACGGCAAGACTGATGGAAGTTACAACTATCTGATGACATGTTCATTGTGTTGAACATCAACTCTGGCAAGTTTCAAGAGCTCGCAATCATTTCTGAGCATGAAAACGAGTATTTTCAAATTATTTTGCCGGTGAACGGAAAAACCGGGTCAAAATATAGTGATTTTTTTCATCAGTTTGATATCAAATCACTTCAATAGTTGTGCATTAGTTTATTCGAAACGAAGATACTTGTATGAAGTAATTTTTCTCATTTTTAGCCAGATAAATAGCCTTAGATGTAAGAGCTGAGGCATCTCTCCAGAAGCTGAAGTCACCGTTGGGCGTGGGTTCGAGTCCCACATAGGGTATGCATTCTTTAAAACTAGGAAAACGCGGGATGCGCGTTGTTAGACGAGCTTAGGGGTATAGAAATCTAGAATATATCTAGAATATATGAAAAATAATTTGTCAACACAATCTACATCTACAGACCTTGGAAAACTCCAAACGTTCAAAAACCTTACGAGAATCAGTTATGTCACGGCCTTCCTCTTAATTCATTTCAATCGTTTTGAATTAATTGGTGACACTTGTTGCTATAGATTTAATTGGTTCCCGTAATAGCCTAAATTGATGGGAAAATGCTTTATAAATGCGTTTTCTTCGTTATTTCTCATCCGATTGATGCGAAGAATCTCTCAAAATGTGCTTAATAGTTTCCTTTATATTCGGCGAAATTTTGAGAGGTCTTCAAAAATTTCGATGTTTCAAGTATTTTCCTCCGGGTTATTCTAATGGGGATTTTTGAAATTTCTAAAATTCATAAAAAAAAGTTACCACCCGATAATGCCACAAAACTATACAGATCTAAGTTAGATGAGGAACCATGACGAAAAAAGGTTTGAAGTTGATAGCTGTAGCCGTTTGACCTGTGGAGAACCGAAAAAAAAACATAAAAAAAAAAACATTAAAACGAACACCAATTTTTTTCAGTATGTCAAATTGAATCCTTGCTAAAGCTCGTCTAACTATCTTCCACTCACTTTAATCACCACCTGCTGATTCGTAGGCCCATATAACCTGGCTGTCGGTGGGGTCGTTAGGCGAACAATAATCAAGGTGTATACAAACATGAAAGTGAAACTGTAAATCAACTTCAACTAGTTGTCATGGGAAGAAGTGACGGAGAGATATGACTTATCGTTGACATATTTCCATTCGACTGTCATTATCCTCATAAATCTGTGTTTCTTGTGTCTCTCCGACGTCAGTTAATTATGTTTACCCTTTCTGTTCGCCTCGACGTTTCGCACGGTTCGTGGCTCGGAGACTAATTGGCCCTCACTCGACGCACTTGCCTGTCACGCGTGTGTTGGTGTCGGGCAGACGCGTGTCACACCTGTCACACGCTGTCACACGCCAGTGGTGGCCACTTTCACAGATGTCGCATCACATGTCACCATGAGAGAGTGTATTGTATGCTGTTCCAATATGTGGAATGTATAATGTGGAGAACTGAAGAAATTGTAGACGGTATTTAATTTTTAATTTTGTTTATATTGGGTATTAACGACGCACTATACTGATTGCTACGATCTATTGGCGTCGGGGGATGGTGAATGAGATGATGGGGTGATGAGATGAAAGGTTATTCTATTAGGTGTTTTGGATGGTGGGAAGGAGTCGGTCGTGGCCTGTTGTTGAGGAACCATCCCAGTATCAACCTGAACGACAGAGGAAAACCACGAAAATCCTGTCAGGATGGTCGACTATGGCGGGAATCGCACCCCGGTCTCCCGAATGACGGTTCAGTGTGTTACCATTCGGCCACGCACCTCGGTTGGACGGTATTCTTCACCTGAATATATATATATATATATATATATATATATATATATATATATATATATATATATATATATATATATATTTAAAAATATATATATATATAAATATATATATATATATATATATATATATATATATATATATATATATATATATATATATATATATATATATATATATATAAATATATATATATATATTTATATATATATATATATATATATATATATATATATATATATATATATATATATATATATATATATATATATATATATATATATATATATTTGTTTTCATCCAATAAATGTACTTTATTACGGGACATGTTTTACTCTTGAGTGTCCATACAACTCATTGAGGGTTCACCCGAGGAATAAAGTGATTAAAATCTCATCAAAGACATTACTCATCTTCTTGTACATGAATAAATAATATCCAAGTAACATTCAACTGACGAACTCACATCAAATAACTACAATAAGAATGAATTTGAATGAGACAGCAATGAATAATTACATGAAAGAATCACATGCAGATTTCACCTATATAACTTCAAAATAATAATTCAACGTACTTATTCATTCAATTGTCAATTTTATTTCTTCGTTTTAGATCATTGAATTATTAGATGGTGATTAGTAACCAATTCCTCACCTCTCGTTTGATGCTGATGAGAGTAGTAAAGATGATGTTCCATTTCCTCTCAGATCATCTAGTGACATGATAACTCCAGACGACAGTTCGGTTCAGATTGAAGAGAGCTGCATATGAATCAGAATATATTTCAGCTTGTAATCAACTCTATGTGACACTGTATCAACAGAACTCATCTAACCTATAGGAGCATTTCTCAGTCGGATAGTTGCGTGGCTTCAGCCAACTGATGGAAGTGCAGTGGATTGATCAGATTGATCGAAGTGTAATGCGTAGCAGTGCATAACAGTAGAGTAGACAGAAGTGCAGGAGATTGGAGTGCAGTGCAGGAGATTGGAGTGCAGTGCAGGAGATTGGAGTGCAGTGCAGGAGATTGGAGTGCAGTGCAGGAGATTGGAGTGCAGTGCAGGAGATTGGAGTGCAGTGCAGTAGATCAAAGTGCGGTGCAGTGAATCAAAGTGCAGGAGATTGGAGTGCAGTGCAGTAGATCAAAGTGCGGTGCAGTGAATCAAAGTGCAGGAGATTGGAGTGCAGTGCAGTAGATCAAAGTGCGGTGCAGTGAATCAAAGTGCAGGAGATTGGAGTGCAGTGCAGTAGATCAAAGTGCGGTGCAGTGAATCAAAGTGCAGGAGATTGGAGTGCAGTGCAGTGAATCAAAGTGCAGGAGATTGGAGTGCAGTGCAGTAGATCAAAGTGCGGTGCAGTGAATCAAAGTGCAGGAGATTGGAGTGCAGTGCAGTGAATCAAAGTGCAGGAGATTGGAGTGCAGTGCAGTAGATCAAAGTGCGGTGCAGTGAATCAAAGTGCAGGAGATTGGAGTGCAGTGCAGTGAATCAAAGTGCAGGAGATTGGAGTGCAGTGCAGTAGATCAAAGTGCGGTGCAGTGAATCAAAGTGCAGGAGATTGGAGTGCAGTGCAGTAGATCAAAGTGCAGTGCAGTGAATCAAAGTGCAGGAGATTGGAGTGCAGTGCAGTAGATCAAAGTGCAGTGCAGTAGATCAAAGTGCGGTGCAGTGAATCAAAGAGCAGGAGATTGGAGTGCAGTGCAGTGAATCAAAGTGCAGGAGATTGGAGTGCAGTGCAGTAGATCAAAGTGCAGTGCAGTAAATCAAAGTGCAGGAGATTGGAGTGCAGTGCAGTAGATCAAAGTGCGGTGCAGTGAATCAAAGTGCAGGAGATTGGAGTGCAGTGCAGTGAATCAAAGTGCAGGAGATTGGAGTGCAGTGCAGTAGATCGAAGTGCGGTGCAGTGAATCAAAGTGCAGGAGATTGGAGTGCAGTGCAGTGAATCAAAGTGCAGGAGATTGGAGTGCAGTGCAGTAGATCAAAGTGCGGTGCAGTGAATCAAAGTGCAGGAGATTGGAGTGCAGTGCAGTAGATCAAAGTGCAGTGCAGTGAATCAAAGTGCAGGAGATTGGAGTGCAGTGCAGTAGATCAAAGTGCAGTGCAGTAGATCAAAGTGCGGTGCAGTGAATCAAAGTGCAGGAGATTGGAGTGCAGTGCAGTGAATCGAAGTGCAGGAGATTGGAGTGCAGTGCAGTGAATCAAAGTGCAGGAGATTGGAGTGCAGTGCATTAGATCAAAGTGCGGTGCAGTGAATCAAAGTGCAGGAGATTGGAGTGCAGTGCAGTAGATCAAAGTGCGGTGCAGTGAATCAAAGTGCATGAGATTGAAGTGCAGTGCAGTAGATCAAAGTGCGGTGCAGTGAATCAAAGTGCAGGAGATTGGAGTGCAGTGCAGTAGATCAAAGTGCAGTGCAGTAAATCAAAGTGCAGGAGGTTGGGATGCAGTGCAGTAGATCAAAGTGCAGTGCAGTAAATCAAAGTGCAGGAGGTTGGGGTGCAGTGCAGTAGATCAAAGTGCAGTGCAGAAAATCAAAGTGCAGGAGGTTGGGGTGCAGTGCAGTAAATCAAAGTGCAGGAGATTGGAGTGCAGGGCAGTAGATCAAAGTGCAGGAGATTGGAGTGCAGTGCAGTAGATCAAAGTGCAGTGCAATAAATCAAAGTGCAGGAGGTTGGGGTGCAGTGCAGTAAATCAAAGTGCAGGAGATTGGAGTGCAGGGCAGTAGATCAAAGTGCAGGAGATTGGAGTGCAGTGCAGTAGATCAAAGTGCGTGAGATTAGATTGCAGTGTAGTGAATCAAAGTGCAGGAGATTGGAGTGCAGTGCAGTAAATCAAAGTGCAGGAGGTTGGGGTACAGTGCAGTAGATCAAAGTGCAGGAGATTGGAGTGCAGTGCAGTAGATCAAAGTGCGTGAGATTAGATTGCAGTGTAGTGAATCAAAGTGCAGGAGATTGGAGTGCAGTGCAGTAAATCAAAGTGCAGGAGGTTGGAGTGCAGTGCAGTGCAGTGCAGTGCAGTGCAGTTCAGTGCAGTGCAGTGCAGTGCAGTGCAGTGCAGTGCAGTGCAGTAGATCAAAGTGCAGTGCAGTGTTGTGCAGGAGATTGGAGTGCAGTGCAGTAAATCAAAGTGCAGGAGATTGGAGTGCAGTGCAGTAGATCAAAGTGCAGTGCAGTGTTGTGCAGGAGATTGGAGTGCAGTGCAGTAAATCAAAGTGCAGGAGATTGGAGTGCAGTGCAGTAGATCAAAGTGCAGTGCAGTGAATCAAAGTGCAGGAGATTGGAGGGCAGTGCAGTGAATCAGAGTGCAGGAGATTGGAGTGCAGTGCAGTGAATCAAAGTGTATTAGATCAAAGTGCAGTGCAGTAAATCAAAGTGCAGTGCAGTAAATCAAAGTGCAGTGCAGTAGATCAAAGTGCAGTGCAGTAAATCAAAGTGCAGTAGATCAAAGTGCAGTAGATGGAAGTGCAGTGCAGTAAATCAAAGTGCAGTAGATCAAAGTGCAGTGCAGTAAATCAAAGTGCAGTAGATCAAAGTGCAGGAGATTGGAGTGCAGTGCAGTGAATCAAAGTGTAGTAGATCAAAGTGCAGTGCAGTGAATCAAAGTGCAGTGCAGTAAATCAAAGTGCAGTGCAGTAGATCAAAGTGCAGTGCAGTAAATCAAAGTGCAGTAGATCAAAGTGCAGTAGATCGAAGTGCAGTGCAGTAAATCAAAGTGCAGTAGATCAAAGTGCAGTGCAGTAAATCAAAGTGCAGTAGATCAAAGTGCAGGAGATTGGAGTGCAGTGCAGTGAATCAAAGTGTAGTAGATCAAAGTGCAGTGCAGTAAATCAAAGTGCAGGAGATCAAAGTGCAGTGCAGTAAATCAAAGTGCAGTAGATCAAAGTGCAGTGCAGTAAATCAAAGTGCAGTAGATCAAAGTGCAGGGGATTGGAGTGCAGTGCAGTAGATCAAAGTGCAGTAGATCAAAGTGCAGTGCAGTAGATCAAAGTGCAGTGCAGTAAATCAAAGTGCAGTAGATCAAAGTGCAGTGCAGTGCAGTGTTGTTCAAGAGATTGGGGTGCAGTGCAGTAGATCAAAGTGCAGTAGAATAAAGTGCAGTGCAGTAGATCAAAGTGCAGTGCAGTAAATCAAAGTGCTGTAGATCAAAGTGCAGTGCAGTAGATCAAAGTGCAGGAGATTGCAGTGCAGTACGTGACTGGAGGACACTGCAATCGTGTGTACAGTGGATTTACGTCTCCGGGATTTCAAATATAAGTAACAGAGGCTCAAAGCCAGAATCAAATTAAATGCGCTGATCAACGATAGAAAATATGCTATGCTCACTCGTATGCTTACTCTACCAAAATTTAACATCATCACTGAATTTGAAAATATTGTATTCGTGGGCATGAACAAGAATCGATAATAAATAGGATCTCAATTCAATTAATTTATAATCATCATGGAATATTGAAAATATTCTCCACATGATACATTGTCACTATGTGTCATGTGATCCATTATCGTCCCACATTCACATATTGTCACATGTTACCTTGTTCGAAAAGCCAACAATGAAATTGTATGGCAAAATAATTATACCACATATCATATTGACTAAACGTATATGCAAATGTTCTTTACCAAAATCTATGTCCATATCAGCCATCATCGTGACAGCTTGTTGATTTCTCTCATTCATGTCTGTAGACCCTATAATACTTCTATTTGACTCTAGAGAGATAATTTTCGAAAATGATTGTAATCTGCTCAGTTATCATAATTCCGCGTAATTGTAGGTGGATGAGTACACTATAGTTATTAAAAACATCCTATTTGTTTGTGTGTGTCTATGAGGGTTGATGCGCTATACGGGGGTGTGTGAGGTCTCTATTAGTGCTATGATGATGTGGAAGGAGGCTCGACTTCATTAGCGAGAACGAGGTCCCGTGTAGACCTGGCTGCATGGCTGATAATGGCTCACGATAATTGTAGCACAATGGGACTAATTACTTCCCTCCCCCCCCCTCCCCCCACCCCTCCCCCTGATCTACTCCCCCACTCACCCACCCACGTGATGCCGACATGAACACGTCAACGGGAGTAACATCATATGATAATATCAAACAATGTGCGGCGATTATTATAAAAGAGCGCGTTGTCAGAATGTTTTTTTTCGTAGTTTTATGTTAGATGCGTCGATTTTGTGAGATATTTTTGTGACATTTTTTTCTATTTACATCGTAACTTGATACAGAATCATTGTTTCCCAATTATTGAGGTTATGGATGCAAGCTAGAAGGATCGTTTGGACCACAAGAGTGCATGATATCACCACTCAATGTTATAATATTGTTGAGCGACTGAATTACTTCTATTTCTGCTACGGGAAAAAAATCGGTCAAGACAGCGCAGTTCTGGTGTTGAAGTTCATTGATTTTGAATAATTGAAATGGGATGGTAAGATTGCCCTTGTGGTTCACCGTCCAAACGATCCTACCTTTCATCTATAGCCTCGACCGAGGAACAATGATTTTTTATCGAGTTCTGATGTAATTGAAAATATATTCATATTGCCATATCTTCGTGGGAAACTGTAAAAATCGAGTATGAGTTGTTTTGAAAACTGTATAGATAGTATGAAAATGGGAACCATTAGGCCCTACAACCTTATTGAACAATTTTTGAGATTTTTTAATTCAATAAAAGAGCACTTCACAGGCTGAACAACAGAATTGATCCGAACTTGACTTGTTTCATAAGTACACTGCTTGAGTTTGGATTCGAAGACTCAATTTGAATATTGCTTTTTCAACAAAGTTCGTGACAAATTGAATTGCAAGAGACGAATGCTCTCGAAATGGACCCATCGGAAATGTATATTTGAAAATATGATGACATCAATTGGGAAAAGAGCGACTTTGGAAACTCAATCATATTCTCACTCTCCCAAAATGTGTGACATTCACATCAGAAATAACAGATCTTGAGTTCGAGATTGTTGATATCTCATAATTAATCATCCTCCAACAACAATACATTTGAGTAGGGTATTCAACTGGTAAGTGACAGTCTTACGAATATTAGTTGAGTATACTAATTCGCTAACTATTAGTTGAAATACCAAAATAGCATATGTGACCAAGGGTGATGAGAAATTAATTCGCTAACTATTGCCTAATTCATAACTATCAATTAGCAGCATTGAGCTCAAGTCAGATGAAATTCGAATGCATTCAGTCGGGGAAAATAAGTCTGATAGCTGACCTTGATCGTACACCATGCCTCCAGAATGTGATTTAATCGAGCACAAGACAATGTTTCACTGAGGTTACACGACAGTCGTGTCCGAACCTCTGTTGTGAGCAAGAAGAGAGGCGACCAAGACCGACAAGGGTTGTAACACAAAAGAAAAAACACTCTCTTGTAAGTACATTATGTCGAGCCACAGCGCTTGTTGTTGTTGTTGTTTTCGGGAGATAATAGCCTACAGTTAATCAACCGGTTCTTTTCTCTTGCCTTTCTGTGTCAATAATATCACCCCACTACCATTATAGACGACATTTTCCGCCCAGATTTATCTATTGGTTCAGGAGCCTATAATACTTGTGAGAGGCTTATCTTTTCTCAACAATCTCTGACTGAATCCGTTAGCAATATGATCTTTCATTTTGTCATGCAGAGAAAGATAACATTTTTGAAGATACAATTATCGGCCATCTTAAAATTATATGTTTTGTGAATTCACATTCAGACTATCAGAGTTCTTTGGATTTCTTGACATCAAAATTCTGAAACTGGATTTTAACGAAAAACTACAATAATTTATCTCCCCTATTTTAGAGAAAACTTGAAGTCACGATCACAATTTCGGAAATTAAATTTTTCCTGTTCATCCTTCATGAGACGATGAAACCGATTCTGTATGGAAATGTGAACAGAATCGAGTAATGTAGGCGCTATACGTGACGACTCAGAGAAAATGCCTGGGACCCAGAGAGCAAATTAATCCATCTTAATTTCTGAAATTGAGTTTTGAAATTGAGTTGAGATTGAAATTCATAGTTTTCTCTGAACTCGAGGAGATCAATATTGTCTTTGTTCGCTCAAATCAAGTTTCATATCAATATGAATCTCCATTGAGATTCCTGTTCATGCACATCGGGTTGCCCAAATCTACACAAAATAACAAATCAATTTGATTTCAGAATGGATAAGAACATACAAATATAAATTTGAAGATGGAGACAAATTGATACCAGAATATTGAAGTTAATTTTGACTGTGTACATTATCTCTGATGATAATAATTGAATCGTGTAGTACGCTCACTACTATATCCTTATGACGAAAGATGAACCAAATTTGATTAAACTTCACCAAATCATCAAATTTTATCAACTTCACTTCAAATAATCCAAGAAAATTGTTCCAGTCACCAAATAAGCGAATCAGATAAATGAACGATTTGCAACATCACACAACTTGATCGTGTTTCCATTGGAAAACAAATGCGTTCCAATTTCATTATTCTTCATTCTGACTGACGATCTCTAATGCTGTAACAATTATTACTTATCTTAATATTTTATTATAATTTTATTACAAGACAGCCATTCAGCAAGGGATGGTATTCATTCGAATGTCGGAGGAGCAATAAAGCTGGGAAAGATGCTGTATAATACATGTGTGTTCAATAAGAGTTCGGTAAACTAATTGAGATCAGGGGTATGTGTAACGACAGAGGTCAGTGCTCTGAAGGTCACACAATAAAGACAGAAGGCAAGGGCCATGAAATTTGAATTATTTCTAAATGTAAACAAAACGAGAGTAGGTCAATCAACAAGTCAGCTGCTACTAAACAAAATAACATGACCCTTGAAGAGGGAAATTTAGGGGTTGTTGAAACATGTTTTGGACAAACTGAGTATTTTAGGTTGCTGCATCTGAACATTAGGAGCGTTTACAATCAAATAGATCAGCTTGAGATTTTTGGATGAGCGAAGCGAAGACTCAATTTCACTATACCGAAAAAAAAGTGCCTGTTTTTTTTTTTGTTGTTCGCGCTCCACAGGTCAAACAAGAATTCAAGATCAGTTGAAACTTGGCACACACATGAACCCCTATCTGACTCGATGCTGTATAGTTTTGAGCCGCGATCGGTTGAACCACTTCTGAGAAAACTCATTCCAAAGTTTTCAAAAATATCATTAGAATAACCCAGGGGAAAACATTCGTGAAAAATATTTCATCTGAGAGGATTCAAATTCTCATGGAATTTCAATCTGATAATGATACACATTACTCCGAACTTTCACTCAAATCGGATCAGCCGTTTCGATGTAAAAAAATATATATTGTTATTTGTGTTAATTATTCAAAGCTATTAAGATACCTATTAAATCAAAGCAACAAGTGTCACCACTTGATCGTAAACGATTAAAACAAAGCCTTCTTCATTATCATATAAATTAATAATGGAAAATAAGATGGCAGTGATGTAATGGTTTGGATCTCAAGGTGTATATATATATATATATATATATATATATATATATATATATATATATATATATATATATATATATATATATATATATATAATAACCAATCCAAAGATAAGTTGATATGTTCCAGCTCATCCATCAACGCGTAAACACATAACGCGTTTGCCTAGTTATTGACAATTATAAGTTCAGGATTGATATATTATGTCCCTCAGAACATTGGTTAACAGAGTATCACATAGATTCAGCTAGACTTTGAAATGACCGCCAATTTTTTGCGTAAGCGACAAAAAGGAGGAGTTGTATGTATTTATGTGAGATCTGAAAATAAGTTTGAATAAAATAAAATAAGAAATGACATTGATCAGATGGCTGTTGAAAAAGATTTCGAAATAAATGTTATTCAAATAACTGAGCCTTATTATCTGATAATGATAACATTATATAGAGCACCTGATACAATCTCAGAAGAAGTATTTTTATGTAAGATAGAATTGCTTCTAGAATATGCTTTCAAAAATGGGGAGAATGTTGTATCTATTGGTGATTTTAATTGAAATGTCATGGATAATGGGTTGAATAGTATGTTGCAAGAAGCTATTTCAATTTTTAATTTCAACATTCTGATTACGTAAACTACAAGAACTAATTCAAGGTTATCTGGTAACTCTGACCCATGTATTGATAATGTACTGACCAATTATAATAATATCGTATTTGAAGAAAATGCAGAGCTAGGCCTTTCTGACCGCTTAGGGCAAATTGTATCTATTCTACAGAATATTAAGAGTGGAAAAGTATATATTGAGAGAAAACAAAGGTATTTTAGCAAGAAGCAAATCAAATTGAATGAGCAAAGTATACTAGGGTGAAATATACAGACGTGAGGAGATTAATTATATATTTATGGGTCAATTTGATCTATGTTTCCCATTGGAGTAGCAATCAATCAAAACAATGTAAATCAAGTAACAGTTATGCTTGGTACAGTGGTGAGTTGAAAGAAATGGCTATAAAACCAAGAAATCTACTAAAAATGTATAAATCAAGTTCTAGTGTTGATGATAAGAAGAGATATCACATTTTCAAACGTGAATATGGAGAGGCAATTTGTTCCGCAAAACGAAATTATAATGCAATGAATATTTTGAATTCGAGTGATGAGTCGAAAGCATTGGAGTTAATCGATTCAAATAAAATATAAGAAGGTAATAGCAAGTTTAATGACATTAAATTAAACATTGAAGGTGAATTGGTTACTTCGGAACAAGAGGTATCCACTTCATTCAATGACTATTTTGGTAATATAGTGGGAAAATATTGCTTGATAGAGAAATGAGGAGACCAGCCTCAAAGCAAAGAGAATACCCCAACATTGATAGACCAGCTCATAGAATATTTTCAACTCCACTGTCGAAGAAAGAATTTCATGAAATAACTGACAGAGTGTGTGAGAAGTTTTCTGCCGGCTATGATGAGATAGAAACCATTGTAACTTTCATTGCTGAACCGTTCATATTTATGATCAACGAATCTTTTGTGCAGGGAATATATCCAGAATTACTCAAGAATGTACTTGAATAACCCTGTTTTAAGAATGGAGACAGAACGTTTTCAGAAAACTATAGGCCTTTAGCTATGTTATCCGTTTTTTCTGAAATTTTTGAAATGGCCATCAGCATTAGAATTTTGAAGTTTTCAAATAAGTTTCAGATTTTAAACACATTTCAACATGGCTCCACTAAATGAAAGTCCACCATTTCAGCCATATGCAGTTTTATCACGAATATTATCAATTCAATTGAGGACCATAAACCAACCTTTGATACTTTTTACGATTTTCCAAAAGCTTTTGATACGGTGAATCATAGATTGTTATTGGATTAACTGAATAAAATGAGAATTTCTGGGGTAGCCAATAAGTGGATAGAATCATTTTGAAAGGACAGGAAACAGATTGTTCGAATAAATGGTGACAAAGAGTCGTACAACTCAAGTGAAGTAACTTCAAATGTGGGAGTACCACAAGGTTCTACGATTGCCCCACTATTATTCATACTATTCACAAATGATGTTACGTCATATGTCAACAAGGGTTCGCTAACATTATTTGCAGATGACACGACACATTTTATTAGTGCAGTTAATGATGAAATAGTGGATGTATCCAGGGTTGCGGTACAGCTTCTTGAAGAATGGTGTTTAAATGATGAATCGTTCTTAAATGAGAAGAAAACTGTACTTTTACAATTTGGAACAGAAAGAAATGTTATTGACTCGAGTCCTTTAATTATGCTTGAAGGATCGAGCATAATCGAACAACATGAAACATTTCTAGAGAAATAGTGGACAATACATTGGATTGGGAAAAACATATCAGTAATGTTTGCCAGAAAGTTGTTTCATGATGCTTTTTAGTGAAAGCTGTTCTGAACCTTTGCAATTTCAAAACGGCTGAAATGGTGTACCTTGCATACATACAGTCTGGGTCACAATATGGAATTATTCTATGGGGGAACTCTCACCACGCTTCTAGATTATTCATAATGTGGATTAAAGCAATACGTTATTCAGCAAACGCCAGTTCTAATCCGTGTGGGGATGTTTATTATTAGGATTATTGTGCTGATATGGTCAGAAGATTCCATATTTTAACTCTAACCTCTATATATATCTCAATGTACATCATCATGTATGTATATGAAAACAAACATATTTTATTAGCAAACGAAGATATCCATGATTATTCTACACGAGGACAGGACAATACGCATATGAAAAAACATTGCCTCAAGATGTCAGATAATTGCCCTAGCTATGCAGGCTCTATTTTCATAACAATCTACCGAAATGCATTGAAGGAGAGAATGAGTTCAAATTCAAATCAACATCAGAGAAATGAATATCTTATAGAGAATTGTTTCTATAAAGTTAATGATTCCGTTCAATTTTGATTTCTCATATCAGAAAAGTTGATACATTTCTTATCATTTTTGATCATATCCATATAAATGGAGTGATCATCTCACAATTATATCACATAATTTCATACTTTGTAATGAATTCTAATTTATCCGTAAGAAACGCAAACTTGTTGTGTTTGTAGACTATGATTTAATGTTTGACTTGTCCACTACCCTACTTGTATGTTTAATTCTTCTGGACGAATAAATATATTATTATCATCATCGTCTCAGTTCCATCAATAATGTAGCGATTGTCACCAACACCTTCCTCTCGATCATTTCAACAAACCAGTATTATATTTACACGGTGGATAGGTCGGTAAGTGAAGCATTCCACACGTACCGACGTGTTATGAATGATTGGGTTATCCCCGTCTTGTAACATGCGATTACAGCGATCGGCCGGATTGCAAATCACTTCTTTATCGGCTGCTCTGCGCGCTCAAACGAAACCGCTTTACTGCGATGTCATTTCATTGGTTTATAGTGTGACATACAGTTTACATGCATGGTACTGTGGGACCAAGTCCTGCGATCGAGCGGGACCAAGACATGACTAAGATGATCTAAGACTAAGACTAAGACGATCAGCTGTGGAGGTGAGGGGATAATCAGTGTCTCCCGCTCATGGTTGGGGATGGAAGGTAGGGATGTGGGGATACGACAAGGGCGATAAAACGATCAGCTGTGGAGGTGAGGGGATAATCAGTGTCTCCCGCTCATGGTTGAGGATGGAAGGTAGGGATGTGGGGATACGACAAGGGCGATAAAACAGCCCGGAAAGAATTATTGGTCAGGATTGGACTAATCTAAGAGAGTGAATCTTCAGGTATAATGGTGAGGGACAGTTTGAACAATCCTTCAAACTGTAATTTTGTGTTACTCGGTACCAAATTCAGATTCTACGATTTGTGGGTAATGTTGGTGTTTTCTTGTAGTTTGAGGTTTGAAGTGTGTTTTGGAGTAACCTTAAGTTTATAATTGTCATGTTTTGTGTGTTTGCGACTTGGTTTAATGTGGCGATTTTCTGATATTACGTATACTCCGCCATGTTTTTTGCTATGCTGTCACAGCTGGAATGACGTATCAAGGGGTTTAGGTCAGGTTGGTGTACTTATCCCGCGTATAACGCCGGCAGGCGTAACGGAGCTTATATACTCGGTTTTTAATGTTTTGGTGGTAATTTGTGTTGCCAGGTGTGATTTTTGACAAAGTTTGATGTTTATTTATTCGAAAACACAATCTTCAGGAAAATTTTCATGAAATTAGGGATGGTACCTAGTAACTCAAATACACCCTTCAAATATTTCCGTTGGGGAGAAGAATTAATTGGGTTCACATTTTGTTTCAATTTTCAAAAGTGTTCTCTTCCAATCTGTCTTTCCTCTCCTAATGATCATAATATTTGACATGATTATCATTTTCAAAATCATTGTATTCTTCCATTCTGTTCATTTCTCTATCTCGTCTGGAATATTTCTGACTTCATTGTGTGTTTCTATTGATTTTTTGAAGACAGCAATCGAACAGTTTTTTTCTCAATATAGTTTGAAAGGATTTCAATTACGAATACAAGAACGGGATGTTATGATATTCAGTGAGGTGAACGATGAGAGGATAATAATTGTTTCCCGCTCATTGTTGGGGATGGAAGGTAGGATCGTTCGGGTGGGACACAACAAGGGGGATGAAACCGCCCTGGAAGAATGATTGATCATGATTTGACTTATTTGAGAGAATGAATCTTCAGGTTAATTAATGATGGACAGTTACAATCAGTCAATCAGTTCTGTTGATGAGAAAATTATGTTCACATTTTTTTTTTAAATTTTCAACAATCTTCTCTTTCAGTCTCTCTGTCTTTTTCCATCGATTTCTATTTTTATCAGTATTCATTAATTCATTTATATATGTCCATGTCCATATTTATTCATATATATATATATATATATATATATATATATATATATATATATATATCATCTATTATTCATGAATATATATATATATATATATATATATATATATATATATATATATATATATATATATATATATATATATATATATATATTATATTTATTCATTCATTAATTCATTTCATTTGACATGTAAAATTTCTCCAAAATCATTTTTCTGTTCCATTCTGTTCATTTCTCTATTTGTCTGGAATATTTTGGACCTCATTGTATCTTCCCATTGATTGTTCCGAGAGACAACAATCGTACACAATTGATATTTTTGAATATAGTTTGGAAGGATTTCAATCATAAATACGAGTTTGGAATGATATGATATTCAGTAATTTTGGTTTCTCTGCACGAATGTCAACATTTCGATATCACTCGCACTTGCTCGGACCGTACAGAGTGACAATTATCATAATACGATATTCAAGAATATCTGGAGACTGTGACAAGATACATCGAACCATAGATTCGATTCCGAAGCGGTACGCCCTACCCTACTCGCCTACTAGAATATCTGGAGACTGTACCTTGAAAATGATCGACTGATTTCGAGCTCATGTGCGACATCTACCAATAGCTCGATTGTTTGTACTGGTTTTAGATATATACACTAACAAAATATTCATCATTATTTTATCAAGTCTAGTCGAGCTGCAGGTTGATGGGAGCCAAGTAGCGTGCAGACAATCTTGGTGTAAGAGATGACACGAGTTACGACGTACTTCAACTATCTGAAAAGGACTCTTTCACATTATTCATTCATTTATCCCGTTCATTTTCTAATTTTCTAATAGAAGATCCTTCTTATGTGCAATTAAAATAAGAGAGTATAGTAGAAAGGCTTTATTTCACAATAACTCGTGTCAATGTTATTGTGACACGAAGTTAAATCACATCAAGAATAAATACCAATACAGAATACTATAAGCATAAAAAATACTTTTCAAAAATATAAAAAGTCATTCAATGAGACAAAGTGAAGATTAGTGAATTATCTTGGTGGTAACACAGTTTTTATTCATGATATATCATTATAACGGATTGGAATATACAATTCTTATCAAAGTTATAGAGATTGAGATTGTTGATATTGCGTATTGATGACCATCTTCATTGTCATCCCTCCATTGAACTAAGCCAAACCTGCTATTCTCAGTTCAGACTCTGTGAGAGTTTGTTCCTCAGGGACGGGTTTGGGTTTATTTTTCGGCGGCGCTCGAGTTGGTGCGACTCGCTTCTTCCTAGATTCCTTCTCACTACTACTCTTCGACTTCTCCGAACCTGTCGACTCGGCGTCCAATTCCTCCACGTCGCCACCCTCTGACAGCTGCTCCGCCGACGCCGTCTTGGAGCCGTCGCTGGCGGCAAATTGCAGATCCGCGAAGAACGCCTCTTTCAGACTGTCATCGGTGATATGCTCTGTGATCCACTCGTTGAGAATCGTTGTCAATTCCTCCTCGGTTTTCGTTGTCGTCTCGACGTCGACGTCGGCGTCGGTCACGTCGCTGTCCTCTTCTGCTGCGGTCGTGGATTCGGACGGTGCTGTTGTTGATCCGTCGCCAGCATTGTTGTCCACGGCTGAATCGTCCCCAACTGTTTTGATGTTCACAGTTGAAACTGTTGATGTTGAAGAAGTGTCTTGGATCTGAAAGTAAATGACAAGTTTCCAGTTTCATTATTTCAGTCTTCCACTCTCATTGGCTGGTCTTGACCTGTCACACTCAGGATTAGGGCCGAATGGATATGCAACTCTCTCGATTATGATGGCTGATGATTATTGTTTGCTTAGCGACCCAACCAACAGCTAGGTTAAACGGGGGTACAAATGAGCTGGTGATTATGAAATTGTACAGTGATGATAAGTGGAAGGTCGTTCACAGAAACTCATGCCTTATGCGGGACTTGAACCCACACCCAATGGTGAGTTCAGTTTCTGAAGCGGTGCCTCAGCTGACCGAGCTACCAAGGGCGTCCAGACTCTCTCTGGGGTGGAGAAATATGAGGGTCAATTGTTGGATCTTTCAATTTTGGCTGAGTATTGGCTTTATTATATTGTTGATCGCATCATTGTGAACCCCGACGTCATTGAGCAGAGATTCATCCTCGACGTCATTGAGCAGAGATTCATCCTCGACGTCATTGAGCAGAGATTCATCCTCGACGTCATTGAGCAGAGATTCATCCTCGACGTCATTGAGCAGTGTAGGCTACTGTTTCTCTCGACGTATGCGAGATATGTTCCACAAATGATTCTACATTATGAAGAAATGCTCCACGTTAAGAGATTACGTGGACATCTATTCTTGCTTTTCTGGTCTCATACATCAAACAATCGAGAAGTTTATGGTTGAAGTTGAATGTGGGACACATATTTTTAGTTTAATATTGAAGAAACCATATATAGTGTGATGTGTACCACGTCAACAGCACATTTCAATGTTCCCAGTAAGTAGCTGGCTGCGTATAGCTCTTGAATGCTGTTGCTCACCCATTGGTTTGAGAACTATAATACAACTAAGATCGAGGTTGACATCACTAAAATCACGTCACGCGGTTTCACCCAACCACTTTTCCAGCGGTTGGTGGAGGTGCCATGTTTTTCAGTTGCATAAATGTGACACGATGCCGATATGTTCTCTCTTGGACCGTATTCCTCCCATCATTTCACTTCTCACAACATGAATAGAAAAACACTGGATTTTCTTTCATTTCCAACCGAATGTGTATGATTGATTGTAGCAGTAGAATAACGCATCATGTTCCATGTATGATACGGCTTTTCGAGGCGGCCGAGGCTTCTACTGAGGGACGTTCAGCACAAATCAATTGGAGGTTGTCACATGAGATCGTTTTCTGAACGGAACTTGATATTTTCATGACTCTCACAAATATTCGAAGCCGAACTCAGAGTAAAAAATTTTTTTTCAATTCAACACAAACTAGGTTTCAGTTTTGAATGTATTTTGATAGATACTAGGAGAACGTCATATATGCGTTGTAAGACGAGCGGATAGTAATGGTATGTCGACTTCCATGGCCTAAATTTTGCCCACATCCGCCAATTGGGTGACATTTAATTCAGTAATGGGTAAAAACTGCTTCGAGTGGTACCAATTTAGCACATTTTATGGTTTTTCTTCAAAATGGCTCACCCGATCAAGCTGAAAGTTCTCATAAATGTGTATCAGGATGTAACCCAACTACACAAAGAATTTCATTTCATTGGAAAATAAAAATTTT
>OZ023334.1:36837235-36839735 GCA_964007535.1 Brachyptera risi | reverse complement strand
TGGACACCAAAACCCATGTCATATACCCGAGTCGACTTTATTCAAGGTGAACGCTCCTCAGGTTCGTGGCTCCATGCTAGAACCCATGCAGGATTACGTTTGAGATTGATTGATTATTGTTTGATTAACGTCGAGCCCACCAACAGCTGGGTCTCACGGGGGTACGAATTAGCAGGTGAATATGAAACTATGAAGTGATGATGAGTGAAAGGCCATTCACAAAACTCATGTCTCAAACAAGACCGGAACCCACTACCAACAGTTACTTCTTCAATTTCTGAAGCGGTGCTTCATCCGACTGAGCTACCGAGGGTGGCGGCCAAGTTTAGGAGCTGAGAATCGCGAAACACGTCAGTAGAATGAACTTGTTAGGAAGTATCGAACCCCGGTGATTCAGGAAACTTCTCAAACCATCATTCAGAAATAAATGAGTTGATGGTTGCAAAAGTTATCATCCAAGTCTCCAATTGATTGTTACCGTAGACCGGGGTTCGGAACTAGGAAGCCGTAGAATACGGTTGGTTATCGGAGTATATGTATTAAGAAGTCAATATCATATTCACTGGATAGCAGAGCGCTTCGATTCGTCGGAGCGCTGAACTGTCTCTAGGGGACCGAGTTCGAATCCCTTCTTGGTACTGAATTATTCCTCATAGAAGCGGAGCACAACCGATTCTCTACCCACTGTTCTGGAATCTTGATAACTTAAATCTTTCCCAAAATCTTTTTCTCACCGTCTCATTCATCATTCATCGACGCCAATTAATCCTAATCATCATGATTCAGTGCGTGGTTGAACCCGTTAGGACGAGTGAATCAAGATTGCTTGGTTTTCGTCCATGAACCCAGGAGGCTTATTCTGAAAATATCAGTCGATTTCCATGCAATCGAATCCGTTTCTATTTCGCTCCATTATATATACATATCCATCTGTATATCCGATTTCGCCACATATCCGTCGATTTCCATGAAGACCGAAACGAATTCGATGGCTATGGGCCGGAAAAAATATCATTCATAATACGAATACAATTGAATCGCTTTCGAAGAGGTCGCTTTCATTTCAATTATGATCGAAATCCAGTTTCAGAATGAGCCTCCTGGGTCTGGCTTCTCGAAGAGTCCCATCTTTGCGAAGTCGTAATTTGTGATTTGGGACCATTTCACTGAGTCAGGAGGACTAATATCGATCCCAACTTTGTGAATTGGTCCTAATTTGAGACATCCCAGAGAGAGGACTCTTCGTTAAGCCGGGTTCAGGGTTTCAACATTCATCATCGTTGTTTTCATAATCGATTAATGTGACATTTCCACTGTCACACTGTCACACTGTCACACTGTCACACTCACACTGTCACACTGTCACACTGTCACACTGTCACACTGTCACAGATAATTGACTCTCACCCGCGTTGTGAAATATAGAACCAATAAATATATTATTTCTCGTTCAACTCATATTGAATGATGGAAGGCATTCAACTGTCGGTTGTTGATGCGCGTTGAAGGTTTATTGCGACCGGGCTACGAACCCAGTACCCCCTCAACTGCATCTTGACAGATGCACAGCATTCCTATGTGCGATGATCATTCGACACTGGTCCTGGAAACGTGAGTGATTATCGCCGATTTGAATGAAGATTATTCTCAGTTCCATTTGGCCCCTTTTATCAAGAGTTCTATCATATTCGATCATCTGCTGACTTGTTGACATCCTTGTTTACCTGTGTTCCTATATTCACTGATCAGTAGATGAGCCTGAAGTGGGAACGAAATATTGAAAACTGAGGCTCAATGCGATTATGAATGAACATATTGGTGATATTTGGTGATATTTTGGTGAATGAACATGTGATTTGAATGGTATCATTTCACAACTAATCCAATTGTTGTTTGCATCTCAGAAGATGCAGTTCGTTGTTGTGATAGTTTGTGGGAGAATTCATGCTGGTTATTGTTTTTTTTTCGATAAGAATCAATTTCTCGGTTGTATTATTTGAATGGAATCCAGGAATAGTTACGCAAAATGATTCTTAAATGAGATTGAATGGTAAATATAAGTTATATATATATATATATATATATATATATATATATATATATATATATATGAATATATATATATATATATATATATATATATATATATATATATATATATATATATATATATATATATATGTATATATATATATATATATATATATATATATATATATATATATATATATATATATTAAATATATATATATTATATATATATATTGATAAACATATATATATATATATATATATATATATATATATATATATATATATATATATATATATATATATATATATATATATATGCATATACATATATATATATATATATATATATATATATATATATATATATATATATATATATTTAAATATATATATATATATATATATATATATATATATATATATATATATATATATATATATATATATATATATATATATTTATATA
>OZ023334.1:36782235-36834735 GCA_964007535.1 Brachyptera risi | reverse complement strand
CCGTCAAATCTATTCTGTTCTCAGTCAAGGCGGAATGAGCTGGTACCTTCCAGATTATGTTAAAACGAAGAATATGTTACAAAATTTCATTCCTAATTCCATTTGCTCGAATTCACTAACCATTTCATCAGGTACAGGATGTTCCATATATGGTTGGAAGGTTGCACAATTCTGGAAATCATTTTCCACTTCCGTCACAGCTTTTCCAAGCGGCTACAACGTGCCGCGTTGTAACATGAGCTGGAGCATATCGACTTATCTTTGGATTGGTTATTATATATTCATATAAATATATACGCCTTGAGATCCAAGCCATTACATCACTGCCATCTTATTAATTGTCATTATTAATTTCTATGATAATGAAGAAGGCTTTATTTTAATCGTTCACCATTAAGTGGTGACACCTGTAGCTTGAATTTCAGAGCCTTGTAAACTAGATATTGTTATCAAGAACATCGATTCACTGATCATTATTCCATTCATTCATGTCGGGTTCATAACGTCGCACTATACTGATGACTACGATCTTCTGGCGTCGGAGAATGAATGATGAGATGTTGGTATGGTGATATGGCAGGTTATTTCATCAGGTGTTTCTGGATAGTGGGAAGGAGTCGGTCGTAGTCTATTGTTAAGGAATCATCCTGACATTGACTTGCACGACAGAGAGAAACCACGAAAAACCCCTGTCAGGATGGTCGACCATGGCGGGAATCGAACCCCGGTCTCCTGAATGACGGTTCGGTGTTATAATCACTCGACCTCTCGTCTCGGTTACTGATTATTACTGGCTAATCCTGATGTGCTCTCCATCAGTTCCCGATTGATCCAAACTAATCATGATTATTATTATTATTATTTTATTGGTTCCACATTAAAAACATTATTACAGAAACACTGATCATGAAATCCTACAAAGCCAAAAATGCTGACTTGACTGTGGGGGTGAGATAACTTTCTATTTCTGGACATATCGTGTTTCTCTCCTACTGTTATTGAGAACAAAAATTGATGATAATACAAAGAAATATAACTTGGCATAGCTTGATAGTGGTAATTGACTGTTCATCATTTTAAGGGTAAGTTCAAAAGAAGAAAGGAAAGAAAACGATGATTTTACGATAACAAAAATTCTGAAACAAAACAAAAATATTCGGTATAACAATTATTCCTTGTTATAATACATTGATGTAAACAATAAAATCAAGAATGAAGTAACAGATTTTTCAACAAGGTTTTATAATAGAGTATTTGTCAAGGGTTCTCATAGGGGTTTTTACAAGACACCGCTCTAGAAACTGTAACCACCGTTGAGCGTGGGTTCGAATCCCGCATGAGACGAGTGGCTGAGTGGGTAATACACTGAACTGTCATTCAGGCGACCGGTGTTCGATTACTGCATGGTAGACCATCCTGACATTTTTAAAAATGTTTTTCCTCTGTCGTTCATGCCAAGACTGGGATGGTTCCTAAACAATAGGCCACGACCGACTCCTTCCCACTATGAAAAAAAACTAATAAAATACCATTTCATCTCATATCGACGCCAATAGATCTTATTCATCAGTGGAGTGCGTCGTTGAACCCAATATAAATGAATAATTAAACGTACCCCATTATAACCGAGCTGTTTTGGGGGAGTGGAGCACACAATCATCATACAATCAATTAAAAATGTACACAAATGGAAAGCAGGAATGCAAATCAACACTTGAAGCAAAATTAACATATAATGCCCGTCCATCCAGAGTTGAAGTTTGAACCATCTGAAACCGAAGTTCAGCGGAGTGTTAGAAGATGTCTCGTGGACTTGACTAGAGAGTTGCGCAGATGTTTATCTCTTAGAAAGCGTCTTACCGTTGTGAAGGTGTGTAAATGCAAGCATGGGAGAGCATATGATGCTACACTTACATTACATTTCCACATATTATGTATGTATATAAAATGGTCACGACTGTTCCGGCATGAACTGTCCGTGTCCATCGCACCACGTCGACTCGAGTGCTCTTTACATGTTTTAAGAGCGCTCAGAGGCGGTTCGAAGAAATAACAGCTTCTTAAGATCACTTGCGTACGGTTTGTGATATATATTTTTTTCGTGTGTCTCATTTATATCGAGGTGATGACGAACTGTACTGATGACCAAGATCTATTGGCGTCGGTACGATGTACTGATACCAACCTAGATTTGTGGGATGAGCGAAGCAAAGACTCAATTTCGCCATACCCGAAAAAAAGTGACTTTTTTTGTTTTGTTCGCTCTCTACAGGTCAAACGAAAACTCAAAATCAGTTGAAACTTGGCATACACGAGTGTAATTATCTAATCCGATACTGTATAGTTTTGAGGCGCAATCGGTTGAACCACTTCTGAGAAAACTTAATTTAAAGTTTTCATAAATCCAAGAAGAATAACCCGAAGGAAAATATTCGTGACCTAATTTTCATCTGAGACATTTCAAATTCTCAGGGAATTTCAATATTATAATCAAACACATTATTCCGAACTTTCACTGAAATCGGATCAGTCGTTTTGATGTAAAAAAATATATAATGAAATTTTTGTGAATCACTCAAAGCTATTAAGATACCAATTGAATCCAAGCCACAGGTGTCACCTCTTGACTGTAAACGATCGAAACGAAGCCTTCTTCATTATCATAGAAATTGATAATGGAGAATAAGATGGCAGTGATGTAATGGTTTGGATCTCAAGGTGTATATATATATAATAACCAATCCAAAGATAAGGTGATATGTTCCAGCTCATCCATTGACGCGGCAACACATAACGCGGTTGCCTAGTCATATTATAAAGAAGGTGACCCAGCTCGGGTCTCGAAAGTGGAATATTTCCGAGGTCAGAATCTGAGTCCATCGTCTTGATTACCTGTAGCGCATCTTTCACTTTTATATCGAACTATTTAGAACAACAATGCTTTACAATGCTATACACGGCCCAGTAGATTACGAGAGTAGATTATGTTGGTTCAACAACGCCAACGGTACCGTAGCCACTCTTATCTACATCTAGTTCACAAGGGAATCCGCTGAATCGCGACAGGCAATAGGGACGATTTTTTCTGAAATATCCCAAGAAACCACAAATGCCTCCCATGGTATCAGTATGTGAGTTGGAGCACCTTCTTTCTGTCATGGCAAGATAGGTTGGCATCACTACGTCGTGTAGGGCGGCGGTATGAGCTATCAGAATACTGGTGATCTGTAGAGTAATCTGAGAGGATTCAAGCATGAAAACTCCTCACTTATCGCCTCATTTTCCTAATATATCCAGCTGTTGGAAGAAGAAAATCAGCTGTGAACCTGTGGACATGTTGAGATACAGGTTTAATAACTTCAGCTCGTTTCGTTTCTTTCATTTCTTGTCCATCTTTCGAGCTATCTTTGGAATGTTCACAATGTGTTATGAGCTTCCACCCATTTCTTCGGGGAGATTCCTCCAACTTCATTGGGAAACAATGGTTTTGTGTCGAATCACCAAAGTTGATAACATAAATAGTACACAATTTGAAGTTTTTAAGAAACCAGTGTATCTTTCATGTCAAAATTGAAATGTTCCAAAGAGTTATCGAAGTAATATAACCGAGATGCGTGGCCGAGTGGTAACACACTGATCGTCATCCGGGAGACCAGGGTTCGATTCCAGTCATGGTTGACCATCCTAACAGGGGTTTCTCGTGGTTTCCCTCTGTCGTTCGGTTTGATACTGGAATGGTTCCTCAACGACAGGCCACGACCGACTCCTTCCCATCATCCAAAACACCTAATGGAATCATTTTTCATCTCATCATTCCATCATCTCATTTATCATCCACCGACGCCAATATATCGTAGTCATCAGTATATAGTGCGTCGTTAAAACCCAATATGGAAAAATAGCTCCTTCTTTGAGGAAATTCCTCAAACTTCATTGGAAAACAATGATTTTGTGTCGAAGTATCAACGTTAATAACCAGAAAAGTATACAATTGGAAGTATTCAAGAAAATCTTCCATATTTAAATTGAGATGTTACAAAGAGTTATGGAAGAAATGCTATTCCACCAGATCGCCTCTCGTGCCCTCTTAAACGCTGTTCACTTCCTGGTTCGTCCACGTACAGTCACGTGATACGCTGGTCATGTGACGCGTCACTGTTGGACGCCACATGACGTCCGTCGCCGCATGTCGACGTGTCCCGACGAGTTGTCTTCCACATCCTCGCGGTCGTCATGGCAACGCTTGGGACACGACACTCGAATCAGATGGGACATGTTATTGGATAATCATGCAACAAGTTATTGAATAACTTATTAGGAAAACGCGTTATGTGTTGCCGCGTTGGTGGATGAGCTGGAACATATTGACTTATCTTTGAATTGGTTATTATTATATATATTCACCTTGAGATCGTGTATAGTTTTGGAGCGGAATCGGTTGAACCACTTCCGAAAAACATCATTTCAAATTTTTCAAAAATATCATAAGAATAACCCAGAGGAAAAAATTCGTCAAAAATATCTCCTTCGAGAGAATTCAAATCCACATGGGATTCAAGTATTACAATTATACACCTTGTTCCGAACTTTCAGTCCAATCAAATCAAACGGTTTTCATGTAAAAAAATATATGATCCAATTTGTTTAAATCACACGAAGCTATCAAGAAATCAATTGAATCCGAGCAACAGGTATCACCATCAATTGGAAACGATTAAAACAAAGCCTTCCTCATTATCATAGAAATTGATTGGGAAATATGATGGCAGTGACATAATTGTTCGGATCTCAAGGTGCATAATATTAAATAATAACCAATACAAAGAGATAAGTTGATATGAGTAGCTCATCCATCAACGCGGAAACACATAGCGCGTTCGTCTAGTATTAAAGACTCGAATGTGATATGGAGTTATTGGATAGTTGTCGGTTCGAATGTCAGTTGCTGTCTGGGTTCTTTTTTTTTCTCTGTTGGGGACGCAAATTCCACATCAAATTTGAAGATGATGATCTTTTCTCTTGATATCGAAAACTTTTTCTGAAAGACATCACAACTCTATAACTGGATTGTAGATAATGAGGATGATACCCAAATTCCTGACGTCAGAGAAGACTGAAAATGCTCCTCTCAGTTTCATGAAACCAGATCGAATGTTTCCGTCTTCCAGAGGCCGTGAGTCATGACGTAGGCAAACCAATACTCTATGGAAACATGTGAGAATCGAGTAATGTCTACGTCACGACTCAAAAAAGAGTGAGCCGGGTCCTGAACCAAAATGAATGTATTTTAATTTCTGAAATTATTGGTGGTTTGATTTTTAGTTTTCTCTGAAATTGGGAAAATGAATGACTTCCCCGTTCGTGAAAATCTAGTTTCGGGGTTGTGATGTCTTCTACTACGTTCATGGAGTGATTAGTTGTTTCTTGGGTTCTTATTTTCTTCTTTCGAGAATGAAAGTTCAAATTCAAATTCCAAGACAAATTTGTTTACCTTGTGATATTGTAAATTTGACTTGGAGTTCCAGTTGAAGTTCTACAACACTTACCTGTCTTCATATTCCAGAGAAACTGATGTTTGTCATAGACAATATACTGAGATGTTTGTACCGAGTGGGAATAATCATAGCCATAACACGAGGGGTGGTAAAAATATTTGCAGAGGTTTTGATAGAGTAAACGATCGAGATCCTATCCATGCAGGAACATATATTATTCAATAGTCTACCAGAAAAATCGAGAGACTGGTCAAGACATGTTTTCAACTCAGAATGGAATGGTTTTCACTGATACAATAGATTTTGAAAGAGCAAGAAACTGCAGATGTACATTCTGTTTCAGTGAAATCCGATCAGAATGTCAAGACCATATTATTATATCCAAGCAACATGTTCGCAAACACATATGATTTCTGATATCACTAGGGAAACGTGGGACTTGGTTGTGAGATGAGCTCAGAAGTATGAAAATCTAGAATGAAGAATATTCTGCCAGCTCGATTCACATCTGAGGACCTTGGATCACTCTGAACGCGTCGAAACGTCACTGTCTTATTCATAATTTGTTTCATTCATCTTTCAGTTCAATCGTTCTGAATTAATTGGAGACACCTTGTAACTTGGATTTAATTGATCGATTTTCAAAAAATTACAATAATCATGTGTTATCTTCGATATTTTCCATTCGAGTGTGATAATAATCACTGAAAATGTGTAAGATAGGTCTTTTCGTATTCAGTGAACATTTCAAGGAGTTCGGAAAATTTCATTCCTCCAGTTATTTTTCCCTCGTGTTTTTCCTTTTGAAATTTTCCAAATTTTAGAAATTTCCCGAAAAAAACGTCCCATCGAATTGTCTCAGAAACAACTACAACCTGGTCTGGTGTGACTCCTGTATGCGAACAAAGTTTAGAGTCGATCAGTTCATGTCTGACCTGTATGCCGCGTACAAAATTACATAATTGAAGAAACAAAAACAACAAAACAACAGAAACGAAGCTCACATTTTTTCGGTATGAAAAAATGGGAATCTTCGCTACGCTCATTCAATCACAATTCTCGTGTTCCTATAGATTTGAAGTAGGCCTACTCACCAAGCGCGTCTCTGCGGTGAAAGCTTCACTTGCTGTTCATATTTGATCACAATCATCATAATTATATACGGTGAGTCCAGACACCATTATCTGTGCACTGTTGTGCGGGAGATGACGCGATACTCGTCCATCTCGTCTGACGCACAACCACAGCTTCCCCGATCTGTGCATGTACACCATTATCTGTGCACTGTTGTGCGGGAGATGACGCGATACTCGTCCATCTCGTCTGACGCACAACCACAGCTTCCCCGATCTGTGCATGTACACCATTATCTGTGCACTGTTGTGCGGGAGATGACGCGATACTCGTCCATCTCGTCTGACGCACAACCACAGCTTCCCCGATCTGTGCATGTACACCATTATCTGTGCACTGTTGTGCGGGAGATGACGCGATACTCGTCCATCTCGTCTGACGCACAACCACAGCTTCCCCGATCTGTGCATGTACACCATTATCTGTGCACTGTTGTGCGGGAGATGACGCGATACTCGTCCATCTCGTCTGACGCACAACCACAGCTTCCCCGATCTGTGCATGTACACCATTATCTGTGCACTGTTGTGCGGGAGATGACGCGATACTCGTCCATCTCGTCTGACGCACAACCACAGCTTCCCCGATCTGTGCATGTACACCATTATCTGTGCACTGTTGTGCGGGAGATGACGCGATACTCGTCCATCTCGTCTGACGCACAACCACAGCTTCCCCGATCTGTGCATGTACACCATTACCTGTGCACTGTTGTGCGGGAGATGACGCGATACTCGTCCATCTCGTCTGACGCACAACCACAGCTTCCCCGATCTGTGCATGTACACCATTACCTGTGCACTGTTGTGCGGGAGATGACGCGATACTCGTCCATCTCGTCTGACGCACAACCACAGCTTCCCCGATCTGTGCATGTACACCATTATCTGTGCACTGTTGTGCGGGAGATGACGCGATACTCGTCCATCTCGTCTGACGCACAACCACAGCTTCCCCGATCTGTGCATGTACATCATTATCTGTGCACTGTTGTGCGGGAGATGACGCGATACTCGTCCATCTCGTCTGACGCACAACCACAGCTTCCCCGATCTGTGCATGTACATCATTATCTGTGCACTGTTGTGCGGGAGATGACGCGATACTCGTCCATCTCGTCTGACGCACAACCACAGCTTCCCCGATCTGTGCATGTACACCATTATCTGTGCACTGTTGTGCGGGAGATGACGCGATACTCGTCCATCTCGTCTGACGCACAACCACAGCTTCCCCGATCTGTGCATGTACACCATTATCTGTGCACTGTTGTGCGGGAGATGACGCGATACTCGTCCATCTCGTCTGACGCACAACCACAGCTTCCCCGATCTGTGCATGTACACCATTACCTGTGCACTGTTGTGCGGGAGATGACGCGATACTCGTCCATCTCGTCTGACGCACAACCACAGCTTCCCCGATCTGTGCATGTACACCATTACCTGTGCACTGTTGTGCGGGAGATGACGCGATACTCGTCCATCTCGTCTGACGCACAACCACAGCTTCCCCGATCTGTGCATGTACACCATTATCTGTGCACTGTTGTGCGGGAGATGACGCGATACTCGTCCATCTCGTCTGACGCACAACCACAGCTTCCCCGATCTGTGCATGTACACCATTACCTGTGCACTGTTGTGCGGGAGATGACGCGATACTCGTCCATCTCGTCTGACGCACAACCACAGCTTCCCCGATCTGTGCATGTACACCATCACCTGTGCACTGTTGTGCGGGAGATGACGCGATACTCGTCCATCTCGTCTGACGCACAACCACAGCTTCCCCGATCTGTGCATGTACACCATTACCTGTGCACTGTTGTGCGGGAGATGACGCGATACTCGTCCATCTCGTTTGACGCACAACCACAGCTTCCCCGATCTGTGCATGTACACCATTACCTGTGCACTGTTGTGCGGGAGATGACGCGATACTCGTCCATCTCGTCTGACGCACAACCACAGCTTCCCCGATCTGTGCATGTACACCATTACCTGTGCACTGTTGTGCGGGAGATGACGCGATACTCGTCCATCTCGTCTGACGCACAACCACAGCTTCCCCGATCTGTGCATGTACACCATTATCTGTGCACTGTTGTGCGGGAGATGACGCGATACTCGTCCATCTCGTCTGACGCACAACCACAGCTTCCCCGATCTGTGCATGTACACCATTACCTGTGCACTGTTGTGCGGGAGATGACGCGATACTCGTCCATCTCGTCTGACGCACAACCACAGCTTCCCCGATCTGTGCATGTACACCATTACCTGTGCACTGTTGTGCGGGAGATGACGCGATACTCGTCCATCTCGTCTGACGCACAACCACAGCTTCCCCGATCTGTGCATGTACACCATTACCTGTGCACTGTTGTGCGGGAGATGTCGCGATACTCGTCCATCTCGTCTGACGCACAACCACAGCTTCCCCGATCTGTGCATGTACACCATTACCTGTGCACTGTTGTGCGGGAGATGACGCGATACTCGTCCATCTCGTCTGACGCACAACCACAGCTTCCCCGATCTGTGCATGTACACCATTATCTGTGCACTGTTGTGCGGGAGATGACGCGATACTCGTCCATCTCGTCTGACGCACAACCACAGCTTCCCCGATCTGTGCATGTACACCATTATCTGTGCACTGTTGTGCGGGAGATGACGCGATACTCGTCCATCTCGTCTGACGCACAACCACAGCTTCCCCGATCTGTGCATGTACACCATTACCTGTGCACTGTTGTGCGGGAGATGACGCGATACTCGTCCATCTCGTCTGACGCACAACCACAGCTTCCCCGATCTGTGCATGTACACCATTATCTGTGCACTGTTGTGCGGGAGATGACGCGATACTCGTCCATCTCGTCTGACGCACAACCACAGCTTCCCCGATCTGTGCATGTACACCATTATCTGTGCACTGTTGTGCGGGAGATGACGCGATACTCGTCCATCTCGTCTGACGCACAACCACAGCTTCCCCGATCTGTGCATGTACACCATTACCTGTGCACTGTTGTGCGGGAGATGTCGCGATACTCGTCCATCTCGTCTGACGCACGACCACAGCTTCCCCGATCTGTGCATGTACACCATTACCTGTGCACTGTTGTGCGGGAGATGACGCGATACTCGTCCATCTCGTCTGACGCACAACCACAGCTTCCCCGATCTGTGCATGTACACCATTATCTGTGCACTGTTGTGCGGGAGATGACGCGATACTCGTCCATCTCGTCTGACGCACAACCACAGCTTCCCCGATCTGTGCATGTACACCATTACCTGTGCACTGTTGTGCGGGAGATGACGCGATACTCGTCCATCTCGTCTGACGCACAACCACAGCTTCCCCGATCTGTGCATGTACACCATTACCTGTGCACTGTTGTGCGGGAGATGACGCGATACTCGTCCATCTCGTCTGACGCACAACCACAGCTTCCCCGATCTGTGCATGTACACCATTACCTGTGCACTGTTGTGCGGGAGATGTCGCGATACTCGTCCATCTCGTCTGACGCACAACCACAGCTTCCCCGATCTGTGCATGTACACCATTACCTGTGCACTGTTGTGCGGGAGATGTCGCGATACTCGTCCATCTCGTCTGACGCACAACCACAGCTTCCCCGATCTGTGCATGTACACCATTATCTGTGCACTGTTGTGCGGGAGATGACGCGAGACTCGTCCATCTCGTCTGACGCACAACCACAGCTTCCCCGATCTGTGCATGTACACCATTATCTGTGCACTGTTGTGCGGGAGATGTCGCGATACTCGTCCATCTCGTCTGACGCACAACCACAGCTTCCCCGATCTGTGCATGTACACCATTACCTGTGCACTGTTGTGCGGGAGATGACGCGATACTCGTCCATCTCGTCTGACGCACAACCACAGCTTCCCCGATCTGTGCATGTACACCATTACCTGTGCACTGTTGTGCGTGAGATGACGCGATACTCGTCCATCTCGTCTGACGCACAACCACAGCTTCCCCGATCTGTGCATGTACACCATTATCTGTGCACTGTTGTGCGTGAGATGACGCGATACTCGTCCATCTCGTCTGACGCACAACCACAGCTTCCCCGATCTGTGCATGTACACCATTATCTGTGCACTGTTGTGCGGGAGATGACGCGATACTCGTCCATCTCGTCTGACGCACAACCACAGCTTCCCCGATCTGTGCATGTACACCATTACCTGTGCACTGTTGTGCGGGAGATGACGCGATACTCGTCCATCTCGTCTGACGCACAACCACAGCTTCCCCGATCTGTGCATGTACACCATTACCTGTGCACTGTTGTGCGGGAGATGACGCGATACTCGTCCATCTCGTCTGACGCACAACCACAGCTTCCCCGATCTGTGCATGTACACCATTATCTGTGCACTGTTGTGCGGGAGATGACGCGATACTCGTCCATCTCGTCTGACGCACAACCACAGCTTCCCCGATCTGTGCATGTACACCATTATCTGTGCACTGTTGTGCGGGAGATGACGCGATACTCGTCCATCTCGTCTGACGCACAACCACAGCTTCCCCGATCTGTGCATGTACACCATTATCTGTGCACTGTTGTGCGGGAGATGACGCGATACTCGTCCATCTCGTCTGACGCACAACCACAGCTTCCCCGATCTGTACATGTACACCATTACCTGTGCACTGTTGTGCGGGAGATGACGCGATACTCGTCCATCTCGTCTGACGCACAACCACAGCTTCCCCGATCTGTGCATGTACACCATTATCTGTGCACTGTTGTGCGGGAGATGACGCGATACTCGTCCATCTCGTCTGACGCACAACCACAGCTTCCCCGATCTGTGCATGTACACCATTATCTGTGCACTGTTGTGCGGGAGATGACGCGATACTCGTCCATCTCGTCTGACGCACAACCACAGCTTCCCCGATCTGTGCATGTACACCATTATCTGTGCACTGTTGTGCGGGAGATGACGCGATACTCGTCCATCTCGTCTGACGCACAACCACAGCTTCCCCGATCTGTGCATGTACACCATTATCTGTGCACTGTTGTGCGGGAGATGACGCGATACTCGTCCATCTCGTCTGACGCACAACCACAGCTTCCCCGATCTGTGCATGTACACCATTATCTGTGCACTGTTGTGCGGGAGATGACGCGATACTCGTCCATCTCGTCTGACGCACAACCACAGCTTCCCCGATCTGTGCATGTACACCATTATCTGTGCACTGTTGTGCGGGAGATGACGCGATACTCGTCCATCTCGTCTGACGCACAACCACAGCTTCCCCGATCTGTGCATGTACACCATTACCTGTGCACTGTTGTGCGGGAGATGACGCGATACTCGTCCATCTCTTCTGACGCACAACCACAGCTTCCCCGATCTGTGCATGTACACCATTACCTGTGCACTGTTGTGCGGGAGATGACGCGATACTCGTCCATCTCGTCTGACGCACAACCACAGCTTCCCCGATCTGTGCATGTACACCATTATCTGTGCACTGTTGTGCGGGAGATGACGCGATACTCGTCCATCTCGTCTGACGCACAACCACAGCTTCCCCGATCTGTGCATGTACATCATTATCTGTGCACTGTTGTGCGGGAGATGACGCGATACTCGTCCATCTCGTCTGACGCACAACCACAGCTTCCCCGATCTGTGCATGTACATCATTATCTGTGCACTGTTGTGCGGGAGATGACGCGATACTCGTCCATCTCGTCTGACGCACAACCACAGCTTCCCCGATCTGTGCATGTACACCATTATCTGTGCACTGTTGTGCGGGAGATGACGCGATACTCGTCCATCTCGTCTGACGCACAACCACAGCTTCCCCGATCTGTGCATGTACACCATTATCTGTGCACTGTTGTGCGGGAGATGACGCGATACTCGTCCATCTCGTCTGACGCACAACCACAGCTTCCCCGATCTGTGCATGTACACCATTACCTGTGCACTGTTGTGCGGGAGATGACGCGATACTCGTCCATCTCGTCTGACGCACAACCACAGCTTCCCCGATCTGTGCATGTACACCATTACCTGTGCACTGTTGTGCGGGAGATGACGCGATACTCGTCCATCTCGTCTGACGCACAACCACAGCTTCCCCGATCTGTGCATGTACACCATTATCTGTGCACTGTTGTGCGGGAGATGACGCGATACTCGTCCATCTCGTCTGACGCACAACCACAGCTTCCCCGATCTGTGCATGTACACCATTACCTGTGCACTGTTGTGCGGGAGATGACGCGATACTCGTCCATCTCGTCTGACGCACAACCACAGCTTCCCCGATCTGTGCATGTACACCATCACCTGTGCACTGTTGTGCGGGAGATGACGCGATACTCGTCCATCTCGTCTGACGCACAACCACAGCTTCCCCGATCTGTGCATGTACACCATTACCTGTGCACTGTTGTGCGGGAGATGACGCGATACTCGTCCATCTCGTTTGACGCACAACCACAGCTTCCCCGATCTGTGCATGTACACCATTACCTGTGCACTGTTGTGCGGGAGATGACGCGATACTCGTCCATCTCGTCTGACGCACAACCACAGCTTCCCCGATCTGTGCATGTACACCATTACCTGTGCACTGTTGTGCGGGAGATGACGCGATACTCGTCCATCTCGTCTGACGCACAACCACAGCTTCCCCGATCTGTGCATGTACACCATTATCTGTGCACTGTTGTGCGGGAGATGACGCGATACTCGTCCATCTCGTCTGACGCACAACCACAGCTTCCCCGATCTGTGCATGTACACCATTACCTGTGCACTGTTGTGCGGGAGATGACGCGATACTCGTCCATCTCGTCTGACGCACAACCACAGCTTCCCCGATCTGTGCATGTACACCATTACCTGTGCACTGTTGTGCGGGAGATGACGCGATACTCGTCCATCTCGTCTGACGCACAACCACAGCTTCCCCGATCTGTGCATGTACACCATTATCTGTGCACTGTTGTGCGGGAGATGACGCGATACTCGTCCATCTCGTCTGACGCACAACCACAGCTTCCCCGATCTGTGCATGTACACCATTACCTGTGCACTGTTGTGCGGGAGATGACGCGATACTCGTCCATCTCGTCTGACGCACAACCACAGCTTCCCCGATCTGTGCATGTACACCATTACCTGTGCACTGTTGTGCGGGAGATGACGCGATACTCGTCCATCTCGTCTGACGCACAACCACAGCTTCCCCGATCTGTGCATGTACACCATTACCTGTGCACTGTTGTGCGGGAGATGACGCGATACTCGTCCATCTCGTCTGACGCACAACCACAGCTTCCCCGATCTGTGCATGTACACCATTACCTGTGCACTGTTGTGCGGGATATGACGCGATACTCGTCCATCTCGTCTGACGCACAACCACAGCTTCCCCGATCTGTGCATGTACACCATTACCTGTGCACTGTTGTGCGGGAGATGACGCGATACTCGTCCATCTCGTCTGACGCACAACCACAGCTTCCCCGATCTGTGCATGTACACAATTACCTGTGCACTGTTGTGCGGGAGATGACGCGATACTCGTCCATCTCGTCTGACGCAAAACCACAGCTTCCCCGATCTGTGCATGTACACCATTATCTGTGCACTGTTGTGCGGGAGATGTCGCGATACTCGTCCATCTCGTCTGACGCACAACCACAGCTTCCCCGATCTGTGCATGTACACCATTATCTGTGCACTGTTGTGCGGGAGATGACGCGATACTCGTCCATCTCGTCTGACGCACAACCACAGCTTCCCCGATCTGTGCATGTACACCATTATCTGTGCACTGTTGTGCGGGAGATGACGCGATACTCGTCCATCTCGTCTGACGCACAACCACAGCTTCCCCGATCTGTGCATGTACACCATTATCTGTGCACTGTTGTGCGGGAGATGACGCGATACTCGTCCATCTCGTCTGACGCACAACCACAGCTTCCCCGATCTGTGCATGTACACCATTACCTGTGCACTGTTGTGCGGGAGATGACGCGATACTCGTCCATCTCGTCTGACGCACAACCACAGCTTCCCCGATCTGTGCATGTACACCATTATCTGTGCACTGTTGTGCGGGAGATGACGCGATACTCGTCCATCTCGTCTGACGCACAACCACAGCTTCCCCGATCTGTGCATGTACACCATTATCTGTGCACTGTTGTGCGGGAGATGACGCGATACTCGTCCATCTCGTCTGACGCACAACCACAGCTTGCCCGATCTGTGCATGTACACCATTACCTGTGCACTGTTGTGCGGGAGATGACGCGATACTCGTCCATCTCGTCTGACGCACAACCACAGCTTCCCCGATCTGTGCATGTACACCATTATCTGTGCACTGTTGTGCGGGAGATGACGCGATACTCGTCCATCTCGTCTGACGCACAACCACAGCTTCCCCGATCTGTGCATGTACACCATTATCTGTGCACTGTTGTGCGGGAGATGACGCGATACTCGTCCATCTCGTCTGACGCACAACCACAGCTTCCCCGATCTGTGCATGTACACCATTATCTGTGCACTGTTGTGCGGGAGATGACGCGATACTCGTCCATCTCGTCTGACGCACAACCACAGCTTCCCCGATCTGTGCATGTACACCATTATCTGTGCACTGTTGTGCGGGAGATGACGCGATACTCGTCCATCTCGTCTGACGCACAACCACAGCTTCCCCGATCTGTGCATGTACACCATTATCTGTGCACTGTTGTGCGGGAGATGTCGCGATACTCGTCCATCTCGTCTGACGCACAACCACAGCTTCCCCGATCTGTGCATGTACACCATTATCTGTGCACTGTTGTGCGGGAGATGACGCGATACTCGTCCATCTCGTCTGACGCACAACCACATCTTCCCCGATCTGTGCATGTACACCATTATCTGTGCACTGTTGTGCGGGAGATGACGCGATACTCGTCCATCTCGTCTGACGCACAACCACAGCTTCCCCGATCTGTGCATGTACACCATTACCTGTGCACTGTTGTGCGGGAGATGACGCGATACTCGTCCATCTCGTCTGACGCACAACCACAGCTTGCCCGATCTGTGCATGTACACCATTATCTGTGCACTGTTGTGCGGGAGATGACGCGATACTCGTCCATCTCGTCTGACGCACAACCACAGCTTCCCCGATCTGTGCATGTACACCATTATCTGTGCACTGTTGTGCGGGAGATGACGCGATACTCGTCCATCTCGTCTGACGCACAACCACAGCTTGCCCGATCTGTGCATGTACACCATTATCTGTGCACTGTTGTGCGGGAGATGACGCGATACTCGTCCATCTCGTCTGACGCACAACCACAGCTTCCCCGATCTGTGCATGTACACCATTATCTGTGCACTGTTGTGCGGGAGATGACGCGATACTTGTCCATCTCGTCTGACGCACAACCACAGCTGCCCCGATCTGTGCATGTACACCATTATCTGTGCACTGTTGTGCGGGAGATGACGCGATACTTGTCCATCTCGTCTGACGCACAACCACAGCTGCCCCGATCTGTGCATGTACACCATTATCTGTGCACTGTTGTGCGGGAGATGACGCGATACTTGTCCATCTCGTCTGACGCACAACCACAGCTTCCCCGATCTGTGCATGTACACCATTATCTGTGCACTGTTGTGCGGGAGATGACGCGATACTTGTCCATCTCGTCTGACGCACAACCACAGCTTCCCCGATCTGTGCATGTACACCATTATCTGTGCACTGTTGTGCGGGAGATGACGCGATACTCGTCCATCTCGTCTGACGCACAACCACAGCTTCCCCGATCTGTGCATGTACACCATTACCTGTGCACTGTTGTGCGGGAGATGACGCGATACTCGTCCATCTCGTCTGACGCACAACCACAGCTTCCCCGATCTGTGCATGTACACCATTACCTGTGCACTGTTGTGCGGGAGATGACGCGATACTCGTCCATCTCGTCTGAAGCACAACCACAGCTTCCCCGATCTGTGCATGTACACCATTACCTGTGCACTGTTGTGCGGGAGATGACGCGATACTCGTCCATCTCGTCTGACGCAAAACCACAGCTTCCCCGATCTGTGCATGTACACCATTATCTGTGCACTGTTGTGCGGGAGATGTCGCGATACTCGTCCATCTCGTCTGACGCACAACCACAGCTTCCCCGATCTGTGCATGTACACCATTATCTGTGCACTGTTGTGCGGGAGATGACGCGATACTCGTCCATCTCGTCTGACGCACAACCACAGCTTCCCCGATCTGTGCATGTACACCATTATCTGTGCACTGTTGTGCGGGAGATGACGCGATACTCGTCCATCTCGTCTGACGCACAACCACAGCTTCCCCGATCTGTGCATGTACACCATTATCTGTGCACTGTTGTGCGGGAGATGACGCGATACTCGTCCATCTCGTCTGACGCACAACCACAGCTTCCCCGATCTGTGCATGTACACCATTACCTGTGCACTGTTGTGCGGGAGATGACGCGATACTCGTCCATCTCGTCTGACGCACAACCACAGCTTCCCCGATCTGTGCATGTACACCATTATCTGTGCACTGTTGTGCGGGAGATGACGCGATACTCGTCCATCTCGTCTGACGCACAACCACAGCTTCCCCGATCTGTGCATGTACACCATTATCTGTGCACTGTTGTGCGGGAGATGACGCGATACTCGTCCATCTCGTCTGACGCACAACCACAGCTTGCCCGATCTGTGCATGTACACCATTACCTGTGCACTGTTGTGCGGGAGATGACGCGATACTCGTCCATCTCGTCTGACGCACAACCACAGCTTCCCCGATCTGTGCATGTACACCATTATCTGTGCACTGTTGTGCGGGAGATGACGCGATACTCGTCCATCTCGTCTGACGCACAACCACAGCTTCCCCGATCTGTGCATGTACACCATTATCTGTGCACTGTTGTGCGGGAGATGACGCGATACTCGTCCATCTCGTCTGACGCACAACCACAGCTTCCCCGATCTGTGCATGTACACCATTATCTGTGCACTGTTGTGCGGGAGATGACGCGATACTCGTCCATCTCGTCTGACGCACAACCACAGCTTCCCCGATCTGTGCATGTACACCATTATCTGTGCACTGTTGTGCGGGAGATGACGCGATACTCGTCCATCTCGTCTGACGCACAACCACAGCTTCCCCGATCTGTGCATGTACACCATTATCTGTGCACTGTTGTGCGGGAGATGTCGCGATACTCGTCCATCTCGTCTGACGCACAACCACAGCTTCCCCGATCTGTGCATGTACACCATTATCTGTGCACTGTTGTGCGGGAGATGACGCGATACTCGTCCATCTCGTCTGACGCACAACCACAGCTTCCCCGATCTGTGCATGTACACCATTATCTGTGCACTGTTGTGCCGGAGATGACGCGATACTCGTCCATCTCGTCTGACGCACAACCACAGCTTCCCCGATCTGTGCATGTACACCATTACCTGTGCACTGTTGTGCGGGAGATGACGCGATACTCGTCCATCTCGTCTGACGCACAACCACAGCTTGCCCGATCTGTGCATGTACACCATTATCTGTGCACTGTTGTGCGGGAGATGACGCGATACTCGTCCATCTCGTCTGACGCACAACCACAGCTTCCCCGATCTGTGCATGTACACCATTATCTGTGCACTGTTGTGCGGGAGATGACGCGATACTCGTCCATCTCGTCTGACGCACAACCACAGCTTGCCCGATCTGTGCATGTACACCATTATCTGTGCACTGTTGTGCGGGAGATGACGCGATACTCGTCCATCTCGTCTGACGCACAACCACAGCTTCCCCGATCTGTGCATGTACACCATTATCTGTGCACTGTTGTGCGGGAGATGACGCGATACTTGTCCATCTCGTCTGACGCACAACCACAGCTGCCCCGATCTGTGCATGTACACCATTATCTGTGCACTGTTGTGCGGGAGATGACGCGATACTTGTCCATCTCGTCTGACGCACAACCACAGCTGCCCCGATCTGTGCATGTACACCATTATCTGTGCACTGTTGTGCGGGAGATGACGCGATACTTGTCCATCTCGTCTGACGCACAACCACAGCTTCCCCGATCTGTGCATGTACACCATTATCTGTGCACTGTTGTGCGGGAGATGACGCGATACTTGTCCATCTCGTCTGACGCACAACCACAGCTTCCCCGATCTGTGCATGTACACCATTATCTGTGCACTGTTGTGCGGGAGATGACGCGATACTCGTCCATCTCGTCTGACGCACAACCACAGCTTCCCCGATCTGTGCATGTACACCATTATCTGTGCACTGTTGAGCGGGAGATGTCGCGATACTCGTCCATCTCGTCTGACGCACAACCACAGCTTCCCCGATCTGTGCATGTACACCATTATCTGTGCACTGTTGTGCGGGAGATGACGCGATACTTGTCCATCTCGTCTGACGCACAACCACAGCTGCCCCGATCTGTGCATGTACACCATTATCTGTGCACTGTTGAGCGGGAGATGTCGCGATACTCGTCCATCTCGTCTGACGCACAACCACAGCTTCCCCGATCTGTGCATGTACACCATTATCTGTGCACTGTTGTGCGGGAGATGACGCGATACTCGTCCATCTCGTCTGACGCACAACCACAGCTTCCCCGATCTGTGCATGTACACCATTATCTGTGCACTGTTGTGCGGGAGATGACGCGATACTCGTCCATCTCGTCTGACGCACAACCACAGCTTGCCCGATCTGTGCATGTACACCATTATCTGTGCACTGTTGTGCGGGAGATGACGCGATACTCGTCCATCTCGTCTGACGCACAACCACAGCTTCCCCGATCTGTGCATGTACACCATTATCTGTGCACTGTTGTGCGGGAGATGACGCGATACTCGTCCATCTCGTCTGACGCACAACCACAGCTTGCCCGATCTGTGCATGTACACCATTATCTGTGCACTGTTGTGCGGGAGATGACGCGATACTCGTCCATCTCGTCTGACGCACAACCACAGCTTCCCCGATCTGTGCATGTACACCATTATCTGTGCACTGTTGTGCGGGAGATGACGCGATACTCGTCCATCTCGTCTGACGCACAACCACAGCTTCCCCGATCTGTGCATGTACACCATTATCTGTGCACTGTTGTGCGGGAGATGACGCGATACTCGTCCATCTCGTCTGACGCACAACCACAGCTTCCCCGATCTGTGCATGTACACCATTACCTG
Organism: Brachyptera risi; assembly: GCA_964007535.1. Classification (NCBI taxonomy): domain Eukaryota; kingdom Metazoa; phylum Arthropoda; class Insecta; order Plecoptera; family Taeniopterygidae; genus Brachyptera; species Brachyptera risi. Next base: position 36,814,754 of record OZ023334.1, on the reverse strand, counting down.
TGCACTGTTGTGCGGGAGATGACGCGATACTCGTCCATCTCGTCTGACGCACAACCACAGCATCCCCGATCTGTGCATGTACACCATTATCTGTGCACTGTTGTGCGGGAGATGACGCGATACTCGTCCATCTCGTCTGACGCACAACCACAGCTTCCCCGATCTGTGCATGTACACCATTATCTGTGCACTGTTGTGCGGGAGATGACGCGATACTCGTCCATCTCGTCTGACGCACAACAACAGCTTCCCCGATCTGTGCATGTACACCATTATCTGTGCACTGTTGTGCGGGAGATGACGCGATACTCGTCCATCTCGTCTGACGCACAACCACAGCTTCCCCGATCTGTGCATGTACACCATTATCTGTGCACTGTTGTGCGGGAGATGACGCGATACTCGTCCATCTCGTCTGACGCACAACCACAGCTTCCCCGATCTGTGCATGTACACCATTATCTGTGCACTGTTGTGCGGGAGATGACGCGATACTCGTCCATCTCGTCTGACGCACAACCACAGCTTCCCCGATCTGTGCATGTACACCATTATCTGTGCACTGTTGTGCGGGAGATGACGCGATACTCGTCCATCTCGTCTGACGCACAACCACAGCTTTCCCGATCTGTGCATGTACACCATTATCTGTGCACTGTTGTGCGGGAGATGACGCGATACTCGTCCATCTCGTCTGACGCACAACCACAGCTTCCCCGATCTGTGCATGTACACCATTATCTGTGCACTGTTGTGCGGGAGATGACGCGATACTCGTCCATCTCGTCTGACGCACAACCACAGCTTCCCCGATCTGTGCATGTACACCATTATCTGTGCACTGTTGTGCGGGAGATGACGCGATACTCGTCCATCTCGTCTGACGCACAACAACAGCTTCCCCGATCTGTGCATGTACACCATTACCTGTGCACTGTTGTGCGGGAGATGACGCGATACTCGTCCATCTCGTCTGACGCACAACCACAGCTTCCCCGATCTGTGCATGTACACCATTATCTGTGCACTGTTGTGCGGGAGATGACGCGATACTCGTCCATCTCGTCTGACGCACAACCACAGCTTCCCCGATCTGTGCATGTACACCATTATCTGTGCACTGTTGTGCGGGAGATGACGCGATACTCGTCCATCTCGTCTGACGCACAACCACAGCTTACCCGATCTGTGCATGTACACCATTATCTGTGCACTGTTGTGCGGGAGATGACGCGATACTCGTCCATCTCGTCTGACGCACAACCACAGCTTGCCCGATCTGTGCATGTACACCATTATCTGTGCACTGTTGTGCGGGAGATGACGCGATACTCGTCCATCTCGTCTGACGCACAACCACAGCTTGCCCGATCTGTGCATGTACACCATTACCTGTGCACTGTTGTGCGGGAGATGACGCGATACTCGTCCATCTCGTCTGACGCACAACCACAGCTTCCCCGATCTGTGCATGTACACCATTATCTGTGCACTGTTGTGCGGGAGATGACGCGATACTCGTCCATCTCGTCTGACGCACAACCACAGCTTCCCCGATCTGTGCATGTACACCATTATCTGTGCACTGTTGTGCGGGAGATGTCGCGATACTCGTCCATCTCGTCTGACGCACAACCACAGCTTCCCCGATCTGTGCATGTACACCATTATCTGTGCACTGTTGTGCGGGAGATGACGCGATACTCGTCCATCTCGTCTGACGCACAACCACAGCTTCCCCGATCTGTGCATGTACACCATTATCTGTGCACTGTTGTGCGGGAGATGACGCGATACTCGTCCATCTCGTCTGACGCACAACCACAGCTTCCCCGATCTGTGCATGTACACCATTATCTGTGCACTGTTGTGCGGGAGATGACGCGATACTCGTCCATCTCGTCTGACGCACAACCACAGCTTCCCCGATCTGTGCATGTACACCATTATCTGTGCACTGTTGTGCGGGAGATGACGCGATACTCGTCCATCTCGTCTGACGCACAACCAAAGCTTGCCCGATCTGTGCATGTACACCATTACCTGTGCACTGTTGTGCGGGAGATGACGCGATACTCGTCCATCTCGTCTGACGCACAACCACAGCTTCCCCGATCTGTGCATGTACACCATTATCTGTGCACTGTTGTGCGGGAGATGACGCGATACTTGTCCATCTCGTCTGACGCACAACCACAGCTTCCCCGATCTGTGCATGTACACCATTATCTGTGCACTGTTGTGCGGGAGATGACGCGATACTCGTCCATCTCGTCTGACGCACAACCACAGCTTCCCCGATCTGTGCATGTACACCATTACCTGTGCACTGTTGTGCGGGAGATGACGCGATACTCGTCCATCTCGTCTGACGCACAACCACAGCTTCCCCGATCTGTGCATGTACACCATTATCTGTGCACTGTTGTGCGGGAGATGACGCGATACTCGTCCATCTCGTCTGACGCACAACAACAGCTTCCCCGATCTGTGCATGTACACCATTATCTGTGCACTGTTGTGCGGGAGATGACGCGATACTCGTCCATCTCGTCTGACGCACAACAACAGCTTCCCCGATCTGTGCATGTACACCATTATCTGTGCACTGTTGTGCGGGAGATGACGCGATACTCGTCCATCTCGTCTGACGCACAACCACAGCTTCCCCGATCTGTGCATGTACACCATTATCTGTGCACTGTTGTGCGGGAGATGACGCGATACTCGTCCATCTCGTCTGACGCACAACAACAGCTTCCCCGATCTGTGCATGTACACCATTATCTGTGCACTGTTGTGCGGGAGATGACGCGATACTCGTCCATCTCGTCTGACGCACAACCACAGCTTCCCCGATCTGTGCATGTACACCATTATCTGTGCACTGTTGTGCGGGAGATGTCGCGATACTCGTCCATCTCGTCTGACGCACAACCACAGCTTCCCCGATCTGTGCATGTACACCATTATCTGTGCACTGTTGTGCGGGAGATGACGCGATACTCGTCCATCTCGTCTGACGCACAACCACAGCTTCCCCGATCTGTGCATGTACACCATTATCTGTGCACTGTTGTGCGGGAGATGACGCGATACTCGTCCATCTCGTCTGACGCACAACCACAGCTTCCCCGATCTGTGCATGTACACCATTATCTGTGCACTGTTGTGCGGGAGATGACGCGATACTCGTCCATCTCGTCTGACGCACAACCACAGCTTCCCCGATCTGTGCATGTACACCATTATCTGTGCACTGTTGTGCGGGAGATGACGCGATACTCGTCCATCTCGTCTGACGCACAACCACAGCTTCCCCGATCTGTGCATGTACACCATTATCTGTGCACTGTTGTGCGGGAGATGACGCGATACTCGTCCATCTCTTCTGACGCACAACCACAGCTTCCCCGATCTGTGCATGTACACCATTATCTGTGCACTGTTGTGCGGGAGATGACGCGATACTCGTCCATCTCGTCTGACGCACAACCACAGCTTCCCCGATCTGTGCATGTACACCATTATCTGTGCACTGTTGTGCGGGAGATGACGCGATACTCGTCCATCTCGTCTGACGCACAACCACAGCTTCCCCGATCTGTGCATGTACACCATTACCTGTGCACTGTTGTGCGGGAGATGACGCGATACTCGTCCATCTCGTCTGACGCACAACCACAGCTTCCCCGATCTGTGCATGTACACCATTACCTGTGCACTGTTGTGCGGGAGATGACGCGATACTCGTCCATCTCGTCTGACGCACAACCACAGCTTCCCCGATCTGTGCATGTACACCATTATCTGTGCACTGTTGTGCGGGAGATGACGCGATACTCGTCCATCTCGTCTGACGCACAACCACAGCTTCCCCGATCTGTGCATGTACACCATTATCTGTGCACTGTTGTGCGGGAGATGACGCGATACTCGTCCATCTCGTCTGACGCACAACAACAGCTTCCCCGATCTGTGCATGTACACCATTATCTGTGCACTGTTGTGCGGGAGATGACGCGATACTCGTCCATCTCGTCTGACGCACAACCACAGCTTCCCCGATCTGTGCATGTACACCATTATCTGTGCACTGTTTTGCGGGAGATGACGCGATACTCGTCCATCTCGTCTGACGCACAACCACAGCTTCCCCGATCTGTGCATGTACACCATTATCTGTGCACTGTTGTGCGGGAGATGACGCGATACTCGTCCATCTCGTCTGACGCACAACAACAGCTTCCCCGATCTGTGCATGTACACCATTATCTGTGCACTGTTGTGCGGGAGATGACGCGATACTCGTCCATCTCGTCTGACGCACAACCACAGCTTCCCCGATCTGTGCATGTACACCATTATCTGTGCACTGTTGTGCGGGAGATGACGCGATACTCGTCCATCTCGTCTGACGCACAACAACAGCTTCCCCGATCTGTGCATGTACACCATTATCTGTGCACTGTTGTGCGGGAGATGACGCGATACTCGTCCATCTCGTCTGACGCACAACCACAGCTTCCCCGATCTGTGCATGTACACCATTATCTGTGCACTGTTGTGCGGGAGATGACGCGATACTCGTCCATCTCGTCTGACGCACAACAACAGCTTCCCCGATCTGTGCATGTACACCATTATCTGTGCACTGTTGTGCGGGAGATGACGCGATACTCGTCCATCTCGTCTGACGCACAACCACAGCTTCCCCGATCTGTGCATGTACACCATTATCTGTGCACTGTTGTGCGGGAGATGACGCGATACTCGTCCATCTCGTCTGACGCACAACCACAGCTTCCCCGATCTGTGCATGTACACCATTACCTGTGCACTGTTGTGCGGGAGATGACGCGATACTCGTCCATCTCGTCTGACGCACAACCACAGCTTCCCCGATCTGTGCATGGCGTGCAGGCGCTAGTGACGCCGACTTGGGAAGACCGGGAAAAACAGGGAAAAGAGAGAAGAGTGGGAAGAGTGAAAAGAGCGGGTATAGTTGAAAGAGTGGGAAAGAGTGGAAAAAGCGGAAATAGAGGGGAAAGTGGAAGGAGCGGGTATCGTAGAAAGAGTGGGAAGAGCAGGAATAGTGAAAGGAATTGAAACAAATGCTAGAGCGAAAAGAGTGGGAGTGATGAAAATAGCGAGAAGAGCGACAACGGGGTGAGTGGGAAAGGTGGAAACAGCGGAAAAACAGGAAGAGTAGAGAGAGCGAGAGTGGACATAGCAGGAAGAGCGGAAAGAGTGGAATGAGGTGGAAGAGTGGAAAGAGCTGAAATAGCGGAAAGAGCGGGAAGAGTGGAAAGAGTGGAAAAAGTGGAAAGAGTGGAAAGAGTGGCAACAGCGGAAAAACAGGTAGATTAGAGAAAGCGAGAGCGGACATAGCAGGAAGAGCGGAAAGAGTGGAAAGAGCGGGCAGAGCGGAATGAGTGGAATGAGCTGGAAGAGTGGAAAGAGCTGAAAGAGCGGAAAGAGCGGGAAGAGTGCAAAGAGTGGAAAGAGTGGAAAGAGTGGAAAGAGCGGAAAGTGTAGAAAGAGCGGACAGAGTGGAAGGAGCGTCCTCTATCGCCGACCGAGTGGTCGTTCTCTCTCTCTCGGCCGGTTGTCACGACCTTGCGTGACGGACTCGTGAAGTAACGTTTCACTATAACGATATCACGCATGCGTGGTGCGCACGGCTCTGTTTCGCAGGATGGGATCCAGTCTATCTGTCACAAATAAGTTGAAGCCCTTAAGTTCATCATGAAATAACGATTAGCACGAGGGAATAGCGAGATTGTTCAGGTTGATATTACATTCAGATGGGACGACGCTATACGTGATCGTTGCATCCGTGGAGCAAACAAATTGAGAATAAGTTATATACTATAAAATAGATTTAAATCGAGGATAATATTTTTCTCGATTTTGGTTGATCTGATTCAATTCCACAGAATCAGTCATCATCACATTATTGAGATTCAAAAATACTATGGGAATGAAAATCAAAATTTCCAATTTCATGATTTGATCATTTTTGTACATTTTTGAGCATCGAGTGTATTTTTTTCGAAAGCAATAATACCGATTCAGCGTGAAAAATATGCACGAATTCACAGAAAATGCAATGATGATTTATTTGTTATCTCACCCATCAATATTTTATGTGGATACAAAAATAACAGAATTCTAAAAAAATTCAAATGTCGTTATTTCAATTAGGCACGGTATTACCACGGCCAGTTAGTATTTATCTGAGAGTTGGTGAAAACAAATAGCATAGGTAACCATGGTGATAACAAGTTTGAACTGTCAGATAAAGGCTAACTGGACTTGGTAATACCGGGCCTCAGTCAATTTCATGTTTGAGATATAGATACATATTCAGCAACGTGTAAGATTGTACGAACAATTCAAGAAAACTCATTGAACTTTTCGATCTCTCTCGAAAGAACATTTCACTTCCCGGATCTTGAAATTTCATGCAATAGTCACCGCACGGGTCATAGCAAATCACATTATAAGAACCAGTCCCGGTAAAACATCTTAAACAATGGACAGAGCGCGTCCTCCAAAGCACTCAACAAAATCATCATCAAAGCCCTTTGGCAAGACTCATACCTATTTACATGGCCGTCTTGTTCGGAATTCGTCACGGAAATTCAGCCTTAAGTCTATAATGTGAGCTGCAAATTGGGCAAAGCACCCACGTCCGCCGGTAATTTGGTGGTGGGGGTCACCGTGAAATGACACACGGATTTAACGGACGACGTGCGGTAATCACGACTTATGATGCGCAATGCATCGGCGCATGGAGAGGAGGAACCGGGTTCTGGTTGGTTTACAATTGTTAAAACACTATGTGGTTATGTTGTCTCGGTGGAGTTGAGAATTTGTGTCTGAGTGATCGAAATATGTTTTATTTTTGCTTGTCATTTCTCATCGATTGTGCATCACCTCATTTATTTGCTCACAAATAGTAAGATTATCAAATTTATAAATTCAAAATATAAATTTTCAATATTATATATCATATACAGTTTGAACAATTTATACTGGAAATGTATGTGGAATTTTATCAATCATTTTTTTTCATCTGGTTTTACCGATGCACTATACTGATGACTACGATCTATTGGCGTCGGTGGATAATGAATGAGCTGATGGTATGAGGAAGGTTATTTTGGATGGTGTTTTGGATGGTGGGAAGGAGTCGGTTGTGGCCTGTAAATAAGGAACCATCCCGGTATCAACCTGAAAGACAGAGGGAAACCACAAAGAAAAACCTGTCAGGATGGTCGACCATGGCGGGAATCGAACTCCGATCTCCCTAATGACGGTTCAGTGTGTTTCCACTCGGCCACGCGTCTCGGTGATCATTGTTTGCTCAACGACCCCACCAACAGCTAGGTTACACGGGGGTACGAATGATCAGGTGATTATGAAACAATGCTGTGGTGATAAGTGAAATGACGTCGACAAATATCCATGCCTTATTCAGGACTCGAACTCACGCCCGACGTTGACAGTTTCTGAAGCGGTGCCTCAGCTAACTGATCTACCGAGAGCGGCTCGCATTTCATTGATAGCAGAACAGTTATTGAGAAAAAAACAGTTCAACTTAAAATTATGAAGAATTGATTTCGGAAAAGAGACGTAGCCGATGATGAAAGTAGACTTTGAATTTGGCAAAAATAATAGTATTGATATTTGACATCTATGAGCTCGGAAAACAATCGACTTGGAATAAAATGAATATAATAGAATTTATCGACACTTCCGGTATTTTCCAAGTTTTAATTTCCTCACAGTATTCTTATCTATCCAAAGACACTCCTGGAAATATCAGCATCTCTTTATTCATATATTGTGTGTATTGTTTGTTCTCCATTCTCATCTTATATATAAATGTGAAATCCCCGACGTGAGGCATACTTGTGTGAACACCACAAGGAGTGGCTGTGCACAGTTGTATCTATATAATTCACCAATTATGTTGTTTGTATCTGAGATGATGGCTAGATACATAACTCGACGTGGCCGTGGGTAATGACGGAGTGCGATCGCGTAATGACATGTTGGTGTTGAGGTCATGTCACATGGTGCTGTCAATCGTAGAGTGGTATAAATATAGGGTGGTGTCGCACATAGCTCGTTCCTAACAAGACTCGATATTATATGCCGAGGAGTCGAAACTATCGACAATAATGGAACATATTGAACGTGCAAGGGAAAACAATATTCCGATGGGGTAATTTCATTGAACCAATAATTTATTCGATTGTTTTGTATAAGCGACTGGTCACCGTGACAACATGAGGGATGCAATCGGACAAAATATAGTCACCAGTAATCTTCGTTTTTTTTTTTTTACGCAAGGTCATTATATGTGTGTAGGTTTTGGTGGGGTTGAAAACTTGAAATAATCAATGAAATCTTGAATTTTCATCATGAATATTTTTTCAAGAAATCGAATAGAATCCAATATTACTCACATACCGCAGATTATCATCTTTCACAGATCGGTTACATTTAAAATCTTGTCAGTGCTTAATTAACTCTCAGAATCTTTCTCCTCAAATATTGGATGAGCGAAGTGAACACTCATTTTCAACGCATAATTGAAAAGCCGGAAGCGTTTATTCAGTGGTTTGCGCTCCACAGGTCAAACGAAGAAACACATCCTGATTTATGATTGGCTGTCAGTCGTCATATAACTTGATACCATGTGTTTTGAGGCGCGATCCTCAAAAACACTTTTGAGAAAAACATTTTGAAATTTTGAAAATCCCCGAGGGAATAGGCCTGATCCAGGAAAAAAATATAGGAAATGTAGTATCTTCGATTATATTGAAATTTCAACGGAATCCAATCACAAAAATGATGCACCAAATTCCATAGAGATCGGAAAACCGTTTGCAAGAGAATTGTTATGATGTAATGTTCCGAAATCACTGGAAGGCTTCTGAAACTATCAGTGGAAGTAACATTTTGTACCAATCAATTCGAGACACGAGTGAGATGAGCAACAGACAAATCAGGAGGGCAGTGACATCATCAAAATCGAGTTGTTTACACAGTTTTCCATCATGATTTCGTGTGTGAACGTACCTCTATTGCTCATGTCACATCCTATATTCTGCGTCTACCTCGTCTACATATTCATATATAAATCATACAGTTGAATTGTAATCATTCTTCCACAAACCAAGACAAACTACAGCAAGGTATATTTATTCATTGACTTGTGATAGAGGTACAATAGGTACACTTTGCCCAATTCCTCTATAACAATATTCAATTTGATCATTCTGCAATCAATCTGTCATTGAGCACCAACCTGTTTGAAAATCACATTTTCATAATAATATTATAGTCCTTGGCTTAACATCACATCATTAAAGATCAGACGTTATCATTAACAATACAATATTCATAGATCACAAAATAGCTCATTGTTATTTGCAATAACAAGAATGAAACGATTGTCAGCCTCATCCAAATAATTCGTACGAGAAATATCACAATGCGTCTTTGTTTTTCTTTATCTTGTCTTAATGACGTCCTCCTTGTCTGATGTTATCACATATACACAACATATGGAGTTTCTCTCCGAGTCGAGTAATAACACGCTAGTAATTCATGTTGTTTGGATCCCATGCGAGATTGGCTAGGCGTATCAAGGAAGTACGCATTGTTCTCTCAGAAGAATGATCAATTGACCAATATAGTGACCAACGATTGTGTCTTCGAACTGGGCTGAACCTGTTACAATGTGTATATTACACTTTTCTTTTGAAATTGTTTGGTAATATTCGAGTCTTGTTTTCAGCTAATAATGTGGGTGGGTCTTTGATGAATTTATTGATATATGAAGTGAAAGATCGTTCGATTATTCCTTTTTCAACTTCGATTTTCAACATCAATAGAAAATGTACCTTCATAGTTATTGTGTGATATTCCCAGGTTTCTCAAAGTGAGCGTTCGATAACAGAACATCAGTCACAACCTTTTCATTCGGGATATTAGAATTCGAAAAGTGATTTTGTGAAATAATTTTTTTTTCGTAATCGTTCTGGAAAAAATGTATACATACTAGTCAAACGCGAAATATGCGTTGTAGAATGAGCGAGATATCTGAATAAGGTATGAAAGTCCTTGAAATAGTTTTACCCTTGCTACTTTATCGACTTTGGTATTCTACACCTTGATATCTGAATAAGCTATAGAAGTCGTTAAAGAAGTTCTACTATTGCCACTTCATTGACTCTGGTGTTCTACACACCTTGACGCATATAGAAAAATACTTCATTGTTGGTCAACTCTTGAATCTAGAAAGCAGTGAATCTCGACAACTTAATTCTGTCATAATTTTTATGATATATTTTATGAATATTATCAGTCATTTTATTTTTTTTCTCCAAAACGACTGATCAGAATTGCTTAAAAAATCGTAATGATGTGTAAAATCCATGCATACACATTTAGAGAAAATTTCATCCCATTTGGAGAGATTTTATTTTTCAACATTTTCTGCCCAGCCAAATCTTATGGGGTTTTTAGAAACTTTGAGATGATGATTCTCAAAATCGGTCTGACCGATTCATCCCAAAAACTATACAGTTCTAAGTTGGATGAGTTTGCGTGTACAAAATAAGTTTCATGTTGATCAGTCAACCCTTGCGACCTGTGGAGTGCTTACAAAAAAAAAAAAAAAAACACAGACAAAGCCCTATAAGAGTGGGATGGAGACTTCGCTACGCTCATCAACAAACTTGAATAACGTGAGAATGCACTGAAAAAATCAAGCACTCATTATTTATCTATTCATTTTGTATTGGTCACATACACTAATACAGAAAGAAAAACACAATTACAGCAAAAAAAAAAAATCCACAAAGCCCTTCAAAAAAGGCTCAACTGTGGGTTAAAATAGTGAATTATGAGTACAATTATTCAAATTCGAACGTATTTCTCGAACATTAAAAATAATAGGGCAGTTGAAGTAAAAAGAAAGAAAGAAACACATTTAGTGATTTAAATTTAGTGATTTGTTACATTCTACTTACGAAGTGTGAGGTTTCTTTGATTACTATTGATTTTGAGCAATCAAGTTATATCAAGTAACGAAAAAAATTAGACAGTTGTACAAGATTGTAAGACAAAAATAATTACATGATAACCAGTATTAAGACACTTTGATTAGAGAAGTGTTTTGGCTAAAAGACACATAATACAGGATATTTTCTAAATTGTTATCATAATAATATTGATTGTCAATCAGAAATTGAAAAAATTGGGTATTGACACCCTTCTAATTTCAACAGTTTGAACTGCGAGGCACAACAACATTCATGATAATGAAAAAAAAAAAAAAGAATCATTTATAATATACAGTTTCGGATTGAATTATGGAAGTGTCTAAGGACTCAACATCAGTAACCGCATGCGGAAAACAAACCATGTGATCGAAGAACGTCAATATTGTTTTCTTTTTTCTCATCAGGTTTCGTTTTCCCATTCGATTTTATTAATTTATTCCTTTTTTATCATATTTAAAAAATATGTGGACCCTCAATGTCACAGAAGTTGACTTGTCTGCGGGTCTACTGACAATTCATCCCTGAGAATGATAAGGATTGAAAAGAAAGATGAGGTCTGAATAATTTGGAGGCAATCCATGTTTAGCCCGAAAACTAACCGAATCAATCGAAAGACAATATTATGAGAAAAGTCCATCTCAACAAATAATGAAATATAAACCCAATACTATAGATATGAATATAAACACACTGTATTCTCATTGCTATTAGAAAAATGAAGAGGAAGTACAAAAAGAATGAAAAATTCTGTGTACCCGATACATATGAATTCCTAAAAAAAAATGAAATTGTTCAGCAATAATTTATATAGAACTGACAGGAATAATTGTTACTACTCTGAATCTTGATTTTCCTCAGATCACAACCAATGAACTGACACTGGATGAAGATGTGAATGCTGAACCTAGCGGTTTATGATCTCACTAAAGCCATCATCTCATGCTTGTTCATGAGATATGTGAAAAGCTAACCGTCCTCATTCTTTGTCGCACTATTTGCGGCGTATAGACGTGGTCAATTCCATTCACAACGGTCAAAGTCAATGATACGAAACATATCCGAGGGAATCTATTCGAATTCCGGTTCCGGTTTTGGCGTCACGAGCGTCGGTGGCGTCGCGGCCTATTCGAAGTGTTTATTCGTGTCAAATATCCACTCTGATTGTTGTAGTTTTTACAAACATCAGAGACGAGTGACTTTGGGCGTATTGAGCACTTCCACCGCGGGAAAATACGGATGGTTCACACTTTTTTCATGATATTAGATCTAACGATGCACTGTGATGACAACTGATATATATTTCTTCCTCAGATGGTAATTAATTGCATTGCTCGAGTTATAATTAAAACATTATAGGCCTATCACTAATTTAATTTGTGCTTTTTGTCTAATGATCAATTTAACATCTGCTGTCAAGGGAAAGAAGTAATCATTGCCCAAGAGACTTAGTTAAAAGTGGAAGATATCAACATTCGTGTGTTTATACTGAAATACTTTTATCTACGGCCAAAAATTATGGTCACAGACAGCGCAGTCCTGGTGTTGAAGACCATTAGTTTTAGATAATCAAAATGGGGTGGTAAGATTGCCCTTGTGGTGCCCCGTCCAAACGATCCTATCTTTCATCCATAGCCTTAATTGGGGAACAATGATTTTGTATCAAGTTTCGATGTTATTAAAAAAAAAAAAAAAAAAAAAAAAATATTCCATCATGATAAGGACATTCACCAGACTGTTTTCATTCGCAAATTGTGAATGTGAGATAAAATGAATACATTCAATGAATAGTGGAATATATTGGCGTCGTTTGAGTGATAATGAGATGATGGAATGGTGAGATGAAGATATTTGAGGTGACGGGACGAATAGTGGGAAGGAAGCGGTCGTGGTCTATAGTATAGGAACCATCTCGGCATTGAACTGGACTATTCAGAGGTAATGGCAAAAAAGACCCATGTGGAAATGCATGGAGCGGACATCGAACCAAGGCCCGATATGCCAAGGGGTGAACAACCACACCTGATTTCAGATTGCAAGGAATTTCAGGAAGATTTCACGAGATTTCAGAAATATTTCTTGACAAGTGAACACCAGATTCAAGGAGTTGTTGACCGAAAAAAAAGAGAGAAAAAAAAAAACACAGACAATGCTCCATAATGGATCTTACGCGCTCATTCATGGAAGCCACCATATTGGCGTTGTCAACTAAATGACATTTGTTGACAATTTCTACACCTCATTAATGGCGGCTAGTAAGTCTTATGCGCGCGCAAAGGATCATGGCACGGTAATGGCGAAAATATGATGGCCTATAAGAGTGGAATGGAGACTTCGCATACGCATATATAACAACATTGAAATAATCGCTTTCCCTCCAAAAGAACGGACTGTTTTGTGAATCTCATCAGTCTGATGGCCAACCTTTCGCTACTTTATCTTTGTGAATTCGTCGAGCGCCTTTCACTTGCCGCCAAAGATTAGTCATCCCTCGAGAAGGGGTTGACCCCCCCCCCCCCCTCCCCCCGGTGGTTATCGTGTTATTGCTTTAGGGTGTGGACTTGATGTGATGGCATGACATTGCAATGCGATGTCACTTGGGAGTTATGCAGTCGCTGTCAAAGGGTTGTGTCGCTGTGGGGGAGGGGGGGGGGGGGAGTCACGAGGGTTCACCGGTTATGAACGGCGGAAGGCAGAATAAGCGTCGTTTAGGGGATTGCAATGCGAGTGAGTCAATTTTAATCAGAGATCAAACGACAACATTTAGTGAGGGTCAGAAAGTTGGAATTGGAATTTCTTACATAGAGGAGGAACCATATAAACACGATAGTGATGTTGATACAGTACCTTAGAGTTGGTTGGATTTTTATTGCGTGATCGCAATGCAAACGCTTCCTGACAATTAAGAGGGGACTCAGGTGAAAATCCTTCTCAATATTGATTGTATACACTTCAAAAAATGCACATAGATACCTAGAGAAATATAGAATGATACTAGAAATACTAGAAACTGAATAATAATAATAATAATATAGAAGAATACTCTTCTTCTAAGAGAGCTAAGAAAAAATGACAATGTATGATTTTATCAAGTAGCCTATGTTTGTTTGTTTTCCTTTGATTTCATGACAGTAATCATTACCACCTGTTCTAAAAACAATATGTAATGAGTAAGTTGAATACAAAATACAATACAAATACCTGTCATGCTGAAACTTGAAAAAAACAAGAAACAAGTTTGTCACAAATATTCGGTTCCTACGAATTTTCAAGCAACAAAATTTTATTTTTGTGTTTCTCATACAATTTTTTATTTTTTGAAATTTTCTTCATGAAAATGTTGCTAGAGTATTGATTTAGGGTTGTATATATCGTTTTTTTTGATATTTTTCTTCTATTTCAAGATATGATTCCATTCACAATGTGTTTGTTTTTTAAATCAAATTTTATATTAAATGTATTCAGTATATATTCTTTATCTCCATTGTTGGATGAGATATATCGAAAAAGCGATATGAACAACCCCGGATAAACTAACAATAAACACTCCCAAAAATATCAAGACAATACAACCACTTTTATAGACGTAGCCCGAAAAATGAATTCTCGTTTTGTGAAAAAAAGGTGTATTGCAGCGAATGCCCTATCAAGATTGGCAATGTGGATTGCTATATTGGGAATAATTAGACGGCTCGATGCACAGTGACACTAATGAATTTATTTCAGGTATGATCATTGATATTTTTCAATATTTTGAAACAAATGACTCGAGTAAACATCCAAACCAATGATAATACAAATACTAAAAAGAAAGATTTGAAAAAAAAAATGAAAATTTCACCTGAGCCTCCCCCCCCCCCCACCTCAAGGAATCTGTTGGTTGTCTCATAACGCCTACACTACATGTGTGTACCTTTTGTTTATCGACACGCCTACAGTCTTGCTACCCCCCCCCATTTAGCACATTTATTATCATATCATGTCAGTCAGACACCCTCTTTCATTCTCACAATGCCTACTCTATCCAGGCACCCTCTATTTCAATATTCCTCCACCACTATTTTCCCTTTTCTCTCGAGCTGATAATTCATATATAGTGGACAATGAGCTAGTACTGAACCACTTATTACTAAATCAATTAATCAGTAAATTACTATGAATTCAAATGATTTTTTGTCTGATATCACTTTTTTCTCACTCTCAAAAACATGTTTTGTTTTACAAAATCAAATTTCCCACCAAACTTTGGACGCCCCTGGAAGCCAATTCCCACCGGCTCTCGAGCATCCAATAAGCAAAAATGGAAAGAGCATAAACAATCGTATTAGAAACCATTCTCAAACCTTCCGCCGCCGAGGGGGGGAGGGGGGTATATGTTGACTCAAAGTCTATAGTGTTGTTCTATCTCTGCAACATCATGATGCTCTAAATTCATTCGAAGGGAGTAATTTTTCCAAATTTTCACTTCTGGGTTTTTCTTATAGAGGTTCTATACATTCGTGTTACATATACATTCGTATCATATGTATACATTCGTGTTACATATAGAGATGAATAATGGAGGAGGCCTTGTCTCAATCGTTCTCGGTTAATTGGTGACACTCGCCGCTTGAATATAATTGGTATCTTATAGTAACTTTGAGTGATTCAAAAACATTACACTATATTTTTGTTACATCGATGGCTGATCTGATTCGAGTGAAAGTTTGAAATAATGTGTATCAATATTTTATTGACATTCCGTCAACATTTGAATGAATTCTCCAGAAGGAAATGTTTTTCACGAATTTCTCCCATACGAGTTATTCTCACGGGAATTTTGAAAACTTTGGAATATCTTCTCAGAAGTGGTCCACACGATATTGCGCCTAAAAACTATACAGAATCGGATTGGATGATGACACTTGTGTATGTCAGGTTTCAACTGAATTTGTACTTTCGTTTGACCTGTGGAGAGCGAAAAAAAAATCGAGTATGGTGAAATTGAGTCTTCACTCTGCTCGTCTAATTGTGTTTCCACCAAAATGTAGTCATATTTTAGAAATGAACCAAATCTCTGAATTATATCAGGTAATTTCATAAAAATAATTATCGCGCGTTGCATTTTACTTGTCCCATGACCTACACCATCTTGCGATCGATGATGCATTGACCCAGTAACCTCATTATATGCACTGCATGAGGGTGGTTTCATCCCCTCGAAGATAAGGGTGAGTTACGTCTGTTGGGGGAACTTTTCTATCCGAACTGGGAAATTATTTATCTGGATTTGAGCCAACGGTCTGCAAGTCGGCCGTCGTTGGGTGACAGCACTATATACACGCACAAGGGAAGTTTCATCCCTTATTCTCAGATCCACTCATTACTTCATCCGCGTCTTCCTTCCACCCATTATACGCTTATTTATCTTTTCATCCGTTATTACGTGCCTCGTTAATGATTAATTAGTCCCTCCCTATCTCACACTTTACGAGGAATACTTGGATCTTAATGTCTCTCATCAGAAAAAGTTCTTGACTGTAGAACGCCATATCGTTCGTCGCGTAAAAAGAAAATCTTCAATAACTTTCATATTTTCCGACATGGAATCTTAATTAAGAGGGCATGGAATTCTATATCAAGCGAAATATCAGTTTTCTGTATGGGATTTTTGAGTTTTCAAAAATTGCTCTCTGTACGGTATGAGAAGGAGTTATTGGAATTTCATCAATCGAAAAAAAAGAGATGAGTTCGATAACTTCGAAATGTTATGAGATGAAATTATCAATCCTGGATTCAATCTCTTACGAGTTAATACCTGAAAAGTATTTTTTAACTGTATTACCAAGAAAATTATGCTGCATGAATTCGCTGGTTTTCACTCACACAGTTCTGAATGTGTTGAGAATATCCAGATTTCTCTTTATTATAAGATCTCAATATCTCAGTTGAACTTTTGTAAATAATTTTCAATTGGAAAGGATATAATGGAACATATAAGTTTATTGGCTCTAAGAGGATCAATTGCCATTTCAAGAAATCATTTATACGGTCAACATCTTATCTAATTTTCTATTCTTACCTTGGTGTCATTTATATTCGCCTTTGTTCTTTTGTTTCACCAACTCACCTTTATTACCATTCCATTTTTTTTCTCAGATACATTTTTTTATATAACTCTTGATACTCAATTTTTGTATTACGGAAAAGTTTTTCAAAATAATGTCTCCATTATATTTTTTCATTTTTAATTCTCTTATTTTCAAAAAATGATGCATTGTTTTCATAAATTCAGTTATACTGTGTCCGTGTGGCAACCGTTTTGGTGACAGTATTTTTTGTAATAAACTCATCTCTCTCAGAAATAATCACCAAACAACTGATATGATATTCCGCCTAATCGTCTTTCATGCACTCTTAAGAGAATGGCTTTTCCGGGGCACATTTTGTATGTGGTATGATTGTTCTTGTTGAACGTCTGTCTGTCTCTCTCTGTTCGTCTCTGATTTTCTTTCTCTCGGTCTGTCGCATTGAGCCTTGCTAATCGAGGCGCTGGTTCCAGTTTTTAATTCCGTCTGCTAGTCGAGTTTTGCGACAAGAATTATGCAACTTCACCGCAGACATTAAATTAGATCTATGTCATTAAATTCAACAGTGTAATAACTTTATCATGATTATTAAACGGATGTGATTGGGGAGACGGTGATGACAAAGAAACAGTTGAATGCAATTGAGGCAATAATGAGTTGATATTTGTGGATTATTTTTTTGTGGAGATTTTTTTATATATTTTTTTCAAGTATCAAACTTTTGAAGGGTCGGAAAGATTTCAAAAAACATCCGAAATAGTACTCTGTGAAGAAATGTTTTCATCCCGTGACAGAATTCATGAATAACACGGATCATGTTCCACCTTCTGACATTTGGAAGTTTGTTTGTATTTTGATCACTTGTTTTATTTTTTCATCCGTAGAATTATCATCCTCTGTTACTGACTGTCATCGTTCATCATTTTTTTGTCATTCGACGGAGACATTGAACTGCTATTGTCATTATAATTTGTTTCATATATATATATATATATATATATATATATATATATATATATATATATATATATATATATATATATATATATATATATATGTATGTATATATATATATATATATATATATATATATATATATATATATATATATATATATATATATATATATAAATATATATATGAATATATATATATATATATATATATATATATATATATATATATATATATATATATATATATATATATATATATATATATATATTTATATATATATATGTGTATATGTGTGTGTGTGTGTGTGACTGTGTGTGTGTGTGTTTTGAGCAATGGATGTTATTTATGAATATTGGCCATGATCATGAATGAGATGTGAGAAACAAAGATGGCGATATTATTTACGCGACATTTCAGTTTCATTTTGCCATTGCGTGATTGAGGTTCAACTCGCCAGTCGAAAGGGTCACATATCTTCTTTGCAATCGAACATATTCCTTGCAATCGAACATATTCCTTGCAATCGAACATATTCCTTGCAATCGAACATATTCAATGCAATCGAACATATTCGTGTGGAGTCATCAATGATAGCATCTCATTCAATCATTAAAATGCTCACACTATACGAATACCAAATACAATTGAAGGAAATGGTAATTTTCTGCTTTGTTTCCAGAAGTGCCGAAGATACGGAAGTGAGGGCGTTCAAGGCACTGTCAATAATCCAAGCGAAAGACAACAAGCTGCACCTCCTTCAACAACGAATATCAGAACTGGAAGCAGCGGCGTCTCTCACTAACACACAGCACCCTGATGACACCACCACACGATCCTCTCATAACGCGGTGGCTCCGAACCCCGCCGTGCGCCACTGTTCGCGCCCGTCGTGTCGCGCTCGACAAGCGAAGTCATCCATCGAGACTTGCCGGGCCTCGAACCCGGGTCCGAAACGAACCCACAGTATGGTACAACCCAGCAAATACTCCCACCAACTTCCCAACAATGACGGAGATTCGAACTTTGCCAACTCGTCTCCGATCGATGGCAGTTCAGTGGTCAGAACGTGTTCTGGATACTCGCATCCTCCGCGATGCGCAGTCAGTATCGAGAAAAACACCCAGGAGGAAGAGACGCTCGGAAAAAATACCTGTTTTTTCGAGAATTGGTGTGAGTCCAAAAACTTGCCCTCCTCTTCAGAGAATGGCGCCAAATGCCAATGCGATGGTCTCATGTCCAGTACCTCGACAAACGAATCTACCGGAGTACTGCCATACCAGAATGTCATCATCCACCATACAGATGAAGAAGGAACCCATGAAATGGATGTCGCGTCCTTACCGAGATGTTCAAACACATACGGGACACATTCCATCCCGCCAGAACAGTCTGGAAAACAAAACAACTGCGTATCGAAACCAATATTCTGTTCGGAAGCTGTAATTGTATCACCAATCAATAGCTTGGAGCTCATTCCTCGGATAGAAGTCGATAAGCTACAACAAACTGACTGCTCTCACAAATGTCGAGCGCCTCCGATTGTTGACTCGGAGGTCAATCATCCGTTCAGTGTTGAAGAGAAACACGAAGATGACACATCGCATCTGCAAAAGTCAAAGTATGTACACTGTCATGGAACCCACGGAGAAAATGTTCATATACCCTTTTTGATTCTTCCCGTGTCACCGATTTCTCCTTCCGGGGCAGCTCATGCTCCTTGTGCATTTCCTGATTCTCATCAGGACTTGCTCGTGACAACTGGGAAGAGCGATTCCTGCCTAACTGTCAATTGCAAACTGAATCATTTCGGCGAGTTTGCCAGCAACGCCCAATGGGTTCCTCGGAGCGCGCAAGAGATTCAGTTACTCGCGGAGGATTACATGAAGCGGTTCCTGGACGTGAAACTGATCGAGGCGTCCAACATTTGCCGCGTGATGAAAGGAGAGCCACAGCCTGGTGATGCCTTGACAGCGGAGCAGTTTGCCTACTCGGACGGTTCGTCGTCAACAAGGTGAGTGCTGAACTGTGAGAGTATCAAATTGTAACGACCCGTTGATACTAAAGATGAGCTCAAGAAGCCGCAGGCCCTCGTATCTCACGCCGCAAACTCTCACGGCCGTAATTTTTGAGATATCAATATGATTGTATTTGCATACTGTTGATGATTGAAAAACGGAGGTTAACGCGTTTACAGAATTTTCAACAGGAAATTTGTGATTTTTCAAATTCTTCAAAATGGAAAATGGAAAATATTTAAAAATGCGAAAACCTGGATACATATTTTTGAATACCGAAAAAAATATAGAATGTGAAATATATCAGAAGTGTGAGCTGAGGAATTAACGGCGTTTACGTGAATATGAGTCCGGTGGGCTAGTCACGGGTTGCGCCTAGCACACGATGCATGTTGAACTCGAGTCTGAAGCGAGCGAACAACGAGCCCGTGTAGAGCGCCTGCGGCCTCTCATGTGAAAGTTCAATTTCAATACTGGGAACGAGTGGACTATGCTGACCATTCTTTGAAATTGTACTTGTTCCAAAGGCCAAACGAAATAACAAACCGAGTTCGAAATTCCTTGAAACACGATTTTTATTTTGAAAATAGAACCATATTAGTTCTAGCTGAATCGGTGAACCACTTTCCAGATTGTTTCGCTAATTCGTGGAGGCGCAGACAACAATGAAATGACAACATGATCGATTTCATTTCGAAATATTGATAGCACCTTGACCGAAAAAAATATATCTGATATAAAGTATAGTTTGGGGTATCGTATATGAGGCAATTTGACCATTTCAAATGAGTTTCTCATGATCTACTTGACGTATTTTATTTCTCACCCTTATGACGTCATCAAACATATCATCCAACCAAGGAGCTGTTGAAACTGCGGTGAAATTCAAATATTCAATCGGAATATCTCTGAATGACAAGAAATATGTCGACCTGAATGGCCGACTGGTGAAGCCACGCCTAGCTTCAGTCGTCAACCCGATATCAGAGATTCGTCGTTTAATATCCGTCTTGATCCTTTGTTTTTTGATAACATCGATACTTGGTACAAAATCATTGTTCTCAAAGCAAAGCGATGGATGGAAGGTAGGATCGTTTGGACGGGGCACCACAAGGGTGATCTCACCACCCCATCTTGATTATTAAAAACCAGTCAGCTTCAACACCAGATTGAATAACATGAGAGTAATATGACTGCCCAAAAATATTCATATGGCGGGGTATCACATGTGAAAACAAAGTCAACATTTGATTATTATATAACATCAATCAATGCTATTGTTATGGTATCACGTATCAGCAACTACATTTGCAAGGGATAGTGGTTAGTAACTTACTAACTTGGTAGTTAGTAACTCAGTGATCAGTCTTGATACTAGATAGGTGATAAATTATACAGTTGTTAGACTTGCAACTGTTGTTACAACTGTTTGTTGTAACTGATGTGTTGTTGTTGTTGTTGTTACAGTTGTAACATTTTTTTTTTGTTTGTCATTAGCGCTCCCTTTTCTATCCTAATGATTTAAACTCCACTATGTATTCTGGAAAGTTATTGGTAATGCAAAACGAACCAAATTCATTCTCAAACTTGGCATTCATCTGATTTATAGCCTGGGTACAGAAAATGATGGATGGGCGTATAATAAAAGCCATTAAAAACTATACACACACACACACACAAATGACTTGTAATTAAAAATGATAAAGTTACCAAACGAGGTATTAGCTAATCGAGCAGCTCGTATTAGGCCAGCCTCGTGTCACGTGACATGACAGCCACGTATTGACAAAGACAGTTTCCCACATGTCAACCGTCATCGCGCTCGGGTGAGTCGGTTTTCACCTCGCCGGGGAGTCCGTGGGTCGGTCGTGACACTAGAAATGACAACATCATCATCGTCGTCGGCAAGACTCGGGACAACGCCGCCGGCCGTCTCGCATCGGGCGGGTGATGGTCCTCACAGATCAGTCCGCCTGACCCCGAGCAGTCTTCTTGGTAGCGGGGAACGCGCTCGATTTCGTGGTATAGGACACTTGATATGCTTTCTGATTATACCAAATGACGATGATTCTAACTGACATTGAGGACGTAACGAATTATTGATTATACTGTGAAAGGTTGTTTTACCTATATAATTTAATATTTCCTATAACGATGTTGGGCATTTGGAAGATGAATAGAGCTAGAAAGTTGAGATGATTCTACTTCTTGTGTCGCATATTATCTGATATATACCGGTACATGCAGCGCAGTGGTTGACGCACTCGCTCCATGTAATCCGGGAGGTGAAAGGGAATATCTAACCTGGATCGATCCCTGCCACCTTCCATCTTCACAGGTTTTTTTTCGTGGTTTTCCTCTGTAGTCCAGGCCAATGCTGGGAGGGTTATAGCCCACAACAGCTTCCTTCCAAATGTCCTTCTCATTACCTATGGAATCTTCATCTCATTATCCCATCATCTCATCTAATCATTCATCTGACGCCAATAGATCTTTGTTGACATCATAGTGCGTCGTTAAAGATCCAATATCAATGAATTGACTGATATATCGGCTCAATATAACGATAACATTCTGCAGTTTCGGACTTCACATGGGGCATAACTTTGAATTGAATTGTTTTATTTTTTAGAGCCCTCCTCCAATTGTTCTCTGATTCGACCAGAGATCTATAGTGGCTAGCACACTGAACCATCATTCAGGAGACCGGGATTCAATACCCGCCATAGTCGACCAACCTGAGAGTAATGTTTCGTGGTTTCTCTCGTCGGGTCAATACAGGGATGGTTCCTTAACAACAGGTCTCGACCAACTTCTTCCCAGTACCCGAAATACCCTGACCACATCACCCTCATCCCATCATCTCATCTCATATATCGTTCACCGATGCCAATGTATGGTACTCATCAGTAAGAAGCGTCGACCCAGTACCACCCACCCTGGACAACCTCCTATTCTGTTGTATTCATATTCGATATTGTGAGATTATGAGATGAGATTATTTAGGTGGAATTCTGGTTATCTCACTGAAAATGGCTGATTGGTATTCTCGAAACACTAATTTCACATTTCATGTCATTCCACATTTCACTGGAAAATCTCACCACCCATTTGGATAGTGAAATGTCAAAATGAGTGGTAAAATATTGTGCATAGCACTCGAGGTGGCTTTGCATCACTGCCACTAGGATAATTAACTAGGGAAGGCAGTGCATCCTTTTTGTTTCACATTCTCACGGGCCGCTATTGGCTATAATCTGCTGGCCTCCTAAAGGGTATCTCTCAAATAATAAAAACAATTTAATTTCATATTTCACGATTTTTCAACTCGGGAATAGCAAAACGGTGAGAAGTGAGATAAAAAAAGTGGAATGAGATAGTGATCTCATCTCATTTCACTCATCTCATCTCATAATCTTGAGAATGAGGGTCCTGTTGTATGCATACACGGTATTGTGACCGGAACGACATTTGAGTGAAATGTTCGAAACAAGTTAAGTTATCTGAATCCAGCACTGAAACCTGAATCCAAGTTGAAAGTGTGTTTTGATTCATGCAACTTGAATGCCTGCCTTCACTTAGAAATAATATACATCGAACATTCGTATCCCCAGCCGAAGTCGCTGTTAGTGGGGTGGTCAATCAGGCTCGTTTCTCACTCGTTGTGACCAAATATTGCTTCATTCTGTCAGTTCGATGAATATAATGAAAATAGTGAAAATACGATTGAAAATACAAAAATAGTTTACAAATACAGTAAAATACAGTTCGATAAGAATATAAATGAAAGACAAAATTCGGTTTTTATGATGAACATTTCAAGGCGCTCCCATTAGATGAGCGTGGCGAAGTCTCCATCCCACTCTTATAGGGCTTTGTCTTTTTTTTCAAGCACTCTACAGGTCGCAGAGTTTGACTGGTCGACATGAAACTCTGTTGTACACGCTCACTCATCCAACTTGAAACTATATAGTTTTTGGAATGAATCGGTTGGACTGATTTTGAGAAATATCATCTCAAAGTTTCTAAAAACCCCATAAGATTCGGCTGGGCGAAAAATGTTGAGAAATAAACTCTCTTCAAATGAGATGAAATTCTTTCTGAATGTGAATACATAGATTTTATACACATTATCACCATTTTGTATACAATTCCAACCAGCAGTTTTTTTTTCAATTATACGAGCTTTAGCGAGGATTCAATTTGACAAACTGAAAAAAATTGGTGTTCGTTTTTATGTTTTTTTTTTTTTTTTTTTTTTTATGTTTTTTTGTCGGTTCTCCACAGGTCAAACGGCTACAGCTATCAACTTCAAATTTTTTTTTTGTCATGGTTCCTCATCTAACTTAGATCTGTATAGTTTTGTGGCATTATCGGGTGGTAACTTTTTTTTTTATGAATTTTAGAAATTTCAAAAATCCCCATTAGAATAACCCGGAGGAAAATACTCGAAGAATCAAAATTTTTCAAGACCTCTCAAATTTTCGCCGAATATGAAGGAAACTATTAAGCACATTTTTAGAGATTTTTCGCATCAATCGGATGAGAAATAACGAAGAAAACGCATTTATAAAGCATTTTCCCATCAATTTAGGCTATTACGGGAACCAATTAAATCTATAGCAACAAGTGTCACCAATTTATTCGAAACAATTGAAATGAATGAAGAGGAAGGCCGTGACATAACTGATTCTCGTAAGGTTTTTGAACGTTTGGAGTGATCTAAGGTCTGTAGATGTAGATTGGGTTGACAAATTATTTTTCATTCTAGATTTCTATTCCCCTAAGCTCGTCTAACAACGCGCATCCCGCGTTTTCCTAGTATTAAATAACTGGTTTTATTCATCAAACTTATCATAAAAATGCTGACAGAATTGGGTTGCCGAGAATCACTGCTTTCTAGATACGATATTTGCTCAACAATTAAGTATTTTTCATATGCGTCAAGGTGTGTAGAACATCAAAGTCAATAAAGTAGCGAAGGTAGGACTATACTTTAACGACTCAATATACCAGATATCTCGCTCATCTTACAACGCAAATGTTGCGTTTGCTTAGTAGTCTTACTACTAGTAGTACACTAGTCACTAGTACTACTAGTAGTACCAGTAGTCATACCACTTTTTTATATCAATTCATTAGGAAATTAAGAACTGGAACATCATATATGGAAAGCTAGTTCCGTATCTAAACGTAAAAGAATCACATAAAGAACTGTATTCATTTCTGCTTATATCAAAACGCTACGTCTGCTGGTTGTGAATACATTATAGGATGCATTTCTGTTCTGTTGCCATACCAGATAGAGAAGTTGTATGGTGTGGAATGAAATATAATACTGAAGTTGTAAATGGATAGCAAATTCAGAGGAAGAATGTCGATGGATCACAATCATGCGTGATATAGGCCTACTGAAAAAAAATTGGAAATGGTTTTCAAAAATGAAATATTTTCAATCCAATTTTGCCTGGAAGTGTAGCAGAATTCAATTTTTATATTTCTTGTCATTCTCATATCAGTCCTCATGTATCTTGAAATAATGAAAAATTAAGACGTTCATCGCTTTTTTCCCATCCATCAATATCTATTGGTATAATAGCATATATTTATTTCACTCCGTTTTCACAGAACAGTTTGAACAGGTTTTCGCTCAAACAAATGGACGCTGTCGCAACACCTTTTAAAATCTTGAACAAATAAAACATAACTCATAATACACACTGGTGATTTATCAGTGGCGACATTTCACGGGTGCGTCGCTCGTGAAAATATCACCGTACAACGGTCGGTGACAAAAGACGCCACAGGCCAGGGCGTCGCTAAATAGCTGCGCGTTGACCCTATGCGCATGTCACATGTGACACGACACGCTTGGATGACCCCGCTCATTGGGTAGACAGATTTCACAATGTCAACCAGCCGCACGAAGTCAGAGAGAAAGAAAAAACTGGTTGATTCCATATAAAGAGAGAGACAAAAGAGAGGACGACAGTTTTCGTAATACAATTTTTTAACTATGACAGCGACTTTGGTAAATCGATTTGAATTTCGTTATCATTATATTAATCTTACAGTTATTTTTTCAGATAACATTTCCTTTGTTTGATGTCTAATGTGGCTATGTCACTATGTTTCATGTCATAGTGCTGCTCGTTAGACGAACTGAAGTGAACGGTTGTCATGGTTGTATGGTTGCTGTTTCTGCTAGTGTCATAGTATCAGCGGGATAAAGCATGGTCATGCATGCATTTAGTGGGTTCCTGATTTGAAAGTATTTCCAATCATCCATCAGGTGAAGAATGCGCACTATTCCACCAAATTTCGTGTTAATGGTTGCATAAATAACACAGAAGGGTATTTAATTGTTTTTGTATCACCAAAATTTCATACGAAGTTTGTGAATGATTTTTTTTTTATGATCTCTGTCCACATTCATCGTATTGAAAATATAATTACATCAATCTCTGTTGTTCAGTGACAAATCAATATGTGATGATTCAACCATTTATCGCCCCCGTGGCGCAGTCAACTATCGAGTCGCGTTAGGAACTGGAGTCAGTTCGGGCGTGGGTTCGAGTCCCGTGTGAGGCATGAGTTTTTGTGAACGTCTTTTTGCTCATCATTATACTTCATTGTTTGATTATCATCCACTGATTCTCACCCCCGTATTACCCGGCTGTTGGTCGAGTCATTAAGAGCCCGCATCTTAGACAGATTTCATGTTGAGTACAGGGTGCACTTCCATCACATATATCTCAAGAACTACAAACACTACGGATTTGCGATAAAAAGCAATTGATAAACGATACTCTCACAATTGGATATGCCTAGTTGAATATTGAAGAATAATTTTAATATAGAGCAATTTTTGAATCAAAAAGTGCCAATTTGATGGTTTTCATTGCCTAATTCCCGGTTACCGAATATAACTAGAAAAAAATTACAATTGCACATCTTTAAGTTCAACCTTTCTCATCAATATTCAAAATCTTGATTTGCCTATAATTCAACAGTCTTCCCGTTTTCCTTGATCAAAATGTGTCATGTAACTTACAGTAACTAGATTTTGTCCAAATTATAAGTTGGAAAACTCCTCCATCTAGCGGTGACACTGGAACTCTTTGAAAATCATCCCCTTTCCACTTGTCAACCTAGGTAGGAAGTGGACCCGAGCCATGAGTGCTGTCACTCCAAATGAACCTTTCTTGGAACGGAATAAAAGTGATTAGCTGAAAACCAATATACCGATATATCACACCAATCAATTGTATTTAGTTGTGAGTGTCTTCACATTCTCATTACAACAAGAATACATTTTTTATTTTAGTCCTAGGTGCATTTCTCACCGATTCAGTGAAAATAATTCCAGTTGACTTCATACCCAAGTAGAAACTAATTTTTTGGGTCAATGCTCAAAATCAGAATTAAAACTATTACAATTACATTTATTATCGTTTGATGAATTATGGAGTGTTGAAATTCGACTTCTCGAGTTGTTTAACTCACACATTGTTAACACATTGTTAGTAGCCCATCATTATATTCTACAGTGAAACATAACATGAGAAACATAACGTGAAAAACGACACAAAATATAACAAACACGATTTATCACATTTCATGTTTCCACATTGATTGAGTGATTTCACAATTGAAATTTGAAATTTGATCGCTGAATCATTCCAAGAAATGGTCACAATATAATTAATATAATTCCTAATCAGTTTCAAATATGCTATGATCATTTATTGTAGACAGAAACGAATATAGGAAAAAACTACGGTAAGATTTAATATTGAAACGAATTTTAAAATCATCATATTTGAAACAAAATTGATTACTTTCCACATTGTTAGGGTTCTGATGATGTGAATATATATATATATATATATATATATATATATATATATATATATATATATATATATATATATGTGTATATATATATATATATATATATATATATATATTTATATATATATATATATATATATATATATACATATATATATATATATATATATACATATATATATATATATATATATATATATATATATATATATATATATATATATATATATATATATACACATATATATATATATATATATATATATATATATATATGTATGTATATATATATATATATATATATATATATATATATATATATATATATATATACATATATATATATACATATATATATATATATATATATATATATATATATATATATATATATATATATATAGAATATATATATATATATATATATATATATATATATATATATATATATATATATATATATATATATATATAAATATATATATGGATCATCTTTCAAATTTGATCACACGCATATTCGAATAGTTTGAAAAATGCCCAGTTTTGTTTGATCCCGCGATCTTTTTGCCCGCGATCATTTGTTCACGATCTTATTACCTCCACGGTATTTTTACCCGCGCTCACTTGGCTCGCGATATTTTCTTCTCCGCGACCTTATGTCCGTGCGGTCATTTCACCCTACTCGATATTATTGCCGCGAGATAAAATTGTTCGCGGTCTTTTTGCCGGCTACCTTAGATTTCGACCTCACCAACAGCTAGGTTATTAGGGGGTACGAGTGAGCTCGCAGAAGAGAGACGGATGATGTTCACAAAAACCCATGTCATATGCGAGGCTCGAACCTAAGCTCCGCTTGACTGGAATGTATGAAGCAGTGCCTTAGCTGGGCCTGGATCAGTCAAGGTTCATATAGGTGAAGTTGACCTATACATGCACACATATTTTCAGTGTAGGCAGCTACGACTGATCAGTGTGAATTTTTTCACGATCATCTTATCTTATTCTCTTCGAAAAATGTGTCCTGAGAAAACTTCTACTGATGAGTTGCTTGATTGGCCTGACACTTGCGTTCACTTGTTTTGAAAATAAATATATTTCCTCTCTATTCTCTCAGAATATTGGGTTGTACAATTTTCCGCTCACAGTTCATTGTTGTCAGATTTTGTGAAAAAAGAACACACATGTGCCTATACGAAGCGAAAACAATTATTCTTGAAATATGTACAAAGATCGTATACAAATACATGCTGTATTGGCAGTTGTCTTCATCACTTTGCCATTCCATTTAAAAAAACTAAACCAATAATAAATCACTGTAAAAATGTGTGAATTTGTTTATCATTTCAGAATTAGTCTCCGATTGACCATTCAACTATTATGTAAATACTACATATTGTGATAATTTAATCAATGAAATATTAAATATATGCATGAAATAATTCTGAAAGCGATCCTGGTATGGGCATAATAACTGAAAATAAGCTTACACAAAATCTAAAATCGACATAACATTGTACTTTTGACGCATTCATTTATGTTTTTATGTTGGGTTCAACTAAGCACAGTAATGAATGATGACTAAGACCTATTGGCGTCGGTGAATGATGAATAAGGTGATGACTGATGAGAAGATTAGATGGAAGGTTACTTTATTATGTGTTTTTGTATAGTAAAAAGGAGTCGGTCGTGGTCTGTTGCAAAGGAATCATCCCAGTATGAACCTAAACGACAGAGGGACACCACGAAAAAACTCTTCTTGGAGGTCTCTGTCCAGAATCGAACCCCGGTCTCCTGAATGCCGGTTCAGCCACCGATCCACTAGTCTCACTACTCATTTTGCACTCATCTTATCATTTGTTTATGACTAGGAAAACGCTATATACGCGTTGTTAGACGAGCGGAAAGTAATAGTATGTCGACTTCATTGCCAAACTTTTGCCTAAATTCGCCAATTGGGTAACATTTTAGTTATAAATGGGTAAAAACGGCTTCGAGTGGTACCAATTTAGGACATTTCGTGTTTTTTCTTCAAAATGGCTGACCCGATCAAGCTGAGAATTCCCAGAAATGTGTATCAAGATGTTATTCAACTCCACACAAAATTTCAATTTTTTGGAAAATAAAAATTTAAAAATTTTAAATTTTTTAAATTTTTAAGGGTATTTTTGAAATTTCTGAAATTCATAAAAAAAAAGTTGATATCCGATAATGCCACAAAACTATACAGATCTGAGTTAGATAAAGAACCATGATGAAAAAAAGGTTGAAATTGATAGCTGTAGCCTTTTGACCTGTGGAGAACCGACAAATGAACATAAAAAAAAAAATATATAAAAACGAACACCAATTTTTTTCAGTATGTGAAATTGAATCCTCGCTAAAGCTCGTCTAATAATTGATCACTCATCATTTGTTATGATATTTTCCTACGAATTATACTTAGTTATTATCAGCATGATTATTTGTAAATTTGCATTTACTTCCTTGTGGTCAACATAATCTCCGTATACCCCTACTTTCGAATACAAGTAGCAATTGTGACTAACCAATATAAGTATCAATGAAATACATAGCTTGTGGTATATTTTTTCTCATTGGGGAACAATGATTTTGTATCCAGTATCAATGTTATGAGGAAAAAAATTGTGAATATTACTTTCCTCGATTTCAGAAATAACAGCATATTGTATGGAATCACAGCTCGATTATCTGTGATGGAATCTGAATGAGTTTATTGTGAGAGCCATAGCTAAAACGTTTACCAAATATCTCTCCAAAATACTACCTGCTATTCAGATGGCTTTTGTGACAACCTAGTGACAACACGCAGAATGACGGTCTAGGACCCCCGAGTGTATTTGTTAACTTATAGAGAAGGCGGTAAATCGGAACGGTCAAATGTTGTTTCCAAAGTGCACGTCTTTTTTGATGAACACTTCAAGTTACAAGAGAGAGAGATAGCCATAGGAAACTGAGAGAGATAGCTGTCCACTACCGAGTTCCAAAATCGCACACCAAACTTGGGTCGCGCATGTCGAAGAGAAATATTCTCAGCTAGGATACGGGCTCTTAACAAACAATTGGAAGAATCATCGCATGCGGAAAATCTACAAACAAATCAATAAGCGATGGAATCATCATTCAATAATTAGTGCAAAAGACAGAAGTGTTCAAACACATTCTCAAAAATGCAAACATCCACATTCGGATTCATCCGGTGAAGCTCATATAATGAATCAAATCCTTAACTTGATGGTTAGTGAACGTTAATTGAATGTCATAAAAAGCGTTACGCTTATGACTGCATGAAATCACGTGCTGGCTGCGTATTCGGTATTACAACAGGAGAAACTTCTGACATTTATTCTTACATTTTATTACAATCTGGTAATCAAAATTGAATGACGATATTCAATTGATGAACCATTGAATTCGTGTGATAATGAATCGTCATTTTCTCTCTGCTGTACGCCGATATCATGATGTCATAATTAATTGCCTTCATCAGTTATTTACGTCTCGATGTTTTGACTCGCGAGAGTATATAGTCGTTGCATTAATGAATATTATGCTAATATTATAATTCTGGTTATTTATCTGACTTCTAATGGGACAATATTGTTATGGGCGGATGTAGATCCTGTCCCTACCTTGTTGCTGATCTCAGGTAAGAGCTGGTTTATGCTCAGATAAACTGGTGTCAGAAAAAAACAAGTTGAATTTGTATATATATATATATATATATATATATATATATATATATATATATATATATATATATATATATATATAAATATATATATATATATATATATACATATATTTATATATATATATATATATATATATATATATATATATATATATATATATATTCATATATACATATATATATATATATATATATATATATATATATATATATATATATATATTCATATATATATATATATATATATATTTATATATATATATATATATATATATATATATGAATATATATATATACATATATACATATATCATATATATATATATATATATATATATATATATATATATATATATATATATATATATATATATATATATATATATATATATATATATATATATATATATATATATTAAATATATATATATATATTAAATATATATATATATATATATATATATATATATATATATATATATATATATATATATATATATATATATATATATATATATATACTTATATATATATATATATATATATATATATATATATATATATATATATATATATATATATAAATATATATATACACATATATCGATATATATATATATATATATATATATATATATATATATATATATATATATATATATATATATATATATATATATATATATATATATAGATATGCACCTCTCCAGAGAGTTGTTGGCCTACTGGAAAAATTACCCACGAAAAACTACCATCCTAATCGAAATATAACCATTACCAATCAATATTCGAATACATCCATAGTAGAATATCTATTAAAAAAATCGCA
>OZ023334.1:36747235-36779735 GCA_964007535.1 Brachyptera risi | reverse complement strand
GAAGAATATATGCCTACAACTTTTGATTCGGAATGAAAATTCTGAAAATAGCATGGTCAAGAATTTGATAATGCCCCACAATCATTCAATATAACCATATGCAAATTGAAAGGATAATTGATGAACTTCTCAATCAAATATGTTGAAGAGTCCAGATGATCGACAATCCATGGAAATTCCAGAGCACAAATTTCCAAACTGTAGGGAAAATGCTGTAATACATTTCCACGGTCTTGAAAACAAATTCCTCAGAAACTTGTTCAACATATTCATGTTTTATTCAAGATACCATACTGAAAAGTCGAGTTGTCGATGATGCTAGTCTTGCCTCAAGTCCGAGCTGAGTTGAGTTGAGTTCTTTATACACGCTGATCGCTATCACTACTGTATTTATCATACCGTAATAGCAATTACTAGAGTGATGGGCCTAATCATAACACAACAGGCCTATCACTCATCTTTCTCCCAAATTGCATGACGATAAACTTTACATCTGCTGTTAATGGAGAGAAGTGATCATTGCCCAAGACACTTAGTTCAAAAAGGAAGATATCAACATTCGTGTGTTTTGTTTACTCTTGATACCAATGCTGGTAATGTCCAGATATATCACAGAAACGGTTTTTACTTATAATGTGTTCCGGACTTCCAGAAACTGAAAGACTTTTATCTGCGGCGGAAAATTATGTTCAGAGTCAGCGCAGTCCTGGTGTTGAAGTTATTGGTATTGAATAATGAAAATGGGGGTGGTAAGATCGCCCTCGTGGTGCCCCGTCCAAACGATCATACATTTCATACATAGCCCTAATTAGAGAACAATGATTATACATTAAGTTTCAATGTTATGAAAGAAAGGGAAAAATTTATAAAATACTGTTTCATTTGTTGAAAATGTATATACTAACTTCATCACCAGAATAGCATCAATTATTATCCTATCGACAAACATCTATATTTCATTATTCAAATTGAATATTTTTCTTGCGACTCAATATCCCAAAGAACTGTGATGTGATCAGAAGAAGCATTGAGTCGAATTGTAAGACATTTCTGCATCTCTACATACACAATAATTTAAAATTCGAACTCACATCAACGTTTCATTAGCGTTTGACCAATCAGTATCCGGTACCCTCCGGGCTTCACAAGGATCAACACGGTATGGAGACGACACGGTAGTGTCTGATGGTTTATTGTGTGACTCACATAACGGTGTCCCGATGTGATTTCGTCACGTTCTCGTTTCGGAGTCCGTTTGTTCGAACTGGTCATTACTGCCACTCTAATCAGCAACACGTACCACTGTGATTAGTGTACATTCTTCATTACAACTCGAACTGAGGAAAGGAGTTTTTTGGTCATCTTTACGCTATGATGTAGTGCCAAGTATTTCATATCGTTCATATGTTTGTGTATATATATATATATATATATATATATATATATATATATATATATATATATATATATATATATATATATATATATATATAAATATATATATATATATATATATATATATATATATATATATATATATTCATATATATATATATATATATATATATATATATATATATATATATATATATATATATGTCTATATATATATATATATGTATATATATATATGAATATATATATATATATATATATTTATATATATATATATATATATATATATATATATATATATATATATATATATTTATATATTTATATATATATCTATATATATATATATATATATATATATATATATATATATATATATATATATATATATATATATATATATATATATTCTAGTTAATTATATGTATCAGTGCAATCTAAACGGTGTGTGGCCATAGATTGAATAGCATAGCCCTGTATTTAAGAAACAGGTTTGAGTGATTTCAAGTAAAGTCTTGAGAATTATGTAGCGGATATACTGATATCCAATTAGGCCTAATCTACTTTCGAAATCAACGTTATAAAAATGTAGAGATACGTTATCTCATTCGGAGATGTAAACCTGCTACGTTCGTTGCCCGATGATATTCTCTGTTATATTATCAGGCCTTGCTGAGAACAATATTTTTCTCTGAATTTTTGAAGAATTCAAAATTGAGGAACGGCTCTGTCGTCTCCTAAAAAATGTTTAACGTGATAATTTCCGGGAGAATCTATATCTAATGAGAGTTGTCAACCCCAATGAATCGGAATTAATGTGAAAGAGAATTTCAAACTATTTCAATGTTACCATGAAATC
Organism: Brachyptera risi; assembly: GCA_964007535.1. Classification (NCBI taxonomy): domain Eukaryota; kingdom Metazoa; phylum Arthropoda; class Insecta; order Plecoptera; family Taeniopterygidae; genus Brachyptera; species Brachyptera risi. The sequence continues at coordinate 36,777,481 of OZ023334.1, read as the reverse complement.
CAGCAACATGATACACGACGTCGTAATGACTTACGTGTGGACAAACATAGACTTATGCTGTATAAGAAAGGACCGTAATATTCAATGTCACGGTTTTTTAACAACCCACCAATAGACATCAAGTCGATATCCAGCATACATATGTTCAAATCCAGAGTCAAGAAACTGTTATGTGAAAATGCTTTTTACTCTGTTGACGATTTTTTGGCTTTCAGCTAATCTTGAACAATGCTTATTATATGTATATTTGTAATTCATGACGTATATCATACTGTTTGTACTTTCTCCGATAGTAAAAACCATCATTAATATTATTATTACTAGGAAAACGCTATATACGCGTTGTTAGACGAGCGGAAAGTAATAGTATGTCGACTTCTTTGCCAAACTTCTGCCTAAATTCGCCAATTGGGTGACATTCAAGTTATAAATAAAAAATGCTTCAAGTGCATGGTACCAATTTAGCACATTTTATGTTTTTTATTCGAAATGGCTGACCCGATCAAGCTGGAAATCTCCAGAAATGTGTATCAAAATGTAATTCAACTCCACCCAATATTTTATTTCTTTCTAAAATAAAAATATTTCAATTTTTTTTCTGCTGTGTTATTCTAGCGGGTATTTTCAAAATTTCGAAAATTCATAAGAAAAATAATTATCACCCGATAATGCCACAAAACTATAAAGATCTAAGTTAGATGAGGAACCATGATGAAAAAAAGTTTGAAGTTGATAGCTGTAGCCGTTTGACTCGTGGAGAACCGAAAAAAAACATAAAAATGTTTTAAAAAACATAAAACCGAACACCAATTTTTTTCAGTATGTGAAATTGAATCCTCGCTAAAGCTCGTCTAATTGATGGTTCTTTAGACTTGTATACATTTATTCGTATCGATTCGTCTGAAAATGAATGTTACTTCTATGGTTCGACTTGCGGTCTGATTCCAACTCATTGGGTCTCTGTCGGAATGACTGCATGTATGCAATCATGAACAAGTCATCATGAATAATATTGCATTGATTGAGAATTGAAAGATGCTTGATGGATACAGAGTAAGGAATACGTACTTGCATTGCACTGTAGCTTCTCCGAACATGATAAGGTTTTGTTTATATTGGCTTTTAACGACTCACTTTACTGATGGCTACGATCTATTGGCGTCGATGGATGATGAATGAGATGATGGGATGATGAGATGAAAGATTATTTTTTATTTAGGTGTTTTGGATGGTGGGAGAGAGTCGGTCGTGGCCTGTTGTTGAGGAACCATCCCAGTATTGACCTGAACGACAGAGGGAAACCACAAAGAAACCCTGTCAGGATGGTTGACCATGGTGGGAATCAAAACCCGGTCTCCTGATTGATGGTTCAGTGCGTAACCACTCGGCCACGCGTCTTGGTGTGAGGAGTTAGAAACTGACATAAGTTTTCCTAGGGCTTGGAATCATAATACAGTCTACTTGCTCGAAAATCCTGATTGAAAAATACTCAACAAGTTAGTTTCCATATACATGACAGACTGTCTTTCAATCGAGCATTTTTATTCAATTATTTTGATAAAATTGTTAGGGATTGTGTTCCTCACCTCTGAGGAAAACCACACAAACTGAGAACTACAGACACCAATATATAACTGTATACCATATGATTTTCTATTTGTCCAGATCAATATTACGTCCGATATGGTAACCATTGCTGCCGCCGGGTAACCGATGATGGCTTGCTTGATGATGTGCATTATTCATCGGTCAAACTATGTTCATGTTTTTTATTCCATGATTTCGCGAAGAAATTCAATATTTTATTGCAAATGGAATCACGGAATCATTAAAAGTTTGACCATGAAGAACTGTGATCAAAAAAACGGTTGACAAAAAACAGAGTAAGGAAAAGAGTGAAAAAAATCTTTGCTCTCCGTTATATGATCCCACCCAGATTGTTCGTAGTGAGTATAACATGAGTATCATATACATATATATATATATATATATATATATATATATATATATATATATATATATATATATATATATATATATATATATATATATATATATATATATATATATATATATATATATATATATATATATATAAATATATATATATATATATATATATATATATATATATATATATGTATTTATATATATACATGAATATATATATATATATATATATATATATATATATATATATATATATATATATATAAATGGATATATATATATATATATCTATATATATATATATATATATATATATATATATATATATATATATATATATATATATATATATATATATATGAATAACGGAAGATTCTGCAGCAGAAATCGACCATCCAGCGACAGAGAATTTTCAGGGTTCCTCCTCAAACTCACGCCACGACCGCAATTCCTTCTCACTGTCTCAAAAATATCATATCTTCAACGTCTGGTCAGCACATGTGGCTCAGTGTTGCCACTGAGGGAAAATCGGGCGTCGGTTCCTCCTCAGTCAAGACTTGATAGTTCTTACGATAAACGTTAGGACTGCTTCCTTCCCTCTATCGTTTCAATCACTCATGATAGACCTTCACTCTATTCATCCCATTCGATTCCCGCCATGGTCGACCATCCTGACAGGGGTTCTCCGTGGTTTTCCTCTGTCGTTCAGGTTGATACTGGGATGGCTCCTTAACAACAGGCCACGACCGACTCCTTCCCATCATCCAAAACACCTAATGAAATAACCTTCCATCTCATCATCCCATCATCTCATTCTTTATCCACCAACGCCAATAGATCGTGGTCATTAGTAAAGTGCGTCGTTAAAACCCAATTGAAAAATAAACATTCGATTGATTATTCATTCAACGCCAAATTATTTTTGTTATCTTCGCAGGCGTCGTAAAAACTCGACAGGTATGATATCTGAGAAAAATCATCGTATAAATCATCCCCGGCGCCAATAGATCTTGAACAGTGCTTCGTTAAAACTGATTCGATTCTATAAGACCACAACTTGAAGCCATGATAATACAGTCGTCGTAATGTCCTGGTTGATTTAACGACTCCTATTCCTCGAGCTGAGAAAACACAAAACACCGTGTAAAATCCTCGGTGATTGTCAATGCAAATCCAAAGAAGCCATACAAACATTGTTCACGTTGCTGGTTTGAATTCCCTTATAGAGTCGACACGGCACGGCAATGCGTGGGGCGGCTGCGCACAGGTGTTTCCCACCTAGTTCTCACATGGGTAACACATGCGCATGACCGTACAATGGACCGGTAGAGATGCATGGATGCTGCGAGCCACAGAGAATGTCTGCATATGTAATTGATGACCGGTGGTGTGTAACGGTGTCCGAGATAAGGAAATGCTTCACTTGCATTATTCGAGCCTGCATTGGGCTGTTCTATGCGAGTGAAGTGCATGAGGGCAGTGTACACACAATACACGTAATGGCCAGATGATTTGATTGAATCGGCTTTGGGTGTTACAAAGGTGTTTCGATGAAAATAACAAATTATATTACATCGCTTTGAACTGATTTTTTTTTGCATACTCCGAGGTTATATCGTATAATCCACCATTTATAATTGATACTGTCGGTACGTTATGAATATACATATATATATATATATATATATATATATATATATATATATATATATATATATATATATATATATATATATATATATATATATATATATATATAGGGGGAAATATATTAAATATATCCATATTGGGTTCAACGGCTCACTGTAGTGATAACTAAGATCTATTGGTGTCGGTGGATGACATATGAGATGAGAGTTCATTAATTAGGTGTTTTTCATCAGTGAAAAAGTCGGTTTTGGTGTTTTGTTGATGAATCATCCCAGCATTGACCTGAACGACCGAGGGCAACCACGATAAACCCGGCCCTGTCATGATGGTCGAACATGGTGAGAATCGAATCCTGGTCTCCTGAATGACGGTTCGGTGTACTAGACACTCGACCACTCGTCTCAGTATACATATACATATCAAGAAGCTTTCATATTCCAACACAATGAAATTCGATTATCTGTGATTCTGGCGATGTTCTTTCGTATAAGTTACATGTTTCATTTCCATTTTTTTTTCTCTTTTGAAGTTCTTCTGCCGTTTCTCAATTATGAATACATGATACGTTCACAAAATGTCCACAAAGACTGATACAGACTTTGTCAAATCCCCGGTTGCGGTGTATGTTCATTCTTACAGGTCAGCACTTGTCATTCGGGAGACCGGGGTTCGATTTCCGCCATGGTCGACCATCCTGACACGGGTTTTTCGTGGTTTTCCTCTGTCGGACAGGGGTTTTTCGTGGTTTCCCTCTGTCGTTCAGGTTGATACTGGGATGGTTCCTCAACAACAGGCCACGACCGACTTCTTCCCACCATCCAAAACACCCAATAAAATAACCTCTCATCTCATCATCCCATCATCTCATTCATCATCCACCGACGCCAATAGATCGTAGTCATCCGTATAGTGCGTCGTTAAAACCCAATATAAAAAAGGTCAGCACTTTGGCAGTGCCTGAATAGTGAACAGTTATCACTCCGTGCGGACCTAGTTATAGTGTCGTGTGGGTAAAGGGACAATGACTGCTGCGGAAGGTTCAAGGCTTGACGGTTGACCATCGAGATGACATCTCCTCAGCGGCCAGCTTCCTGGTCCACACTGGCCGTATGAGTACCCCGGAGGCTGTCGGAGGCCGTCCGGACGACTGCACACGGCACTTGGGTGTGGCGACATCCAATCGCTAGACCACATTAATGTTACGACCTACGGACGACAACGACATATCATCGGACAGATTCAAGATGAAACGATATTGAAAACTAAAGAAGAAATGCCATTAATTGTACGTGCACTTCCGCGGGGGACAATTTTATGGATTACTGATCTGTTTTCCTCTTCGATTAGCGAAATAGACATGTGATAAATGAACATAAATATTGAATCGTAAGTTCAACCGTTCCAATCTGATGATAGTATCATTTTAATTTTATTGCCCATATAAATAAATGTTGTTACATAATTCGATTATTATATACTATTGCGGCCTATTTTGATACAGAATTGGTCGACTTGGTTTTAATTAACATCCAAGGTACTTGTACGAGCTAGATTTCTCAGGGAGTGAAACAAGGTTTTAAATCATAGGTTGACAATAAGCGTATATATTATATACCTTCTCTTTCCTATATATGACTTTTGTAAATAGGTATATGAAACCGCTGTTGAAGCAGTAACTCCATTTTTTTCAAAAGACGTGAATAGCAACGTATAAATTATTGCGCATTCATAAGTCATAGGGAAATAGTTGGGCTATATAAGGTGAATTCAAGTTTCGAACTGCAATTTTAAAATATTGTGCAGTATGTAGGCCTATAGCTATTATATTCGGATTTTTGTCATTTTTAACGAATCACACTCAAGGATCTGGGAGTATTTCAAAAGTATTTTAATGATTCTATGAATAGTTAATGTGCTATTGATTCTTCCCAATTATTTTAAAATATCCACAACACATATATGATTGGCCGAATTATAACATTATAGGCCCATCACTCATTTTTTGTTTCCATTCTGTATAATGATGAACTTTACATCTGCTGTTAATGGAAAGAAGTGATAATTACCCAAGAGACTTGGTTCAAAGTGGAAGATATCAATATTCGTGTGTTTTGTTTACTCTTAATACCAATGCTGATATTGTCCGGATATATATCACAGAAACGGTTTTTACTCATAATGTGTTCCGGACTTTCGGAAACTGAAAGAATTTTATCTGCGGCGGAAAGTTATGGTCACCAACAGCGCAGTTCTGGTGTTGAAGTTCATTGGTTATAAATAATTGAAATTGGGTGGTAAAATCGCCCTTGTGGTGCCCCGTCCAAACGATCCTAATTTTCATCATCAGCCTTAATTTGGGAACAATGATTTTGTATCAAGTTTCGATGTTATTGAAAAAAAAACGAAAACATATATGAATGTGATCCATGTTATTCACCGCATATGGCAAAAGAGCATATATGGTCCACATATTGTGATATATAGAACTGTGAGTTATTTTCTCTTACCGAATTAACTTTTAGTATCTTCTCTCTTTATACCATATATAGTGGCACTGGACCACATTGTAATACTCAATTGTCAGCTCTCAGTTTGTTAGGTCTTGTCTTGTTCAAGTTACCATATACTTAACAAGTCGAATTCTCATTTAGTGAACGATCATTCAAACGATTACGAATCAATAAAAATATCGATCTGTATTCTCATTTTTTTCATAAATGATAAATTATATCCCTTCCTCGAACAGATCGTGCTAATTGTTTTATAGAGTACAAGACTCGCATTCGGATCCGCTCTATAATGAATCTTTTCAAGTCTTTATAATATGTTCAACTTTCACAACGCGAGGAAGAACTGTGCACATAATTAGCGTAATTGAATCGCTCAATGTATTCTTGATTGCAAAGTCGTAACAACAAATTGAGAGCCACGAATCTCCAACACCTCGACTCTCCAATCACGACTCTATTGGAGGCACTTAACACTTCAGACACATTGTAGACAAATTCTCTTCTGGTTACAACTTATCTCTACTATTACATGGATGTCGGGGTTATAATGAGTATATGATAGTATACTTTCTTTGGAATATACTCATGTAGGCCTATACAACTATTACTCTATTGTTTACGTTATTGTAATCCCATTGTTACCCTTTTGTTTAATTGAACTTGAATCATTTTCTTCATCCACAGTGTCTTTCTATCTACACGAATTCCATTGATGAATCTATGTAAATGTAAACGAATCTTTACCATGCGATATATCATATACTACCAGGATAACGCGTTATGTGTTGCCGCGTTGATGGATGAGCTGGAACATATCAACATATCTTTGGATTGGTTATTATATAATAAATCCACATTGAGGTCCAAACATTCACGTCACTGCCATCCTATTAACTGATTAATTTCTATGATGATTAAGAAGGAATTGTCTCAATCGTTCACAATTGATTGGTGACACCTGTTGCTCAGTTTCTGTTGGTATATTAATAGCTTTGAGTGATTTACAAAAATCACATGAAATATTCTTTTACATCAAAACAGCTGATCTGATTCGACTGAGATTTTGAAATAATGTGTATTATTATTATATTGAAACTCCCTGAAAATTTGAATTATCTCAAAGGAAATATTTCCAACACATTTTTTGCTCTGGTCTATTCTCGTGGGATTTTTGAAAACTTTGAAATGAGTTTTCTCAGAAGTGGTTCAACCGATTGCGTCTCAAAACGACACAGTATCGAATTAGATGAGGAAACTTGTGTATGCCAAGTTTCAACTGATTTTGAATCTTCGTCTGACCTGTGGAGCGCGAAAAAAAAGCACTTTTTTCGAGTATGGTCAAATTGAGTTTTTGCTTCGCTCATCCAACAATATATTGCTATACTATGTATCATACTTCAATCAAGAAAAAGCTATTTCTCCACAAAGATTTGGTGTTGGTAATTTTTAATCGATTTATCAGGATTGTCTCCTCTTGATTATGGAATATTATATATGTATTCCGTCTCTGCTACGAGCTACAATATTCATAAATGTTTCTTTTTTGACAGCCCGCACTCAAGAACTTGTGTTCTTAAAGTGGGCTTCTGTTAATTTTATCATTTTCACTCATATTATGTATCAGCGATTATATTATAATTATGTAGTATAAAATGAAATCGAATTGAATTGATTTCTATATGTAGAAAATATAATACTCTCGATGTTACAGAATCACATCACTCCATTCACAATATCAAAGTCGCCCGACACTGAAGCATATTATGTGCAATGAGTGAAATTGATCCTGAAAATATGTTTGAAGTGTTTGGAAATGAATAATTTCAGGTGTATTTGAAGATATTATTCATTTTCCGGAGACTTTCATCGATGTATTTTTTCCCCTCCAGTGAGATGGGTGAGTGAGCGGGGGGTGGAAAGGGAGATGGGTTTTTTCCCCTACAGTGAGATGGATGATTTCTTAGGTAACGTTTGGTATAGGTATGGTTAATATGGTTAATTCTGTTCCGTACTATGTTGACAGAAATATCCAATGTTCACAACATTTGGAAGTTGGTTATAGCTTTTCATCTAGTTTTATAAAATTACATGATCAAATATCGATTCCTATTTTTCTGTCTGTGTCGCTGAGCTCAAATGGATTCACTTTTCAATTATATGTATATATTTATATATTGCCATAGCTTATATGTGACAGAGAACAATCTCTTCTGGTCCCCGACTACAGCTGTTCAATCCACAGATCAACATGCACAGATTCATGGATAAACATAAATATAATGGATGGTTGAAAAGTGTGGAAAATAAGATTGACTGAGATTGATTGTTGTATCTTTACTGATAATCAAGTACCAATTAGTTGGTTATCAGTTAGAGTACGAAAATATCGTAAGTTAACAAGGGTGATTACATGTTAGTTGGCTAATTATTACCTTATTATAACCACCAGTTGGAAAAACCGGCTCTTAATAGGGAATTTATACAAAACTTGAAATAAGAAAATTCAGAAACTGTAGCGACTGCGGCCTGATTTACAACAACTGTTTTTACAGTGGATTCCAACTGATCCTCTTCGGGCGAAATAATGTGATGTCACGAGAATGCGTTATGTGACAGAACCGATTTGCATAATTCAAATCGGTGTATCAATTTTGGGTGTCATTAAAAACTAGTTTCACATTTATGTCTACGAGAAGCCGTTATTCTCTTCGGATCTCTTCTCTCACTTCGTTCCAATTGACCACGTGAGATGGAACCACTCTCCGTGGCTCAGTCACCAGAGGCACTGCTTAAAAAACTGAAGGCTGGACCGTTGGACGTGAGTTCGAGTCCCGCATGAGATATTAGTATTTGTATATGTCCAGTCACTTAATTATTCGTACCCTCATTTAACCTGGTTGCTGGTGGGGTCGTTGTTTGAACAATAATCATGATGAATAGACATAGTGGTTGTCGTGGAGGATTATTGTAGTGCGGGCAGTATGCCAATAACTGCACGGGGGACGCTCATTTAACGACGACAAACGATACAAATGAATCATTCCACAATTATTTGAGCAACGAATATTCATTGAAATAAATCTATCAACTGATAATTATCTATAAGACAACTGGTGAACTGAATATAGAAATCTTGTTTTGAGTCTAGTTTTTTTTTCATTCAAGTTGTTTCTCCGATGACAGTTAAATTCTGTTGGATCCAGGACTAGTTTTATCTTCACACGAGTTTGAATTGGGGAATATACGTTCGATTTGTCTTACAATTAGTTAATTCAATCATCTCATTATGAAGAATAAGTTGATTCGGATGCATCCAGACGACCGACAGATTACAATGTGCCAGTGAATGATGCACCCGAGGAGTGCTGGCTGACGATCAGTAATCGAACCACTTGGTCAGCGAATCACCTGTTACCACACTCGGTTATTATGTCCATGCATTAGGCCATCTTCCCACCTCAATGCACGATCAATTAGTTCATCAATACTCAAACACTATTAGGTATAAAACAGCCCTGATGAGAAATAGATACCCTTATCAGTTGAATTAAACCAAGATGTATTACTTTTTTTATATATATATTGGGTTTTAACGACGCACTGTAATGATGACTAAGATCTATTGGCGTCGGATAAATGATTAATGAGATGATGAGATGATGAGATGAAGGTTTTATGGGTGATAGGAAGGATAGAGGGAAGGAAGCGGTCGTGGCTTATATTGTGGGAACCATCCCGGCATTAGCCTAGACTACAGATGGAAACCACGAAAAATTCCTGTAAAGGTGGACGGTAACGGGGATCGAACCGTATTACTTTATATGCATTTCTGTATTTCATGTATTTCTTTTTCGATGATGACAGTCACACGTATAAGTAAGTAAATGCCTTCGTACAGATTGTTCTGAGTTTCTTTGTTTATGAGGTGACCAGAAGTATCTACAGAAGTATTCAGCAGTAATATTTTTGGGTTCATATTCATTTATTATAATGATAGTCATAGGCCTTTATAATAATATTTCATTTCGATTAATGAACTTTCATAACCCTTGTAGGTACAATTTAATTTTGTCATGAAAGTTGAATGATGGATACTATGAAGTGCTAATAAATACAAATCTCTCCTGATTCGCCTCTCAGATGAAACTTGGGCCTATTCATAGTAGGCCTATCGATAATATTCCAAGTTGATTCATCAACATTATTCAACCATGTTTGATTACTCAAGTTTTTGCAACATAATTACTGTCGTTTTTTACGATCACCACTTTTACATCGTGGCTTCGATTAGAGCCGACCACTGACACACTCAGGATAAATCATGTAGTACGACCGGATCGATTACAAATAACAGAAACTCAAGAATACAATTCTAACAATTATACCGTCCTACTACTCAATTATTTAACAACAACAATACATGAAATAGGCTTACATTTTGATTGCATTTAATTTCTGTATGGGGCACTTTCTCTATCAATTCAACAATTAGAATAAATTCATTCATGTTAAATTATTGTTTATGGCCAGTCATCAAAAGACTTTGAATAAATCTGTCCTAATAACTATTGCATCTTTTAATAATAATAGGATCATTTTCTCTCTCTCTCTCTCTCTCTCTCTCTCTCTCTCTCTCTCTCTCTCTCTCTCTCTCTCTCTCTCTCTCTGAACATTTCGGTATCTCTCCAGTGCCAAGTAATAGAGAGCAGTGTATATCGGCGCGGATATTTAATAATGTACAAGTGCAGTTTAATAAGAGAGGAAGAGAAAGAGGGCCGCACATCGTGATGGCGTCTCTCTCTCTCTCTCTTGTAGGCAATATAAATGTGGGCGATCACTTACTTGATACTACTGACTTCACTCTAGCCATTGTCCGTGCTGGTAATCTCTATAATGATATTCAAAGGTTTACAGCTACTTAGAAGTGAACGATAAAGGTCAGAGGTCAGCTTTCACTTTCCCGTCAACCCCGAATTATACAATTACAATCGGCAGAGGCGTGGTGGTGATTAATTAATGAAACGACGGAGTTGATTTTCTGCATGATGTATTTAATAGTTGTATCGGGTTATAAATTTGTATACAAGCCCGAGTAACAGTGAACTGTATCTAGTTTTACATATTGATAGTAAAGATTGTTATATGAATATATTTTTCTCATCGACACAGAAATATATTATCGAATACAAAAGTTCTCAAGAGTTTAACAAAGCTCAAGAGGATCATCTGTATGATATCAGATCATCGAAATCAACTGAGAAATTGATTAATTCAGCTAAATCAAACAGATACAAATCACTTGAAGTGAACAATAAGAAAATAATCATTTTAAGTACCCTAATACATATTGACAACGTACAATTGATCGGATGGGAAAGAGAGTTGAATAAATGAGATAGCATTACAATAATTTCCATAACAGGTGTTTAATTAATACGTATTAGTTTGTAAATGTTGTTCCTCGATCAATTATATCCAAAGTTTGGACACTCAGTTGATTCAGTTTGAGTCTTTGTATGTTGTTGATTTCTTCGAATACTATTCACTTGTATTGGGATTATCGTTCGATGTGGACATTTGGATGATACCATGCACGACGTGTGAGATTATGTGAATTATACTGATTCAGTGCAATGAACGAATGTTGATATTCTCTTGTCGGGCTCATCGAAACTCTGCCAGTTTGGCACGAGAGCATGCGCAGTCTGGTTTCCATCGTTGCATGCTCATGGTAATATCTTATGACTCTGCCAGTTCGGCACGAGAGCATGCGCAGTCTGGTTTCCATCGTTGCATGCTCATGGTAATATCTTATGACTCTGCCAGTTCGGCACGAGAGCATGCGCAGTCTGGTTTCCATCGTTGCATGCTCATGGTAATATCTTATGACTCTGCCAGTTCGGCACGAGAGCATGCGCAGTCTGGTTTCCATCGTTGCATGCTCATGGTAATATCTTATGACTCTGCCAGTTCGGCACGAGAGCATGCGCAGTCTGGTTTCCATCGTTACATGCTCATGGTAATATCTTATGACTCTGCCAGTTCGGCACGAGAGCATGCGCAGTCTGGTTTCCATCGTGACATGCTCATGGTAATATCTTATGACTCTGCCAGTTCGGCACGAGAGCATGCGCAGTCTGGTTTCCATCGTTGCATGCTCATGGTAATATCTTATGACTCTGCCAGTTCGGCACGAGAGCATGCGCAGTCTGGTTTCCATCGTTGCATGCTCATGGTAATATCTTATGACTCTAATAATAATTGTATTATTTGGTCCAAGTATGTAGTTTCAGTTTGTTTTCTGTATCAGTGTGTCACTGTTACAGTATGGCAAGGTAAGATGTGGAAGAATAGCCAACAGGCTGGATCCAGCCAAATGTAGTTGTTAATAATTAGATGAGCGGAGCGAAGACTCAATTCCACTATAGGATAATCGAGAAAAATACGTTTCAACCTTTTTTTTTGGGCCCCACAGGTAGGACAAAAATGAAAATTCAGTTGAAACTTGGCATACACGAGTGTCTTGGCTCAATCGGTTGCAGCACTTCTGAAAAAACTCATCTCAAAGATTTCAAAAATCTGATACAATTAACCCAGAGGAGAAACTTCTTGAGGAATATTTCTTCCGAAAGAATTCAAATCCCGCGAAATTTGTCGTTTTATTGTAACACGTGATATTATTACGTATTTTTTCACATCGTTCAAAGCTATCAAGATATAAATTGAATTCAAGCAACAAGTGTCACCAATCAAACAAAAACCATCAAAACGAGACCTCCTCCATCATCAAAGAAATCAATTAGAATGAGCAATGGATGAAATAGGGGGGCAAAGACGAAATTGTTTGAATCTCAAGGTGGATAAATATCTAACCAACGAAAGATATGTTGATAGGTTCTAGCTCATACATCAACGCGGAAACATATTACGCGTTTTCCCACTAACAATAATAATAATATCGCATCGAATCGAATCAAACGTATCAGATTGGATCGATAATTTCGAATAGGAAAAAAGCGAGATTGAAAGTGATCGAAGATCCTCGATCAACACTGTTTCAGTTTCGGTTTATTTTTCACTCGCTTCACATTAATATACTTTTTGTTTTAATAACATCGAAACTTGATACAGAATCATTGTACCCCAATTAAAGCTAAGAATGGAAGGTAGGATCGTTCGGACGGGGCACTACAAGGGCGATCTTACCACCCCATTTCATTCATTTGAAACCAATGAACTTCAACACCAGCACTGCGTTGTCTGTGACCATGAATTTCCGCCGTATAACAGTCTTTCAGTTTCCGAAAGTCCGGAACACATTATGAGTAAAACCGTTCCTGTGATATATATCCGGACATTACCAGCATTAGTATTGAGAGTGAACAAACACACGATTGTTGATATACTGAATTGTATTTGACTCTTGAAATGGCCAATTCCTCCTTCAGAAAGAAAGTCATTACCAATCTGGTCATTATTAGATGAGTGTAGCGAAGTCTCCATCCCACTCTTATAGAGCTTTGTCTGTGTGTTTTTTTGTTTTTTTTTGTAAGCACTGCACAGGTCGCAGGGTTTGACTTATCAACATGAAACTTTTTTCGTACGGGCCAACATTCACAACTTGGAACTTTAAAGTTTTTGGGATAAATCGGTCGAATAGATTCTGAGAAATTTCATGTCAAAGTTTTTAAAACCCCCATAAGATTAGGCTGGGTAAGGAAATTTGAAAAAATGAAACCTCTCCGAAAACAATGAAATTTTCTCCGAGTGTTGAAACATGAATGATTCACATAACCACCATTTTGCAAGCAATTCGAACCAGCCGTTTCGAAGAAAAAGAATCAAATAACTGTCTTCGTTCATCAAATATATGGAAATGAGCCAAGATTCACTGCTTCCTAGATTCGATATTTGCCCAAGCATTAAATATTCTTCATTTTCGTCAAGGTGTGTAGAATACCAGAGGAGATGAAGTAGCAATTCAATGAAGGACAAAGTGTGTAGAATACCAGAGTCGATGAAGTAGCAATTCAATGAAGGACACGGTGTGTATAGAATACCAGAGTCGATGAAGTAGCAAATGTGGGACTGTTATTGAACCTTATTCAGATATCTCGCTCATCTTACAACGCATATTTCGCGTTTGCCTAGTCTTATATCTCAGAACAATCTCACACTTGTGACTATGAGATGGAGTTCTCTTCTCTACATGCACACATCACACTCAGCGTACACCACTTCTGTCAGCAACGTGCAACTGTGCGCAGCCCCATCATTACATTATTCGCTTTTCGTTGAGTATTCATATTCCGCTCTCTTGTCACTTGGTTATTCGACTCATCACTCATTCGAGCCATTTACCACTTCTGGATTCAATGTCAAACATCGTTTCGAATCGATATTGAAATGATCGAATTTCGAACACTTCAGTTCGATTTCGAAACGAAGTTCTAGAATCTATAGATTCGATGAAAACATATCGAAACCAAAAATGGCAATTTTCTATCTTTGGTAGTATATGAAATATCATGATCATTCATTATAATAATCATCATATTATCATGATCATTCATTATAATCATCATTATAATATCATGATCATTCATTATAATCATCATTATATTATCATGATCATTCATTATAATCATCATTATATTATCATGATCATTCATTACAATCATCATTATATTATCATGATCATTCATTACAATCATCATTAGGCCTATATTATCATGATCATTCATTATAATCATCATTATATTATCATGATCATTCATTATAATCATCATTATATTATCATGATCAGTGGTTTTAATCATCATTATATTATCATGATCATTCATTATAATCATCATTATATTATCATGATCATTCATTATAATCATCATTATACCATCATGATCAGTGGTTTTAATCATCATTATATTATCATGATCATTCATTATAATCATCATTATATTATCATGATCATTCATTATAATCATCATTATATTATCATTATCAGTGGTTTTAATCATCATTATATTATCATGATCATTCATTATAATCATCATTATATTATCATGATCATTCATCATAATCATCATTATATTATCATGATCATTCATTATAATCATCATTATATTATCATGATCAGTGGTTTTAATCATCATTATATCATCATGATCATTCATTATAATCATTATTAAATTACCATGATCAGTCATTATAATCATCATCATGATCATTATGATCATCATTATTTTATCATGATTATTCATCATAATCATCATTATATTATCATGATCATTCATTTTAATCATCATTATATTATCATGATCATTCATCATAATCATTATTAAATTACCATGATCAGTCATTATAATCATCATCATGATCATTATGATCATCATTATTTTATCATGATCATTCATCATGATCATCATTATATTATCATGATCATTCATTATAATCATCATTATATCATCATGATCATTCATTATAATCATCATTATATTATCATGATCATTCATTTTAATCATCATTATATTATCATGATCATTCATCATAATCATTATTAAATTACCATGATCAGTCATTATAATCATCATCATGATCATTATGATCATCATTATTTTATCATGATCATTCATTATAATCATCATTAAATTGAAATTACGTGAAAATCTGAATTCTCTCGGAGGAAATATTTTTCCACGAACTGTCTCATCCGGCTCTTTCTTACAGGATTAAAAAAAAAATTGAAATTAGTTCTCTCAGAAGTGTTGCAACCGATTGCGCCCCAAAACTATACAATATCAAATCGAGTGATGACTCTATTGTGTATGCCAAGTTTCAACTGAATTTGCATTCTTGTTTGACCTGTGATGCGTGAAAAAAAGTACCTTTCACGGAATATGATGGAATTATGTCTCCGCTCCGCTCATTCAATATTATAGGCTCATACAATCATATAATCACAAGAAAAGCATGCATACGTCGTGATATCAGATATTTCATCCGGTTACACATCCAAACGCATGAATCTGAATCGGAGCTTACTATCCGAACGAGAGATTCTGATGCCTCACAGTTACAACGTTTGATCACCATTAAAACCGGATGTGCATTTGATTTATAATGAGGAAATGATTATCCGAACGAATGTAAGTTGCTTCAGCCATCACAGTTCGAATCCCCGCGAGGGTTTTGACCCGTCGACCGTTTATTCGCGCAGCTCAGATCGAGCTAAATATCGTAATATATAGGCCTCCATAAGATCATGTATTGTAATTTATTCACCTCGAGGCAGAATGTTATTATGAATGATCTCATTGAATACTCGCTCTTGTACTACGGCCAGCTAGCAGTGCGCAGACCCACACCTTTCTCCATTGAAGCTTGGTCAATGCTTGTGAGTCTACATGGAGTCTCAGATGAATATCCTTACGGGATGGAGTGGCAGAGCCCAGGACTCGGATTCACGGAGAGTCCTTTCTTTGGGACCTCGTAAGTTGGGACCATTTCACAGAGTTGGGGCCAATATTGGTCTCAAGTTGGGACTATTTCACAGAGTCAGGGCCAATAGTGGTCACGAATTGGGACTATTTCACAGAGTCGGGGCCAATATTGGTCTCAAGTTGGGACCATTTCACAGAGTTGGGGCCAATTGTGGTCACAAGTTGGGACTATTTCACAGAGTTGGGGCCAATTGTGGTCACAAGTTGGGACCATTTCACAGAGTTGGGGCCAATTGTGGTCACAAGTTGGGACTATTTCACAGAGTTGGGGCCAATAGTGGTCACAAGTTGGGACCATTTCACAGAGTTGGGGCCAATTGTGGTCACAAGTTGGGACTATTTCACAGAGTTGGGGCCAATAGTGGTCTCAAGTTGGGACTATTTCACAGAGTTGGGGCCAATTGTGGTCACAAGTTGGGACTATTTCACAGAGTTGGGGCCAATATTGGTCTCAAGTTGGGACTATTTCACAGAGTTGGGGCCAATTGTGGTCACAAGTTGGGACTATTTCACAGAGTTGGGGCCAATAGTGGTCTCAAGTTGGGACTATTTCACAGAGTTGGGGCCAATTGTGGTCACAAGTTGGGACTATTTCACAGAGTTGGGACCAATATTGGTCTCAAGTTGGGACCATTTCACAGAGTTGAGGCCAATATTGGTCTCAAGTTGGGACCATTTCACAGAGTTGGGGCCAATATTGGTCTCAAGTTGGGACCATTTCACAGAGTTGGGGCCAATATTGGTCTCAAGTTGGGACCATTTCACAGAGTTGAGGCCAATATTGGTCTCAAGTTGGGACCATTTCACAGAGTTGGGGCCAATATTGGTCTCAAGTTGGGACCATTTCACAGAGTTGGGGCCAATATTGGTCTCAAGTTGAGACCATTTCACAGAGTTGGGGCCAATATTGGTCTCAAGTTGGGACCATTTCACAGAGTTGGGGCCAATATTGGTCTCAAGTTGGGACCATTTCACAGAGTTGAGGCCAATATTGGTCTCAAGTTGGGACCATTTCACAGAGTTGGGGCCAATATTGGTCTCAAGTTGGGACCATTTCACAGAGTTGAGGCCAATATTGGTCTCAAGTTGGGACCATTTCACAGAGTTGAGGCCAATATTGGTCTCAAGTTGGGACCATTTCACAGAGTTGGGGCCAATATTGGTCTCAAGTTGGGACCATTTCACAGAGTTGAGGCCAATATTGGTCTCAAGTTGGGACCATTTCACAGAGTTGGGGCCAATATTGGTCTCAAGTTGGGACCATTTCACAGAGTTGGGGCCAATATTGGTCTCAAGTTGGGACCATTTCACAGAGTTGGGGCCAATATTGGTCTCAAGTTGGGACCATTTCACAGAGTTGAGGCCAATATTGGTCTCAAGCTGGGACCATTTCACAGAGTTGGGGCCAATATTGGTCTCAAGTTGGGACCATTTCACAGAGTTGGGGTCAATATTGGTCTCAAGTTGGGACCATTTCACAGAGTTGGGGCCAATATTGGTCTCAAGTTGGGACCATTTCACAGAGTTGGGGCCAATATTGGTCTCAAGTTGGGACCATTTCACAGAGTTGAGGTCAATATTGGTCTCAAGTTGGGACCATTTCACAGAGTTGGGGCCAATATTGGTCTCAAGTTGGGACCATTTCACAGAGTTGGGGCCAATTGTGGTCACAAGTTGGGACTATTTCACAGAGTTGGGACCAATATTGGTCTCAAGTTGGGACCATTTCACAGAGTTGAGGCCAATATTGGTCTCAAGTTGGGACCATTTCACAGAGTTGGGGCCAATATTGGTCTCAAGTTGGGACCATTTCACAGAGTTGGGGCCAATATTGGTCTCAAGTTAGGACCATTTCACAGAGTTGGGGCCAATATCGGTCTCAAGTTGGGACCATTTCACAGAGTTGGGGTCAATATTGGTCACAAGTTGGGACCATTTCACAGAGTTGGGGCCAATATTGGTCTCAAGTTGGGACCATTTCACAGAGTTGGGGCCAATAGTGGTCACAAGTTGGGACTATTTCACAGAGTTGGGACCAATATTGGTCTCAAGTTGGGACCATTTCACAGAGTTGAGGCCAATATTGGTCTCAAGTTGGGACCATTTCACAGAGTTGGGGCCAATATCGGTCTCAAGTTGGGACCATTTCACAGAGTTGGGGTCAATATTGGTCACAAGTTGGGACCATTTCACAGAGTTGGGGCCAATATTGGTCTCAAGTTGGGACCATTTCACAGAGTTGAGGCCAATATTGGTCACAAGTTGGGACTATTTCTCAGAGTTGGGGCCAATATTGGTCACAAGTTGGGACCATTTCACAGAGTTGGGGTCAATATTGGTCACAAGTTGGGACCATTTCACAGAGTTGGGGTCAATATTGGTCACAAGTTGGGACCATTTCACAGAGTTGAGGCCAATATCGGTCACAAGTTGGGACCATTTCACAGAGTTGAGGCCAATATTGGTCACAAGTTGGGACTATTTCTCAAAGTTGGGGCCAATATTGGTCACAAGTTGGGACCATTTCACAGAGTTGGGGCCAATATTGGTCACAAGTTGGGACTATTTCACAGAGTTGGGGCCAATATTGGTCACAAGTTGGGACCATTTCACAGAGTCGGGGCCAATATTGGTCACAAGTTGGGACTATTGCACAGAGTTGGGGCCAATATTGGTCACAAGTTGGGACCATTCCACAGAGTTGGGGCCGATATTGGTCACAAGTTGGGACTATTTCACAGAGTTGGGGCCAATATTGGTCACAAGTTGGGACCATTTCACAGAGTCGGGGCCAATATTGGTCACAAGTTGGGACTATTGCACAGAGTTGGGGCCAATATTGGTCTCAAGTTGGGACTATTTCACAGAGTTAGGACCAATAGCGGTCACAAGTTGGGACTATTTCACAGAGTTAGGACCAATAGTGGTCTCAAGTTGGGACTATTTCACAGAGTTAGGACCAATAGTGGTCTCAAGTTGGGACTATTGCACAGAGTTGGGGCCAATATTGGTCACAAGTTGGGACTATTGCACAGAGTTGGGGCCAATAGTGGTCACAAGTTGAGACTATTTCACAGAGTTAGGACCAATAGTGGTCTCAAGTTGGGACCATTTCACAGAGTTAGGACCAATAGTGGTCACAAGTTGGGACTATTTCACAGAGTTAGGACCAATAGTGGTCTCAAGTTGGGACTATTTCACAGAGTTAGGACCAATAGTGGTCTCAAGTTGGGACTATTTCACAGAGTTAGGACCAATAGTGGTCACAAGTTGGGACTATTTCACAGAGTTAGGACCAATAGTGGTCTCAAGTTGGGACTATTTCACAGAGTTAGGACCAATAGTGGTCACAAGTTGGGACTATTTCACAGAGTTAGGACCAATAGTGGTCTCAAGTTGGGACTATTGCACAGAGTTAGGACCAATAGTGGTCTCAAGTTGGGACTATTTCACAGAGTTAGGACCAATAGTGGTCTCAAGTTGGGACTATTGCACAGAGTTAGGACCAATAGTGGTCTCAAGTTGGGACTATTGCACAGAGTTAGGACCAATAGTGGTCTCAAGTTGGGACTATTTCACAGAGTTAGGACCAATAGTGGTCTCAAGTTGGGACTATTTCACAGAGTTAGGACCAATAGTGGTCACAAGTTGGGACTATTTCACACAGTTGGGGCCAATATTGGTCTCAAGTTGGGACTATTTCACAGAGTTAGGACCAATATAACGTCTCAACGTAGGATATACTGGAGATAGGACTCTTTGTGAATCTGGGCCCAGGACCTCTATACCTAATACATTCCGTGCCAGTGCTGGCTAGCTTCAAGAGGCTAAGACTTTCATTGGTTGATGATAACTAGGAGAGCTACCTGCCATGGCAACATGTTTGGTCTCTGTGTATTTCCATTGTTGTTAGCTCAAAATCTAGTCCTGTTTATGAGGTGGGCTACAAAATGTGATTATTCAGTCCAAGAAACCGTGAATTTGTTATCCCTAATATATTGTCATTGTTGGTAGCTCTTTTAGTGAACATCAACCAATCTTCTCCAAAAGAAAAAAAAATGAAATTTTGGTTCAATCTAAACCAGACTTAGCTTTTTGGAGTTAGCTAGTGCTATAGCAAGTTTTTTCCAAGTGGATTATTAGGCAAGGATCCTGGTTGGTCTCAACAGTCTAGAGACCATGGTAATGTTACGCCTATTAATCCTGCTAGGAGCGCTGTGATCACCAAGAAAATACCATTCGCCAGAGCACTGTTGCGAGTGAATGCTGCTAGGAGCGCTGTGATCAGCCATAACTGTGTCCTTGTTGGTGAACACATGGGCTCTGTCATTCATACGGCATTGCCCATCTAGAGACTACTCCATCTGTGGTCGTATATGCTCGGAATACTCATGTCTCTCAGGCTGTCATTCCTCAATGTCTTCTCCAAATCAACACATGGATAACATCAATGTTAGACAAATTGGACAATTCGAAAAATATAGAAAAGATGTGAACATACCGGCACATGGAGCGTAGTGGTCAACGCACTCGTTTCATGTGATCCAGGAGGTGAGGGGCATATCGGACCTGGTTCGATTCCCGCCACCGTCCATCTCTACAGTTCTTTCTCGTGGTTCCTGTAGTCTAGGCTAATGCCCGGATGTTTCCCATACAATATAGGCCACAACCGCTTCCATCCCACTATCCTTCCCAAGACCTGAGAAACCTTCATCTCACCATCCCATCACCTCATTAATCATTCATGTGACGCCAATAGATCTTGATTATCATCAAAGTGCGTCATTGAACCAGATATATATATACATATATATATATATTTATATATATATATATATATATATATATATATATATATATATATATATATATATATATATATATATATATATATATATATATATATATATGTATATATATATATATATAAATATATATATATATATATATATATATATATATATATATATATATATATATATATATATATATATATATATATATATATACATATATATATATATATATATATATATATATATATATATAAATATATATATTTATATATATATATATATATATATATATATATTTATATATATATATATATATATATATATATATATATATATATATATATATATATATATATATATATATATATATATATATATTTATATATATATGTCAGGAAGTTGAAAGAATTATGAAGGCAACTATAAAATATTGATATATTATATGGCCTATGTAAATATAAACACAAGACCAGGAAGTTCCAGGTGAGCATCAGGTCGACACTATATGACGTCACAACGTTGATCCTCTGGTTCTTGTTGCCAGTAGTTACCGCTCCGAAGACACGTCTCTTGTCCGCAACATGGAATTGTGTCATGGAAAAAAAGAAACTATGAAATAATGTGATGTGATAAAAAGTGACTCTAAGCCGACCGAGATGAGTGTTCCTTACGTCGATTATCAGCCGTGCCTTCCAATCCGCTCACACAGTTATGATCTGATGAGAAGACTCGCACCTTGCGTCAGCTGCATCTGGGATCATCAGTTGGAGGTGTTAAGAGCCCGCATCTTAGTCAGATTTACAGGGTGCACTTCCGCCACATATATCTAAACAACTACAAACACTACGGTTTTGCGGTGAAATGCAATGAACTGATAATACCCTCTCAATAAGATATGCCTAATCGAAAATTTGAGAATAATTTTAATATTGAGCAATACTTGAATCAAAATGTGCCCAATTTGATGGTTTTCATTGCTCATTTCCCGGGTACCGAAAAATAGTAGAAAAAAACTACAAACCCACATCCTCAAGTTCAACTTTGCTCATCAATATTCAAAATTCTGATTTGCCTGTAATTCTACAGTTTTCCCAATTTCCTTGGCTAAAATGTGTAATGTAACTAGATTTTGTCCAAATTATGATATGAAAAATTTCCCCATCTAGCGGTGGTTACTGAAACTCTTCCGATATTATCATTTTTTCACTTTTCAACCCACAATCAATATATTAAACGCACATCAAACTTGGGTAGAGCATTTCGAAGAGACACATGCTCTGCTAAGATGCGGGCTCTTAGAACCCGAACAAATATCTATCTCGGAATCAGTTGTGAAATAAGTGGTGTGTTTATCACCATGTGGTTATACACTGGAAGTAATGGCAGACTGTGAAATATACGTGATTCAAAAGAAATACAAATATCCGATATTTTAGAATAAGAGTGTATTATTCAAGAAAACGGTACCGGCACAGGTAGCTCAGTGGTTAACGCACTTGCTTCATGTGACCCGGGAGACAGTGGGCATATCGGACCCGGTTCGATCCCCGCTACCGTCCATCTTCACATGGGTTTTTCGTCCTAATTATTCTAGACTAATCCGAGATGGTTTCCACAATATGGGCCACGACCGCTTCATTCCCACTATCCTTCCCAAAACCCATAAAACCTTCATCTCATCATCCCAACTTCTCAATAATCATCCATCCGACGCCAATAGATCTTGAACATTATCACAGCATGCAGTTACTATCATAAGTCCATGATTAATTGATAACAGTGAGTCGTTAAAACCCAATATGAAAAAAAAATATAAAATAAAACGGTTCTTCACATTGTCCATGATAATACTCTGAAGATATCTTTTGATAGCTACATTTATGAGCTCAGTAACATATTTTGTATGAAAGAAAAAGAAGTTCATCAAATAGTATCAGTAAAAGTTAAAATAATTGAAAAGTGATGGTTATTCAAGGAAAATGGATCAAGGAAAAAGGAAAATGAAAATGAACGTTTTCATGAAAAATGTTCATTTGTTGACGGCTGCCTTTACACAGGCTCCTATATTATATGAGCTACTATAAAGTCACAGTGCATCGTTCAATATGGAGATACAAGAGGTCAAATGCAATCAATGATATTGAATGACACGGAGAAAAGAAGTATGTTGAAATATATAAAAACTGTGTTAATAATGTTATAACTAGGCAAACGCGAAATATGCGTTGTAAGATGAGCGAGATATCTGAATAAGGTAATATTCGTTAAAGTAGTTTTACCCTTGCTATATTATCGAATCTGGTATTCTACACACCTTGATGCATAATATAAAGAAGACTTCATTGTTGGGCAAATATCGAATCTAGAAAGCAGTGAATCTCGGCAACCTGAATCTGCTTTTATCTCTATAATAATATTTGATGAATACAAACAGATGATTTAATTATTTTCTTCAAAACGGCTGATCCGAATTGCATACAGAATCGTGATAATGTATATCAAACATGTCCACACATTTACAGAGAATTTCATCTCATTTGAAGAAATTTTATTTTTAATTTTTTTTACTCAGCCTAATCTTATGGGGTTTTTAGAAACTTTGAGATGATATTTCTTCAAAATCTGTCCAACCGATTCATACCAGAAACTATACAGTTCTAAGTTGGATAATTTTGCGTCTAAAAAAAAGTTTTATGTTGATCAGACAAACCCTGCGACCTGTGCAGTGCCCACAAAGAAGAAAAAAAAAAAACACGGACAAAGCTCTATAAAAGTGGGATGGAGACTTCGCTACGCTCATCTAATTAGAAATCAGCTATGGTATTTGAAGAAAATGATTGAAAAAATTGATATGAAGGAAGTGGGCTCATTTAAATGGTTATATCAAATCATGAGTGAAAATTGAAAGATTAAAATTAATTGATTCTAGCAGAATATTTGCAACAAATCATCTCAACTGAAATTCATATCGTAAAAACGTTTTTTTCATTTCAAAACATTCTAATGTTTTGTCAGGAAGTAACGGTTCAAAATTTATCACCACGCTATAAATATTCAGTCACAACTATTAAAGCCAAGTCGTAATAAGTACATATTCTGTTTCTCTCCTCATCGTTAAAAGCTAACCAACAATGTAACCTCTCTCCAGCGACATTGGCATGCGACACTTCGACCAGTTTCCCTCTGATCTCACCGTTTTACATCACAACCTTTTAGTGACACGAAGTTATTCCACATTCACATTCAACTCCAGTAATATTGTTTTTTCATATATTTTTTTTCTTACAAAAATCAAGCAACATTCCTTTTTTGTTCGTGTTAATCACGATGCGATGTACGTGTGACATCCAGTGGACGCTGGACTAACTGTTGTGAAGAAGCCAGTCGGCCGTGTCAGTACGGCCCTAACCGCAAACCACCTGAACTTCAATCTCGTTTCCAAAACTATAAGTCGAAATGAGTATAATTATATGATCTACTCTTGTCATTTATACGCACATCGTGCGAGCTTTTTCTCATTCCTCATGAGATATGACGAGCAAAAAAATCTGGAGACACCGATTGGAATGTTCCTGTTTACAAAATGGAGGCTTTAAATGTGGAAGTGTTGTACGAGATGGTGTAAGAAAGATACAAAAGAAAAAGGTCGTAGGAAAAACTAATCAGAAATTGCGTGATACTTTTCCAAGAGATAGAAGCGGATAGGTTCTGTTGCATAAAAAAGTTATGGGCCTACTATCAATATGTGAAGGTCAATTCATGATATACGTTAAATATTCAGAGGATATCTTACTTGACAATATATGAGAATGAGCAAATAAAATGAACGTAACTGTGCAATAACACTACCTAATTTCAACCATAACTATGAACATTCATTTCGTTGGTCGGATTTACTCTCTCTCATCACTCTGCTCTACAATGATTGATTTCAGTGATAGGGAGGCACATGTATATGCATTGGAAGAGGAACGAGATATTCGTGATAATTGGAAACGTGAGAGAAGATTTTTACCCGATTGGTAACCATCTTACCAGATTCCCAACCAACTTGTCAAACATATTTATCATTGATGTCATAAGAATATATCAATATTTCAATGTGTTGAGACGAGAAAATTCCTCCATTTTCTTCCGTCAAGTACTGATATATTATAAATATATATATATATATATATA
The DNA here is from genome assembly GCA_964007535.1 of Brachyptera risi. Lineage (NCBI taxonomy): Eukaryota > Metazoa > Arthropoda > Insecta > Plecoptera > Taeniopterygidae > Brachyptera > Brachyptera risi. Next base: position 36,751,897 of record OZ023334.1, on the reverse strand, counting down.
TATATATATATATATATATATATATATATATATATATATATAAATATATATATATATATATATATATATATATATATATATATATATATATATATATATATATATATATATATATATATATATTTATATATATATATATATATATATATATATATATATATATATATATATATATATATATATATGGGCCATTATTCATCATTGTTTGCTTGACGACCCCATCAACGGCTGGGTTATACGGGGGTACGAATGAGCAGGTGATTATGAAACAATGAAGTGATTATCAGTATGAGGACGTTCAGAAAAACCCAAGCCTCATGCGGGACTCGAACCCACACCCAACGGTGACTCCAGTTTCTGAAGCGGTGTCTCAGCTGACTGAGCTACCGAGGGCGGCTAATATATAGGTCTCTATATCTAAAATATATAGTATACAAAGTACATGGAATTTCCATCAGAAATCTCAGTGTATATTCGACCGACTGTTACCAAAAACAAATTGATGTAACCGCCGAATTTACTTATCCTTGATACATCTGAGATTTGATGAAAAAGATGGCAGGAGTAAAATGGTGATGGACATTTAAAACTGCCTCTGGAGCTATACTTACTTCCACGTTGGTAATTCTGGCACCTGGTAGAGTTTCATTTGTTATGAATTCTGATTATTTCATGAAGAGTACAAAATTGTGAAAAAAAGGAAAAAAACATCTTGGCTTAAGTCAATCAGCCTTCGCTATCGGTCTACGGAATGAACTTATCTCTGAAAACTCTAAAAAAACTACCAGCTTTGGAATAAGTTTCAATCATTCTGATTTAAACATTTAATTTATGATTCAAACATTGATATCCACTCATCATCATTATAACATTTGCAATCATTACTTGATGATAATTCCATTGAAGAATGAAATATCACACTCTGAGACACATTGGAACGGTGTCGGACATTCACAGTGTCAAACTAATATATAAACGATCGCAGTGATTTTCCGGATTGGAATGATGAAATTGCTGCATAAGTTGCAAAAAAATATCTTCCAAAATAATGACGATACATAATGAATATTCATGATGTATTATATGTTATTTCCATGTAACGCCGTGTGGTAAAAGTATTGCAAGAATATCGAGTGTCACTGTTACATACAAGTGATATTTCCATCTCTGTCATTATTTAATTCAATTCAACAGACTTCTCGACAAATATTGTCCGCATCAGATGATATATCTGTCAATTCTGTATCTCGCACGGTTCAACTTTCACGATCATTTATATCTGTGAAATGAATCTAGCGGGAACTTTCTGCTCTACGGAGACTGCGAACACCTTAACTAGCATGTACCATACTGCGGCGTATAATTGATTGATCACTGTTAAAAGTGGTCGGCGTGTTTGAAAAGTCCGCGAGTTGCAGATTGTCACTCGACTTTCACTCTTCGGCCGTCGTTCACACGGTCCTTTCAGCAGGCAAGTCGTGACGACCCAGATCCGTTGAGACTCCAGCACACACTCTTCGTATGTGGAGACCTAATTACATCCGCGGGCGATCTGTGTCTGTCGTGGACTGCCGTATGTGTGTGTGTGCATACGGTTTGTTGATTGCGTGGAATAGTCATGATTTGTTGGCTGATGGATTTGAAGGTGATCAGAGATCTGAGATTGAAGTTTTGGATGAGCAAAGTGAAGACTTGATTTCATCATACTCGAGAAAAAAGGGAATGATATCTTATTTTTTTTTCTTACGATTTTTTTTTTGCGTTCCACATATCAAACGAGAATGCAAATTCAATTGAAACTTGGCATACACAAATGTCCGGATCTGATTCGATACTCTATTGTTTGGAGGCGCAATCGGTTGCACCACTTCTGAGAAAACTCATTTCATAGTTTCTGAAAATATCACGAAAATAACTCGGGGTAGAAAATTTGTGAATGATATTTCCTGTGGAAGAATTCAAATTCTCAGGAAATTACTGCTAACTTTCATTCAAATCGCGTCAACCGTTTCTACGAAACAACATATATGATGTCATGTTTTTATATCACTCAGAGCTATCAAAATATCAATTGAAACCAAGCAAAAAGTGGTCACAAATTAACTAACGACGATTAAAACAAGTCCTTCTTCATTATTGAAGAGATCAATTGGAATGAGTGATGAATAAAACAGGAGGGCAGTGACGTAATTGTTTGGATCTCAAGGTGGATATAAATAACCAATCCAAAGAAATGTTCATATGTTCTATAGCTCATCCATCAACGCGGCAACACATCATGCGTTTTCCTGGTGATGAATAATGGGAATATTTATTTCCCTGATTCAAGAGAAATTGAGAAATCATCATCTCAATTCCAGAGATCCCATTTAATTCCTTTGTCTTCCAGAGACCATGAGTCATCACAGATTGTCTACAGGAACGAATGAACAGAATCGAGTGAAGTCTACGTTGATGCCTTTGTAATGAAGGACGGGCGAATCGATTCCAATATCGTCAATTGAGTTGAAGACTTCTAATTTTCTGTACAATTCTGGAAATGAATATCGCCATCATTCTTCACAATCCAGTTTTGCAGGGTTGTGAGGTCCTTTAATAATGAATCGGAGAGATGTATCTGTTGAGATGAAGACGGGGAGGAAGGGAGAGGGAGAGGGAGAGGGAGAGGGAGAGGGAGAGGGAGAGGGAGAGGGAGAGGGAGAGGGAGAGGGAGAGGGAGAGGGAGAGGGAGAGGGAGAGGGAGAGGGAGAGGGAGAGGGAGAGGGAGAGGGAGAGGAAGAGGGAGAGGGAGAGGGAGAGGGAGAGGGAGAGGGAGAGGGAGAGGGAGAGGGAGAGGGAGAGGGAGAGGGAGAGGGAGAGGGAGAGGGAGAGGGAGAGGAAGAGGGAGAGGGAGAGGGAGAGGGAGAGATAGAGGGAGAGGGGGAGGGAGAGGGAGAGGGAGAGGGAGAGGAAGAGGGAGAGGGAGAGGGAGAGGGAGAGGGAGAGGGAGAGGGAGAGGGAGAGGGAGAGGGAGAGGGAGAGGGAGAGGGAGAGGGAGAGGGGGAGGGAGAGGGGGAGGGAGAGGGAGAGGGAGAGGGAGAGAGAGAGAGAGGGAGAGGGAGAGGGAGAGGGAGAGTGAGAGTGAGAGGGAGAGGGAAAGGGAGAGGGAGAGGGAGAGGGAGAGGGAGAGGGAGAGGGAGAGGGAGAGGGAGAGGGAGAGGGAGAGGGAGAGGGAGAGGGAGAGAGAGAGAGGGAGAGGGAGAGGGAGAGGGAGAGAGAGAGAGAGAGAGAGGGAGAGGGAGAGGGAGAGGGAGAGGGAGAGGGAGATAAAAAGAGAGAGAGAAAGAGTGTAAGATATGAAGAGAGAGATAAAGAAGTCTATCCCTCCATCAATCATCACTAATCCATCGGAATTCCTCCTCTCCTGTTTATTTTCTCAATGACTCCATCTTATTGGGAGAACGCTGCAGCCTAGTTGTTTCAAGTAGAGCGATATTTCATATGAAATACAGCTACTGGAAAACTCCACACACACGTCGATCATGAACCTTCATTAACTCACCGCCTTCCTGATTCACCTATTGATGTTGTAAATATACTCCCACAATCTAATCGATCACACTTGTTCTTCACGTTGATAGCTTCAATCGATGAAGAAGACTCGTATAATGATTCTTCTTCATCTTCGAAACATTACATCCTATTCTTGTGAGATGTTGAGAACATGTGTATCGTTCTATGCTTAGATACAGAGGGAATAACTTGTTGACTGATTATTGGATGACACCGTAGCGAAGATTCCATTCCACACACCGACAAAATGGGCATCGTTTTTATGTTTTTTTTCATCATTTGTAACATCTCGCGCGGCATTCAGGTCAGGAGAAGAAAACCTATCAACTTGGAACATTTTCTACATATTTTTGTCATACCAGAATGGGTTGGAATAATTTTTCAGAAAAATCGGTCGGAAGGTTTCTCCGGAAAAACTTCGGAAAGTTGGAGAAATTCTCATAAGAATAACACGGATGGAAAACATTTGAAATGTGGAGAATTTGTTAATACTTCAAAATTTTCACTGAATATGAAAAACATAATATTTTCTATATTTTGTCTGTGTGTTCAGGATGTATAGTTATGAGAGAGAATAGAAATGTGTTCAAATTGAATTGAATAATCACGGATATTTCCTTTGACTTTCATATCATGGAGATGTGAAATAACAAAGAAAACGCAATAAAAGTGTACATTTTATTGAATATTTGGATCAATTGGTTTGGCAAAAGGTCCGTGAAGTTGCGACAGGTTGCAGCACTATAAATATCAACAATTGGCAGCTATGACTACCAATTACGTAATCAATAGTCATGGGTTGCAGGCAAGGATTTTGAACGTTTGAAGTAATTCAAGGTCCGCCTGGATATGCATTGATCTGACGAAATATTTTTCACTCTAGATTTCCATACTTCCAAGCTCTATCATCTCACAACGCAAATCCCGCGTTTCCCTAGTCATATATTATGTTAGTTAACGGTGATTATATCAATAAGGCCGGTTTTACGAAACTGGATTAAGCAATAGTTGGGGGGTTAAATTGTTATCACCATTGGTTACATATGTTATGTTCGTACCCTCAATTGATAGTTAGTGGATTAGCACTATGACTATAAGATTGGTAAAACC